>CM033639.1:14707847-15223513 GCA_019453435.1 Rhinogobius similis
AACCCACAATATGCATACATTATTTATTTGGAATACATTCTAGTACTTGTATGAACTTACATGTGGCTATTTGTTGTATATTTTTGCAGAATGAAACAAAACCAGTGAAGATGATGCACCAAAAATCAAAGTTTCCTCTAACATACATCAGTGAAGCCAACTGTCAGGTAAATCTTGTGTTAATGTATTTTATTCTATACTTTTTTTGCTTTTGGTTGTCTATAACATTAAATTATTGTCTGTAAACCAGATTATAGATTTGCCGTACAAAGGAAAGGAGCTCAGCATGCTCATCTTTTTGCCCAACAATATTGAGGATGGCACTACCGGTCTGGAAAAGGTATGACGAACAAACTCTAGGAACTTCATAATAATAATAATAATAGTAATAATGAAAACAATATAACAGGTGAAAAATTTGAGCTGTTATAGGAGTATGCAATATTGACAAAAAATATTATATTATAAACGATAATATGTCAGTCCAATAAAAATGTGTTCAAACATGTCTTTAAATGTGTGTGTTGTAGTCTAATTATCAGAAACACGAGAAATGTCTGCAGAGGTAATCGCAAAAGTGCAGAAATATCCCCTTAAACACATATTTGAAAGTTTATATTAACACATTTTAATCAGCTGTTTTTGTAGCATTTTCTACTATAAACAGCTATTTATTTTTAAAATGGCTAGCTCATTGTACTACTGAACTCTGTCCATTTCTGTCTCTATATGGGGTTTTGCAGAGTCACACTAACATTAATAAATGCTTAAAGATCTAAGAGTGAACAGTGAGCTGCAGGTGGATGTCTGACTGACTTTACAAACAAAATGAATACTTCCCCGGTGACACTTCTGTGTTGATAAATGTAGGTGTTTGTGGATGCAAATGCTGAGGCTAAATTTGAAGCCTAATAAAGATAAAAAACAGAAGTAATCTAAACATAAACACAAGCAGCTAGTCTTTATATTTTAATTAGTTGTTTCTTTTATATTTTTTGTTTTACTAAAAGTTAGGATTAGTTGTGCACAAAGCATTCACACATAAACATTCACACACTTAAAAAAAAGTCTGGTTAGATACAGGGTTGACATTTCACACAAGCCAAACACAAGTCTATGGTAAGCTAATTGTACAGCAGAACATCATTATTTCATGAATTAAAAAGCCCCTTGTGTGTATTGTAGCTTGAGCAGCAGCTGACCTACGAGAACTTTGTGGAGTGGACTCGTCCCGACATGATGGACGAGACGGAGGTGCAGGTCGGACTCCCTCGATTCAAGATGGAGGAGAAATACGACTTGAAAAACGTCCTGATGAGCATGGGCATGGTGGACGCCTTTGACATGAGCAGAAGTGATTTCTCTGGTAAGGAAACACTTCAGCAAATGGGACCTTTGTTTCTTGGGCACAAGTTCATATTTCAGACTCGGACAGAAAATAAGAGAAGCAAAAGATTTAGAGTTAAAGACCAGGTTTTTCACAATATATAAATACATTAAGTTATCAATCTAGTTCCTTCCTTCCAAAAATCAGCTAAATTCTTAATCAAGATCACAATATTTGATGCCTTATAGTTCTCCAAATCTCTGTGAAATACTTTTACGTTAACTGGTAATTTAGTACTTTTACCTAATTATATTTTTGTGATGCTTTTACTTATTTTTTGCCCCTGTATCTGTACTTTTAACAAAGGTAACAAAATTGAGCACTTGACCTTGACCATAACAATTGTCTGAATAATATTACCCATTTAAACAAACTTTACTAACACTATGTCTACAGTTTCTTACAATTGTATGTATTTCTTTCCTCTCCTTAGGTATGTCTCCAGCCAACGACCTGTTCTTGTCTAAGGTTGTCCACAAAGCGTTTGTGGAGGTGAATGAAGAGGGCACTGAAGCTGCTGCTGCCACTGCTGCGATCATGATGCTGCGCTGTGCTCTGCCTCCCGCCAGATTCATCGCAGACCACCCTTTCCTTTTCTTCATCCGACACAACGCCTCCAACACTGTTCTGTTCGCAGGAAGATACTGCTCCCCTGAGTGAACACTTAGCAATAACGTAAACTAAAACAAAAATGGGATGCTAGTGTATTTTCTGTAACTGTATAACATTGTCACTCTTCTGGACTCTGCAAAAACTGCATTTAGCAAGTGCACTTTCACCAAAATGCCTTTAAACACCAATAATTGTTTGATATTCTTTTGACATTTGTAGTAGTTTTTAAGTTACCTAAACAAGATGGCTGCCTTATGATGCTAGACACACCAAAAGGGATTTTTTTTAAATGATTATTTTCTTTAAATTAAATGTTAAAAAAGTACATTTCTCATCTCCAAACTGTACACAATTTGTCTGAATATGTCAAAAGAGAAAAGGTTCTGCTTTGTAAGGTCTGGGTTTAATGCTTAACCTTATCTGCTTTACAAATGTATGCCTCTGTTGACTATGCAGTAGCTGTGCACCTTTACAGCCTATGTTTAAACAACAGCCCTCTTTGTCTTATAGGTTAACTCACTCAAAGAATTTACCAACACTGCCTTGCAAAATATATATATTATTGTATGCACTTTACTTGCATGCTTACTGATACAATCTTGTCACATTTTGAGGACGTGCAATGTTTTAAAAGACCACTGGCATGTATTTAGTAGTGGATTTATGCGTTTCACTGCTTATAATTTGCAATAAAAGACTGGTTAAAAATCTTGGTTGTTAGGTTTGTCAGAAATATGATATTCTCTAATGTGGTCTCTCATTGTCCGTGAAAGAGCCTGTTGTTATCTATGGACAATAAACAGGTGTGGCCTGGTTAATCTTAGTAGGATCAATAAAATAAACAGTTGTCCATGTATGGTGTAAATTGTAGTATTGGCCAGTGTTTCCCACACTTGGTGTTTCCCTGGGGTTCAGCACTTAACACTTAACATGGGTGAAATTGAATAGTATTTGAATAAATATGTTGCTTGAAGTAGCACTTTTTACATATTTAAGTTTGTGTTGGATGATTATTATTGGACATGAATTTAATTAAAACAAGAAAGTATTGTAATAATTGACAAAATTCTACTACAGTAAACAAATATTGGTTTGCCTAGTACCTGAGTTAGAGTGTGAAACAGACAGAGGGTGTTCAGGACAAAACAACCAACCAGAAAACCAGAACCACTGTATAAGCTACAGGGAGAAATGACATTTCCCCATTTATTTCTACAATTTAATAGTTTACGTTGTCATAATGTCAAATGAATTATGGAATTGACAAATTAAGATCAGGATAAAACGTGTACAATTGGTTTGGCTTTATTAACTCAAATGGGCAAAGTTTATGAGCAGAATTGGCATGCAACACATTATGTATCCAATATTTATCGATAAATGCATAATTTTTAATCACGGATAGAAAGTTCATTGCATGCAATAATGCCTTAAAAATCCCAATTTTAAACCACAAAAGAAAAAAAACAAACAAACAAAAAACATTGAAATACTCAATACCGAAATACTCAAGAGACAGACCAGACCAGTAGGTGGCGGTAAAACGTTCAGGTCGGGCTTTGAATGCAAAGTAAAAGAAGAATGTGCGATTGTAAACTTCCGGGTTTGTCCATGCCTTTTAGCTGTCAAATGTTCAATTAATATTTGCCCAGAAGTGTCTATTATGCTGGAATATTAGTCGGAATGTAAGGAAAAACAGTAAAGGCTAATTGCTGCTCGTGTAATTTATTCACAAGTTTAGTTTCAATGTGGCTGTGACTGTGTGGATCTGGTTGGACTTGACTGACAGGAGAAGAGATGGAGAGGCTGATCTCAAAACTGACCGAGAAACGCGTCCTTTTCTCGGTGTCCTTTGCTGTGAGGCTGGTCCTGGTGCTTTATGGAGACCACCAGGACAAAACTATGGTGGTCAAGTACACTGACATTGACTACCATGTGTTTACAGATGCTGCCAGGTTTGTTACTCAGGTAAGACATTGTGATTATCTGTTCATTAGATTGTATTTAAATCACTCACTTGCCTGACTGTGTTGTTGTTGTGTCAATATTAACATCAGGGGCAGTAAACAATAATGTTATGAAGGCATGTCATTTGTTAGGTCTAATCTAATCGGTTTATGTCCAAATATGTAATTTATTTATTTATACTTTAAAAATGTGTTTCCAAAGTGTGAGGGTGAAGATTATGAAATTAGGTTAAGTAATGAAAGAAACAAATTAAATAAACAATATTAAAGTTGATTTAACAATATAAAAATACAGCAAAATGACTCTGAAGTTAATCTCTTTGCTTTCTTTCTTTCAGTAGGTAGTAAAATATTCCCCAATTTAGCCTGTATGTCATAGCGCTTCCCAAAAAGTGTTAGCTCAAAGCCATTGTTTTCATTCAGTATTGTATGTTTTCTTCAGGGTCAGTCTCCCTACAACAGATCCACGTACCGCTACACACCTGTCCTCGCCTGGATGCTCACTCCAAACATTTATCTTTTCATGTCTTTTGGCAAAATCCTCTTTATTTTGTGTGACGTGTTATCAGGACTTCTCATTTACCAAACACTGCGTCTGCGTGGATTGAGCTCAGAGGTAAGGAAGTATACATTTAATTATTATTATTCATATTGTTGTGAATTCATATGTTTTTGTGCATTTATGTCTAGACTTCCCTTGGTGTTAGTTCCCTGTGGCTGCTGAACCCTCTGCCTATGGGAGTGTCCAGTCGAGGAAATGCAGAGTCGATACTGGCAGCTCTTGTGTTGGGAACATTACTCTGCATGGAGGGTATGAGTAGCTTTTATATTGCTTCAAACCCCATGAAAATAATGTCCTGAACAAAAATATTCTCCTATAATGAAATATTTTTAGTGTTAAGTGGCGTTAAAGTGTTGTGTTTTGAATTCATTCACTTTTCACGTTTTTATTGCAAAAAGATGCAGTAATAAAAGCAATTCAATCTCCTTGGAAACAAGCAGTGAATAAGTAACTCTTTTTCAGTTCATTTATTTTTATTATTAGCATTATTTTTTATTTGTATTGTTTTTATTTGATCAGGAAGTCCCATTGAGATTTGCATTTTCTCATCTTCAAGTGACTCCTGAGTACAAAACACGTTTAAGAACTTAAGATGCGTAAAACATTTAACATTAGTAAAACATATTATGAAATGTGCATTAAGGACATTTGATAGACCAGTCGTCCAGTAAACACAAGACATACATACAAGCTTTTAGTATTAGCTTTTACAGAACAAGTGTTGCAGTAAGCAAATGCCCACCAAAAAAAGAGTTACAATTACTCCACATTGCCTAATCTTGTCCTTTCTAATCTAAGTCAGTCAGTAAATTACCTCTATATAATGAAATTGCATTGTCTCATCTTCCTTCTCCTATTTTATTTCAGCTCGGCGCCTCTTGTGGGCTGCTTTCCTCTTTGGCCTGTCTGTCCATATGAAGATCTACCCAGTCACTTATGCCCTGCCCATCGCTTTAACTCTTCGGACGCAGAAGTGCAAAACCACGTCAAAATGGAGTTTAACAACATTCATCACATCTTTCATCAATAAGGAACTATTTGTCTTTGCCAGTGTTTCAGGGGGGGGTTTATGCATCTTCACTGCCCTTTTCTATCACATGTAAGTCATTGTAAATATTTGATAATATATTTGAATCAGCTTTGTGTACTGAATCAGCCTTAAAAGAGTAGAAATTTAAAGTTGTTATAAGTATCTTTCCTGGTTGAGGATTTGTTTGAATCCATTTTGAGCAATTATAACATTTGTAATTAAATAATTACTAGATAGATGTGTGTAATGCTGTACTGTGGAACATTTCAGCCAAAACGGTAACATCTTCAAGCAGGTGGTTAACTCCTGATAGAAAAGTTGCATAGCTGATGAAAATAAAAACAAAGTCACTCATTAGTTTAGTGTGATTACAAACTTTATAAGTACAACTGTATTACTACCCACCTTTTTAGATTTGAAGATTTGTACTCACATTTATTATTAAGGAATTCATTAAATCAACATACATAGTATAAAAATTCCTCCACTGATTGTATACGCCCTTATATTCGCAGGTATGGATGGGAGTTTCTCCATGAGACTTACTTTTATCATTTAACAAGACGTGACATCAGACACAACTTCTCTCCGTACTTCTACATGATCTATCTCACAGCAGGTAGAGTAAAACTTCAGTGTCAAATAGTGACATGGTATTACCCGTACAAACATTCACAACTGTAATTTGTCTGTTTTGCATTGTTTTAAGAAATCACTGTTAATCAACACACATTAGTTATTTTACATTTGAAAATAATGAAGTTTATGCAAGTAATGATACATAATATAACCATGGAATGTCTAATATTAAATAAGTTCAGATGACAGCATAACATTATAGCGTAGAATTTCAATGTTTCAGTGTTTTCTTTGTCAGTTTAAATAAACAAAAGTGAGATAATTTTTCCCAATAGCCTCAGAAAGTGGTACCATTATTCAAGCTTAAAGGCGTGATTGTTGTCAGTTGAAAGAACTTGAAGATATGAGATTAACATTGCAGATAATGATGATGAAGGTTCAACATTTCTGTTTTGAACACTCCAGAAACAGAAATGATGACATCCTGATATTTAGCACATGAACCTATTATCTAATATAACCTATACTGTATAGCGTTTCTTTTCACTGGCTGTTCTCCCTGCAGACACTAGGTGGAGCCAGTGGCTTGGTCTGGCTGCCTTCCTGCCTCAGTTTGTGCTCCTGTTGATTGTGTCCTGGGCGTTTCATTCAGACCTGGCTTTCTGCTGTTTCCTGAACACTGCTGTATTTGTTTCATTCAACAAAGTCTGCACCTCACAGGTAGATAATGCACAACACCACACTGTGTGATAAGTCATAAAAAGTAAAATTTTTCATAGAGAATTCTCTTAAACAGACAGTAAAATATGTGGTGCTTTTTGTGATATTTGTGATTTTTGTGTTTTGCAGTACTTCCTGTGGTATTTGTGTTTACTTCCTTTGGTCATTCCTCGTCTCAGCCTCTCTGTGAAACAAGGCTTAGGACTGCTGCTGCTCTGGTTTGCAGGACAGGTACAATTACATTTTATAATCCTACTTTTTATTTACATTCCAATGTAAAGTGAAAAATGTTTAACTGACTTGCACATTTTCTATTCAGTTGCATGGCTTTAACTTGAAATATCAATGCAAAATATCCCAAAGTCAGGATCAAGCATAATCTGACCCCTTTGATAATTTCCTCTCTGTTCACAGGGCGTTTGGTTGGCTCCGGCCTACTTCCTGGAGTTCGAAGGTTACAACACTTTCCTGTGGATCTGGCTCGCTGGGCTGCTCTTCTTAGTCATCAACTCTTTCATCCTCGTTCAGATCATTTCCCATTACAAACCACAGCCTCCACCGTCACTGAAAACAGACTGACCCTCTCACGCCATTTTGACCAGGCCTGACCAAAAGTGCGAGCTTGTTTCTCATCACGCTCTGGATCTTTGTAAATATCCTTTCAAATAAATGATTTTTTTAGAAGTTTGAAGTTTATTTGTTGATACTGTTCTCATGAACACTGCACAGTGGTCATGCAATGGATGAAATATGGAAAAAAAGCAAAGTAAATTAAAGCCTCTTGATTCTCGAGACCTTTACAGTAGTGATTGTAGCGACTGTAGTGACTGTAGTGACTGTAGTGACTGTAGTGATTGTAGTGACAGGCAATATCTTAGATTTTTGTTTCGATCCGATACCAAGTAATACTATGACAAATATCACAATACCGGTCCGATGAGTAACTAAAATGCATTGAAACTCCTCAATTATCAACAATTTTATCTCTGCTCTCATTATTTTCTTTCCACTTCTGTTTGAACTAATAGTATAGTAAATATATGTGCAGGAAAGCTACAGCATAAACACAGTATTTAAAAAATGTAAACAAAATGTATTGGAAAGTATTGATCTTCTTAGTATTTTAACAGCTCTGTCGGTATCAATTGATCAATATTTGGTATCGATCTGCCCATCGCTTATTTACAGACACTCTTTTAACTTTTTCACTGGCCTGCATATGGTCAAATATACCAACAAAGTTATCTTAAGTAAATTATTTTAAATATGCACTTCATAACTTTTCTTATTCAAATGTTATTGCCTGAAATGTTCCACAGTATAGTATTTACTGTACAGTCTTTCATTTCAATTCAACTTTATTCCGAACTCAAGATCTATTTTTGCAAAAGACTAACACAAATACAAAAATAAACAGTCATTTATTCAATTATATACTATATATACTTTTTGTATTGTAGAAGAAAGGTTTGGTGGAGTCACTTGCTTTTCCCTATTGCCATCTTCTATGCCATTTTGTGAACCATTCCAGGCAAAATAATAAACATCTCCATGGAGAAAATAGATAGTGCTGCTTATGTAGTTAAAAGTGGGTCACAAAGAAGGATTGTACAATAATATATAACTTCAAAATTTCAGCCCAGAGAAACACTTTCGTTCAAAATCAGAAATACTTAAATTGTATCCAGCGCCATTTTTAACCATATTAATTCTTTATACCTCACAGAGCTCCACTAGATTTAGGTTTGGTGTCCTTAGTAACTCCTTTAGCTCACGTGTCTATGTATATTTCAGCGTGGTTCAAACCAGGCCAGCGTGCAGTTAAGGGCAACGGCCAGTAGGTAGAAGCCTCCACCAGCGGATGGGACGTCCCGAGCGGATATCCTCACGTAACCCTCTCAGATTAATCACTCAAGTGGAGCATGAACGCAACCAAAACAAACAGAGCGGGCAGTGGCTCTCTAATCTCACTGTCCTCTTCGGCCCCATAAGCTCACATACAAATTATCAGAGCATTTCTCAATCTGGTTCAGTGAGCAGAAGTGTGGGGGAAGACTGTTGGTACTGCAAAATACTCTTAGGTGAGTAGCAGAATTACAAAGCAGTTCCACATAGGAATTTTACAATTTATTGCAATGGAATCGAAATTTTCAGTTCAAAATCAGTTTTAATAGTAGCAATCAGCAGCACACAAAGACTGCAATTAATATTAGTCCTTCGCAAACAAAATATATTGCTAACTGTAGTTTATACCTTTACAAACATATAACTGCTAAAGAAATAGAAGAATCACTTGCATTTAAGAACATTTCAGTCTTTTAGTAAATGTTGATGTGATTACAATTCGCATTTTGAACAGAATCCAACTTCCAAAACATAAACCACAAATCTAATCGCAGTGTTTAAATGCAGTTAGGTATTTTGCCAAAATCGTTCAGCCCTAGTTCTACAAATAATTACTCTAGTCTAGTCAAATTGAAAAAAGGAAAAAGGAGCTAGAGTAATAAGATGATGATACTGTTGTAAACGGAGACACGAAGAAAACACATTTTCTGTGCTTTTTCTGATATTGCCCATGTTGAAGATGCACTGTGTGATTTTTCTGCTTGTCTCTATAGAGATGTAGCTACTTTGTCTGGAATGTTCCACAGTATGGCATTAAAAAGTAGAAATTTGATGTGTTTGTGTATGGCAATTCAAGTACTCCTATTTTTATTGCTCAAAAATAACTTGAAAAACATATGCACTCTTAGTGTGAGTGAGCTCGCCTCTCCACAGATCTGACCTGTAACACATGATGGCGTCACATATGGACATAGCATGGACATCGTAATGTTTAATGCCTTACTATGTAACATTATTCAAAGTAATAACATCTATAGACGCTACATACTGCATCTTTAAACAAAACTGCACTATTTTTTGGCTAAACTTTGCTAAAAACAATAAAGAGGCACCAAGACATTTCTAAATCTTCTTCCTCTTTTTACACATTAAAGCTTTTGTTGCATTGTTTCTAGTTTGTGCAGTTTAGATTTAGGGCCATTTTAGTTTAACAATCACAATACTTCAGCATAAAACTATTATCTAGAATCTACCTTAAGAGATCAAACCCAATCTGCACCAGTGAATGTCGTCTGCTTCACTATAGAAAGCACACTTAATATAATCCTGCATTTCTGAGGGTCAGCTGTGGCCCGCTGCATGTCTCTTCGGTGAATCACTAAATGTGCACTCAGTAACCTTTTCCTCTGGCATGCGGCCGATGTGCGCAAAAACACTCTCATTTTACCAAGATCCTCCTGAATATCAGCACATTTTAGCTTTATTCAAAAGCCATAATTGTTTGTTTTTGTGGCTTTCCATTGTTTCAACAAATGAGTAAGATGTTGATATTGTCAAATTATTTTACAAACTTGGAAGGAACAAATGAAACAGTAATGATGATGGAGATGGAAGGTTTCGGTTTTTATGGATAACAAGATGTAAAGACTAGATCAAACAGTAGTTTTTCTTCCCTGGCCACTAAGAATCTGTAGAATAGTTTGAATTGCGGTAATGTCCTTAAAGAAATGTTTATTATAATCGTTAAAGGTGCACTATGTAACATTTCTGGTATGTACCTGATTGGCTCCCATGTTGCTTTGCCTGTAATGTCCCACAGTATGGCATTTAACTTATCAATCGAGATGAGACAAGCAGGTATCTGTCCCAGGTCAAGTTACAGGTCAGATCTGTGGAGAAGCGAGCCCATTCACAGTAAAATTGGATGTTTTTCAAGGTTTTGTTTGCAATAGAAACATTTGTAACATATTATGGTAGTTGTATAACCCATTTCTTAAGACTTGATGAGTTTTGAAATAAAAAGTGGTTTATTGCTTGTTGAGGCAAGATTACTGTTGCTCAGAGGATCCTTCACTTCAGTTTACTCTGTATAAGCCCAGTAACTTTTTGTCCAGTGCAAGGGCTAATCAAATTTTACACTTGAATACAGACTTCCAACAGATGGTGATTCAAGGAACTTCCTGAAGCAACTTCCCAACATGATGTCTCGTTTTTTTTCTCCAAATGTTAATGTATTGTCTGGCTTCTTGATATTCACAGACTCTGACTTAGGACTTGGCAGAAAATCTTAATATTAATGAAAACTGTATTGATATTCAAGCTCTATCACAAACCAAATTTAATCCCATACGGTGGAACAAACAGCAAATGGCGGACCACCCACCGGTTTCCTTCTGCACCTGTAAATCCTTCTGCAAAGCTCTAATTTGATTTCTGGAGCTCATCCTCAGAGGTGCATGTAACCTGTGATTAGTGACTGTAGTGAGCTGTATATTTTACATGTTTAATTCGCCAGGTAAATTGTATTCTAACAGATACATTTTCAAACATAATTCACAAATCCTCCACCCCGGCACCACCTCTGCACCTCAGCACCTGATTTACAGAGTCTCATTTCTTTCAGGTTTCTATTTTCACCAGCACCAGTGTCTACTCTCGGGGGGAAGATTCCTATCATATCTCTGCTCTACACCTCCTGCACATCGCTCGTCATTCCCTGCCAGGGTCTAAGCGCCAAACCTAATGCAGTATGTCTATGAGTATACATCATTACAGTGTATCATTCGGATTTAAATCATCATGTTCCAATGCATATTGTCTTCATTTGAGTCTTTCCACGTCGAAATACCATCAGTATTCATTTATTCATTTCAAATTGAGGCCTTTTGTCCAATTATCATGTACGGTATACTATAGAGCAGTGGTTCTCAAACTTTTTCAGTCGTGGCCCCATAAATAACAATGGTTCACATTCGCGACCCCCAAACACAAAAAACAGGCCTTATATCTAATGTTTGACTTTATTTTGAGAATATAGACCTAGAAAAATGACTTTTATGGGCCAACAAATGGGAATCTACATTTACCACTGCATTTGAAGAGTGTCCAGCCTTGTTCAACACTATTGTATCAATATTTCCCCATCATCTGGAGACCCCCAGAAATCATTTCGTGACCCTCACTGGGGTCCCGACCCCTAGTTTGAGAACCACTGCTATAGAGCAACAGTAACGTAATACAGTAAAAGAAAAAGATCCTAGCTGCGTCTACCATAACTTAGAAATCAATATACTCTTCATAAATAAACCATCTTATTGGAAAGTACTTAACATTAAAAAAATATTGGTTTATTTACATGACCGATCTAAATGAATAAGTTGACTTAAAAAGCACTTTTGGCTGTAGGCGTTGCTCCAGTTGTGTTGTCTTCATTACCTAATTGCAGTCGTGGCAGTCGGGTTGTTGCTGTGATGCGAGGCTTGCGTGACTATAGCCCATATGCTGTGCCTGTGTATGTTTATGTATGATAATGTATGCATATGAGACCCCTTCAGGACTTCCCTTGCCCTGCCCCTCGCTGGGGGATTGCTTGTTGTGTCTGTAATGCATTGGTTCATTTCTGGGCGTGTGTACGTATTGGCGTGCGGTGAGACAGTGGTGGGTGTGACCAATTAGGCCAAATGGTGCGAACGGAGAGCAGAGGGGTATGAACGGTCACGCAACCTCGCATGGTACGGGATTATCGAGGTCTTTCCTCCGAGATACAGCTGTCAACAAGCATCAACAGTCAGCCTCCAGCGCACTTAGCTCTGAGCCTTTGTCTGCCGGATCTGATTGGACAGGTTCATCTAGTAGTCATTGCTTTAACTGCTCTTTTATTGATTCCTCATTTCAGTCATTCCTTCTGTAACTTAAAGTGCACATGACAGGTTAGACTGTACATTTCATAAAACAGTAAACATGATTACAAAAAAAACTTTTCCCAGGTTTGACAACAAGAATGTGAGCAGCAAATGACATGTAAAAGTAATTCCACGACTGTTACAAGGGCCAAAAGCCATATAAAATCAACAATACATATGATTTGACAAGTAATAATACCTGACAGCCTTTATTTTGTTAAATGAATGTTTAAATTGTCAGAAAATTGTGTCAGCTGAATGAAAATGGTCTCTGCATTTACAATGGAATGTCACTTATTGTCGACAGAACTGTACTTCCTGTAATTTTCAACTCATATTTTTACATTCTTGACAAACTGCCTCTCTTGATTGATGTAAAACTATGACAAATATTTATCACAGGTGGTAGCTCAGGCTATTTTGTACAAGTTTATTGGCTTTTATTGCAATAAGTGATTACTTTAAGCCCCAAAAAACATTAATGTTTTTATATTTTTGCAGTTCATACAGTTTCAGAAATACGTTTTAGATTAAAATATTGGACTTGTGGTCATTAGTTTCCTCATTTTCACTGATAAGCTTTCAAACTTTTTTCCTTGCGGTGAAGAATGGAGAGACATTAAGAAAACTGTGGCCAGAGAGCTTGACCAGGAAATGTTTTTTTTTTCCCTTCAGATGTTTTTATTCAAAATTGAGGATTTAGCTCTTCTTTACTTCTTCTAATCTTCTTCTCCTTCAACTTCTTTTCATAAACGATGCAAAAATGACATACCGTTTTTGATAAAGGTCAAAGTTCCTCGCCCTCACTGTACACGTCACACAGCTGGCGTGCTGCTGGGAATCGCGTGCAGTTGACAAATATTAAACATTTACAGCGACACTTATTGCTCATTGTCACCGCTAACTACATTGAGACGGAGCTAACTTCTCCCTGGGGTGTGAAGCTACAGCGCTCGCTTGACTTATCCTCTACTCACATGTGAAGACGCCGGCACCACAGCGACGGAAACGCATGTCTAATTCATGATTTGGCACTCGACCCCTGACAAACCAGTGTCCTTTGTTCTGGTTTGTGCAAAGAATTTACAATTTAGATGCAATTCATTAAAACTGGACCAATTATTTGTGCCATTGGCCTGAAGTCATGAAGCCAGAAGTGATTACCATTTAGTTCATTCAGAAAAGGTCACAGCTCAAGCCTAGTGGATACAAAAGCTATTATTATCTGCTCTTGGTATTAATATGTCAGCCAATAGTGGAAAATTAAGAAATGTTATGGATTGGAAACACTTTGAATGGCCCAGTTCACATGTCTTTCCTACAGTATCTTCAGAAATGTGGCTTGTTAATAGTTTCAAACACTTAAATATCACTTTATTATAACTACACCTTTATTGGCCTTAATAAAGCATGAAGACTTAACTCATGATGAACAAATAGTTTATTAAGAATGATTCAGGCTTAGAAACTACTGGGTTAGTAGTTTGGGTGTCAATTAAGTCGTTTTTAAGCCTGAATCATCCTTGTCAAATTTGTTGTTGTTCAATATGAATTAAGTCTTTGTTCATGTTTTAATAAGCCTAATTAAAGTGTATGTATTATTAATCTTAATTTAAACCTGTTGAAAGTCATGCTCTCCACACAATTACCATGCCATGTCCACACAATTACAAAAAAAAAAAAAAAAACACTTATACAATTCAATCAAAGGATGCATATTTCTCATTTAATACATACAAAACAAGTTTGCTAAGTTCAAGAATAGTTTGCATGGTGTTCCTACTGTGCAGACAACGAAAACAAAAGGCAGTTTTATTCTGTTTTTACAAAAGGAATGTCCAGAATAAAGTGCTCTTGTGCGTGAGCGTATTGTTTGTATTGATATCTTTTCATTTTTAGAAGACCAGTTAAATTAAACGATAATGTGTTTAAAATGGCTATAAAAATAAGACTGTGCTGGTGTCAGGGTTATTATAAAGTTAGCTTTTTCTTTTCATTCATTTTCACATTTGCACTTTCTTTTGTTAGAGCAGAAATAGAAAGAATATAAGTTCTGAATTTTGCAGTTGGATACCAGCTTCAAATAGTGTTGTTGTGTCCTTGGGCAAGGCACGTTTCCCACCTTCAAGTACGAATGCAATGCCACGTGTCTTTCAAGTTACAGGTCCGAGATTTGGAATCCTGCTCACAACAGAGGAGGACAATGAATTCAAATTCAGATAATCATTGAATGTTGTTTTGAAGATGCAAAATGTGACTATTGGATATATAGTTTATAGTAAAAAGTAAAAATGCTACTAAAAGAGACCTGATTCAAAATGAAAATGAAAAAGTTATGTTGTAAGCTTTCAAATAAGAATATAAAGTAATATTGCTACATTTTTGTAATGCATTTTTCAGACATTTATCATTTGTCTGATAAATAAACCTCAACTGGTATTTTTTAAAGAAATGTTTTGACACATGTCTGTGTGATTGACATCATTTTGTCTGACGAGATACTCCAAAAAGTATATAGCAAAAAAATAAACAAACAAAAAAACAAAACAACACACTTGAAAAGATATAAAACGCTGGATAGATTTATATACTGGAACACGGCATAAACGGCTCACCCCCCACCAGAGAAGTTACCTTTAATCATACTGAATTTTATTTGAGCTTTTAAGGGCCAAAGCAGGCAACCTTCTAATAGCCCTATCACCCTCTATTAGTTTGTGTGTATCTTTCGGCACCAACTAATTAGTGTCAATCCATGTTGTCAGTCCTTAGTAACAGATCTCATTGACTTCCAGGTACTTCCCCTGTCCACAGTCCGTTTGAATGTGCTGTTCCTCTGTGGGCATAAAGTGAGGGGGAAGTAAGATCTTAACGAGCTAAAGTCTGTACACAGAAGAGGAAGCAGAAGGTACAGCTTATGGATGTGAACAGGTGCCTATCCTAAACACTGGCAACTGTCCAACATGAGTCAGCACTGACATAATCTACTCTTGTACTACCAGCATTAATTGGAAACAGCAGAAGTTCTCAAATGCACATTTATATAAATCAATGAGCTGCTTACACATTTCTTCTTGCTTTGTCTACATCATTCTCTACAATTAAAGAAATAACTATAATGTAACCTATTGGTTGTTAATCATCAGGAATGTTTGGCTATTTTAAAAAAAATCCTATTTTCCAGGTATTTCGTATTAAACTACAACATTGCTATAACATGGTTGAAAGCTCATGGTCCAGTTAAACAACAGATGGTTACAGATGGTAACCTAGGTTCTCTGAGTGAAGAGACACTCCATCTACGTATTTCATGTGTCCAGACAAATGCAATGGGAGAGTTACTACACAAAAGAACTGTATTAAATTTTGACAAGTAGTTTTACAAGTAGTAATGAGTTTAATTTAGAATGTAAGCTTTGTAACATTCAGTGTATATGTACTAATGTGCCTTGATAATTAAATTTGATTCAGCAATCTACAACAGAAAAATCAAATGTATAGACACGGTTGAAAAATATTGATTCAAATCTCATGCACAACAATTACAACGTATTATTTCCATTGCTCATACATTCATATTGTACATCTTTTTCACTGCTGGCGTTCCAGTCTCTTAGCACACCTGCTCTCAGGTCCTCTCCACACATCAGTCGTCCAGTGGCTCTAAAGCTGAGTGATCCTATTACTTTCTGCAGCAGTAACACAACAAACACAACTTCCTGCAGAGGATTACAGACATGAGCAGGATTAGCCAATCAGAGACAAGCTATAGGGCACGTACTACTGAGCTCAACAGCGACTGCCCACCACTTGGTTCTGTGGTTCCTTCTTCTCTATAGAGGATTTTGATCCTCCACCTAAAAACATACAGAGTGCCCTTTAAGGCCTGTATTAGCAGTGCCTTCCTCAGCGCTGTGGTCCGGTCTTGGCTGTGGTCCTGGTCTGAGACAGTGGAGACCAGGTCAGGTTTCAGTCCGTGTGAAGGGGCTGTCATACCAACTTCACAGCACATTAATCATACTGCGGTGATGGTGCTGTGATCGGCTGTATCCGGTTCTGCTCAAGATTTATTATTAATACAAGCACAAATCTGATGGAGGAAGCCACACTTGGATCATGTGAAATATTTAAGAGTGGCTTAACAGAGCTGTCCAAACAGAAGCATGTGTGCATGGGCATGGTGGTTGAGGGGCTAGCACTTTCACCTCATTGCAAGCAGGTTCAAGGTTTGACGCCCAGGTTGCCCGGTTCGTTCTGTGGGGAGTTTCTCCTTGTGTCTGGGTTTTCTTCGTGCACTCCAGCTTTCCCCCATCAACCCAAACATGCACAATAAATAAAAAGCTATGTTCCTGACCAAGACTACCTTCAGTTGTCGGGTCCCTGAGCATGGCATTGTGGCACTGTCCCTCATATGTTGCCCGGCAGCATTGAAAGATGGGTCAAATGCAGTAGACAAATGTTACTGTGTATTTTAAGTCTCAAAACTTAAGCCTTATAATCGTAGTAGTGAAGTACTAATGAGTAGTAAAGAAGTAGTAGTATGTCTGTGTTGTTGATGTTTCTTTAACTTTGCTTTATTGTGGCATTGTTTGTTGTACACCTAGTGGTCACATCCAGGCAGTGACTGGTGGAATCTCTCATTCCTGCAGGAGTGGTCTGTGGTAGAAAAGGTTTCAAAGTTTTCAAAAGTTGAAATCTGGTGTTCTGGTCTTCTCCACAGAGGCAAGCAGGTGCCAGGCCCTCAACCAGAAAACGTACATAATACATCTATAAAGAGACAAAATGACACAGATCTGTTCCATGTAAAGAAATGTTTTAATAGATAAGTCCATTTGCAAAAACACATACAAACATTGGAAGACACTGCTTATTTACACTGTGTTCGCTACCTTGCAGCTACCGCCTCCTTGAGACAAACATGAGTCCTTTTTTAAAAACAAATATCAAAAAGATAGCAAGAGAAAAAGCAATTTATTTACCTCATCATAGTAACAGAAAGCCTTCGAACTGTAGTTGTTTTAAATTATACACTTTACAATAAATACAAATCAGCAAACATTATCATCGAAATGAACACACAAAGATATAAAGACAGTGAGTTGTGCGTGTCTGGGCTAAACTTCAACTGAGTAGTGCAATTTAGAAACTACAAACGCTTCACCTTTACTGAGTCAATTTGGTGTGTTTTATTCATTTGTGCAAAAATACTGATTGTGAACTATCAAAAGTACATATAATTTGAAGGAGCAGTGATCAGGCTGCATCAAGTCGGCATGCCAAACCTGACTGTACATGGGATTTGATGTAAATAGATTAGAGGTTTGACTGATCTGCACTTTGAAAACTTATCCTTGACCTCAGATGTGAAAGGGCCTGCAGCTGAAATAGTTTTTACACTATATTATTTAAGCGTTTTCGCATCTATTTTAATGCTATGTCACTTCAATATCATAAATGTAATACTGTTGCATACTTTTCCCATATTTTTCTTTTTGCTACAACCTTTTTGTAGCTAGTAAATTATAAATATTTAACGAGAAACATGTTTTTAATTGTATGTAATGATTGTACATGAATAGACGAAGGAGGAAAAATGCAATTAATTGGCCTTTAATTAAAAACGTGTATATTTTTTATAACTTCTTGGATGCAGTACCCACAGTTAGAGCAGGCCCTCCTATAACTGTAGCTTTAGGTCTCCTCCTGTGTACATTGTCAAACAAGTATTTTTACAGCAAATTCTTCAAAGAGCCAGGTGTGCACAACACATGTAACAAAATAGAAATTGTGTTTCTAGACATAATTTGCCTCATTGTCACTAAAATCCCAAAAAGTGCTTGGAAACAACTACAAAATGTACTCTTTAAAAACAAGTTCATATCCATAACAGGATTTATTTTGTATAATTTCAGATTGTCACAACACGAACACGAGAACCTGAGCCTTATTCTCCTCCTCTGAAGTAAAGAAGATGGACTTGATTGTCTTAGATAAAGCTGGTGTGACAACAATAACAACACAATAATGCATACATACACTGATCAGGCAAAACATTATGACAAACCAAATAAAGAGCTTAAATAAAATCTTTGTCTAATATGTAAAAGAACTAAAAAATAACTAAATCACGATTGATATAAAAAAAATCATATTAATTTATGTAGTAAAGTTTGTCATTTTCTATACACAAGCAGTATTTATGCAATTTAAAGGTGTTAAAAAGTTTTTCTTTCTACCATCCAAATTTGTCCTTGTCAAACTCTAGTTCTTTACACCTTTTTTTTTGCCTCTAAAAATATCAGCTTTGAAAATGTGAACTTATTGTGCACATGAGGCTGCTGCATATATTTAGATATATATAGAGCATATATTTCATTATTTCTTTTTTAAAACCAAAAAAATATAGTATTAATCAGGCCCAAAAACTGGTTTGCTGCAGGTTTCTGTTACAATTCAATAGTTAATTTATGATGTCTACGGACAAAGCCTTTATAAGCCTTTTTATATGCCCAGCTTTCAATTCACACTTACTCTGTCTTATCCGATAAAGCCATATGAGCCAAAAAAAAGCTAAAAAAAAACAAGCAAAAACATGTCACTTAATACTCACACGAACCATAACATTTTGCCTGATCAATGCATTTGTGTGTAAGAAGGTATAGGTCTACTGCATTTGTGAACATGCCTGAGTAACTTCACGGGATGTAGACGTACGGGGCGGACTTGTGTTGCCCCGTGCTCATCACACAAGGCATGTGATTCCTCTGCCCCGCCATCATCGACTGGCTGATCTCGTTTTCAGACCACGGGGGCGAATCCATGGGCTCCCGTTTGATCGAGTGAATCAAACTGTGCCCCTTGAACTCGTAGGTGTTGTGCTTGCTATTGTAGTCCATGTACTGCTTGTGATTGTCCTGAGAGGATTGGTACACGTGATTGTCCATGAGGTTGACAGATTGGTTGCTGCATAGAGAGTCGTTATAGGAGAGTCTATGCGGGCTGAAATGGCTGTCGGACATTTCCTTGTTGCATTTCACCAGCCGGTTGTTTACTGCATAGTTTTGGTAGTTGTTGTTGTTATGGTTATACGTTGGACTGATGCCTGCTTTCGACCGCTGGCAAGGCGAATATTGCGGATCGTAGTAGTCGGCCTCCGATTTGAGCTGGAGGTTGCTGTGGTCGTAAATCCCGCTGTTGTTGTAGCGACGGTCGTAGTTCTCGTAAGGTCGGCCGTACACGTCGCAGCCGTTCTCCGAATCCGAATCGTGCTCAACTTTGATCGGCGGCATCTCTGGCATCATGTGGCCGTCGTAGCACTCGCCGTAGCCGTTTTCGCTTTTCACTAAATCCACGCAGTACGCATCGGGATCAGACGGGATTTGGACGTTGCCGTAGAGCTTGGAGACGAAGACTTCGCCACCTCGGTTGCCATGGCAGCTGGGGGTATAACGGTACGGTTTTCCAAAATGCCCGCCCTTCAAGCGATTCGGAGGGATGTAGCCAACGCCTCCTCTGATCGGACCAGAAGATCTCAAAGGCCACGCGACCTTTTGGTGACTCATGGAGGATTTGCAGTAGTTGAGAGGCTCTTCTTGGTTGTAGTATCCGTCAGATCGGTATTTCAGGTTGTCCTTGGAGAGCGGGGTCCATGGGGTGTGTTGGCCGCGCTGGTTTGCTCCTGGAGTAGGGCAGGGCAGGAGCAGAGGGTCAGAAATGTCGCCCATCCCGCCGGGGTATGGGTGTCTTCTGAGGTGCTCCCCGCGGTCACTGGAAAACATAAAATACAACTAATCAGCTTACAACCGCGATTAAATTCTTAGTTCTTCAATTTTCATTTTACACTTTACTAATATTGACAAATGTGATAAGAATTTTAATGATGTAGCAAACTTTGTGTGTAGTTTTGGAGATATTCTGAATCCAAATAACTCCAGCAGTGATTAATGGAGATTTTTGGGTCGTAAACATAAACAGCACAAAACATCCAAACATAATCCCAAACATGATGTCCGGTATACCTTTCCCAATTACTCCAAAGTCTGTCAAATTTGTCCAGTTCCAAATCATTTTTCCATGTTTTAAAATGTCAATTATAATTTTGGTCCAGTCCTTGATTGTTGGTTCAGTTTGTGTCATCCATGTTTGTATGATGGCCTTCAGAAGTATGTTCCAAAGGTATCCATTTCATGTGTCCATGGTAAAAGTTTTGAGCCCCAGATAAATAGTTTTCAAATCAACTGAAATGCCAGTGACCCATTAGGAACAATCCTATTTCAAGGCAGATTCATAACACATCCTGTTCTTTTAAAAAATAAGTAATTATTTCTTTGATGTTGGAACATTTTCTTTCCTTGACACAAGTATTGGTTGCAAAAAAAAAAAAACCTAATCATTTTTACAAACCAATAGACACACGGAAAGGAAACAACTCAAAGAGGATTACAGTTTTTTCTTTCTTACATGTTTATATCTGTGCTTTTCTTATACACAAATACACCACACAAATTGGGTTAGAGTTATCCCCATGTTGAGGAGTGATTCAGACCTTAAATATCTTGGTTTGGTTCGCTTTAGTTCACAACTTCCAAAAGTGACTCATCCTTTCCTGGGCTTGTCCTGTCTGGAAATTGGGAGCAGATTTGGATAATAACAAACTTAAGGTATGTTTGGGATTTGAAATGTACATAATTGCAAGTGTTTCACTGCATTTGCACCTTCATGGAGTAAGGTTAGGGCACAATAACTGTATATGTGCTTGTCAAAATAACTCAATTGCCATACTAACATTATTTAGGTGTTTATATTTATTTATTTTACTTTTACTATCATCTTTCAGCTAAATTTTTGGTCCGAAATTGACTAAAGACATGCCCTGTGGATCGTTTAATCGACTAAAGTGGATGTGGCACTAGCAAAAACTCTCAAACTGATGATTACTCTATGATTTTACCTGTGTCTATAATCAAAGTGCACTGACAAGACCACAGAGGTTATAGGAGATCACGAAATTACAAATATACAGAAAACTACTAGTAAACAACAGTGTATTTATCAGTAAAACTAAATTAAACTGACAATTCTCACCCAAATGTTAAGTAAATCCACTTTCTGCCTTTCTGCTGTTGTGAATAAAAATCTCCCCACAATAATAAGTCGACTAAAAAAATTTTGGTCGATCAAGACACAATCGAGCTCTACTAAATATTAAACAATTTTCAACTGTAAAGGTGCACTGTGCCTTAAGATTGTCCTCTTGTTACTGTCGTATTCTGAACAATAAATCTTAGGTCAGGTATTTATGTAAAATTCTGATTAATGAAAAGAAATTTGGGGTTTTCATTCAAACAGAGACATTGAACCACGTTGTTTATTTTAGTTTTCTTTTCGGTTAAAATCAGTTGCTGCACTGGTTGAAACCAAAAATGTGGAACACAACTGGTCCAACATAGATCAAGGAAGTGGATTATATTTTCCTGTGTTATTAAAGGTTTTAGATAATTACATAATAATAAAAACTGTATTCAATCATACAGCTTTGGCCAGTTGAGGAAAAAAAAAAAGTTAAACCAATAAGTAAAAGCTTTAAGAGATAGTAATTTGAATTTATCTTTTGCACCTAACTTCATTTGAATAGTGAATTTTGCATTAAAACTGTGGGCAAACATGAACATAAACAGGTTAAACTTTCAGGTAAGTTTCCCTGCCGTGATGAGGTCTTAATGACGCTGTGTGCAGTAGGTGAAGGGAGGGTCTGCTGAACTCTTGGCCTCTGAGCCTCTTTAAGTTCTTAATGAGGCCATGGCTTTGGATTTAATCTTAATTGGACACAGGTAACGGACCAGTGCAGTTACTGGTTTGGAGTTTGTGAATAAGTGAGAAAAAAGTTTAGGTTTTGCCAGAACATTTGACATCACGACTGATTTTTTTTGAGAGAGAAACTCAAATCCAAACTTTTGCTTGAAATAAATGTGCTATCTTGTGTACATTTTAAGTTAACTATAAAAATTTAAAGTGCAATATTTTCTTCAATTCTTCAATCAACATTTAATTCAGAAAAACCTTTCTTGTGTCAGCCCTTTGGAAACTTATTTAAATATAAATTAAAAGTTGATTGGATTGGTTGTCAATGTACAATGTAAAAAAAAAAAAAGTAAAACACACTTTCAAAGTTATTTTCTTCTTCTCTTCTTAAATTAAACACATTTCAAACTGTGTAAAGTATATTTAGTTCACACTGACATCGCACCGACACCCTATTTCTCACTCAAAATTGGCCTTTTCGAGCTTTGCCCTTTACTTGTAGTAGTGTTATTTTTCCAGAGGTAATACAAAGGTGTTAAATGCTTCAGTTTAAATCAGCCTCCACAGCTTTACTATTGCCTGGACCCGTGCTGTCAACTCTGTGTTTGACCTTTGCCGAGAAAAGCCCATTAAAACGATCTGTGGGCTTAAACCAACGACAGTGCGAAGAAAAAGTTACGGCACAGACTATATTTGCTCATTCCAAGCTCCATTTATCACTAATAGACATCTTATGGAGTGTGCAAAGTTACATATTTCTTTACTCCTGACTTGTTATGTTGATGTTATGGAGCTGAAGAATTTAAGAAAAATATCGAATTGCAAATTTTCTGACAAATATTGCGATTGCGTTGGTATTGCGGTTTGTGTTTTGTTAATTATATTCTGTTCAATGTTCACATTTGAACCATGTATTTCAGAACATGTCTGTAAAGATCTGCAGTTTTTATGCAGAATAAGACAGTATAGTTTGTTGCTTGTGGAGGAAATTAAGGCACCTAAAAAATTGCAGCCTTTCAAATTGATTTGTGGCCCTCAACTTGGTTTATGTTTCAATATCCGACCCTCCATAGATCAAGTTAGGACACCCCTGGTCTAAAGATTCATTCACACTTGCACATTCACTATCATCAAGTTTGAGACTAAACGAAGACTAAACCCCGATACTAAACCTGGACTAGATCAGGACTAAACATGGACTAAAACAAGACCAAACCAAGTCGGGAATAAAGCTGGCTCAATTTAGGACTAATAACAACAAATGCATCCACAACAAAACTTGACTAAGTAATGTTTGCCTTCAGCATAAATGTAAAGTTTAAGGTTAAGGTACACTTTATTGTCCCCGTAAAGTTGACCCGTCCTTCAATACCGTTCTCAGGAGCAGGACCCTTCTTCAGATCTAGAGCTTTTATTTATTAATTCTTGCAGATTTCATGCATTCTGTATGTTTTGAGTTGTGCAAAATAATACAAACATGCCTAGATCAGCTGTAGATGGTATTACTTTTGAAACATCTTACCCATTCTCCAGGGCAGAGAAGCCTCCTCCCTTGGTCTTGCCCCGCAGTAACATGTTCTTCATCTTCATCTCGGTGATGGAGGGCAGCAGCAGAGGCACCGCAATGCAGAACAAGGCGAGCTGAGGAGGAAGAAGAGCCCCGGACCCAGACTTCTTCTTCTGCCCGTGGAGGAACTTCAGACGGCCCTGGAACTGCATGGTCTGGGGAGAAAAGTTAAATAGATATCGTAAGCTTTCAATTGTTTATATGAATTTCTTTGTAAATGAGCTTTGTAAAAATCTGAAGAGAGGTTTTTACTTTTGTTCAGTTGCCAAATTGAGAGCTTTATGTGTGAGATTATGAATTTAGATCAGCAAATGACAAAAAACAATAACAATAGTACTTTAATACTTTAGTAAAACAAAGATGTCAATGCATAGGACAATGAGTAATGCTTGAGTACTTAACCAAAACTAGCCAAAATTAAACATACATTTAATAAAACTGGTGACAACTGACTGACTAGTTAAAGATCCACGAAAGATTTACGTGTAAATAATATTGAGGTAAAGTCTCCAAGTCTCCAGCCATGAAACAGAATCCATGCTCCAAAACAATAACTTTTATAATTTGATGCTAAAAATATAAATTGTCTGGTTCATAACTTTTTAAATGAACTGTGCAACATCAAAGCCATCATAACAATTTAATAAGTCTGCCTTTTTGATTATGGGGGAAGCACTAAAACCAGCTAATATTAAACTAAGAATGAAGTACTCACCAGAAAGCCAGAGGTGCTGTCCAGAAGGCATCGGACTCTGGCAATGAAACATCTGTTGAGGAAAGGGGTCATGTCTGCAGGTATTCCTCCCGCCTCTGGAGAGTGGAACAGGCTGCTCACAATGTACTCCTCACCTGGAAACAAAAAGATTTAATATTGAAAGCCATAACAAACCAGACTGATTTTACAATACAAAATTAAATGTTTAATGAAGAGTAGAAACAGACAAGCAGTAGAAATTTAATAATGTGGGTAATAAAAAGAATACATCGTTTTGATCTACAATATTAGAAAAGCATAGTCTGTTGTGGTCTGGCTCTAACGTCATTTCAAGCACTATTACATTGTTTTTTAAAAGCTGGTATATAATTAAACTTATATACCAAACATTTCTGATTGATCATTTGCCACCTACTTGTCTTTATGAAGATGTTTACCGTTGCTTAAAAAAAAACAAACACCAATAATTAATTAATAATAATCAATTCACTGCCAAACTTAGGTAAATTCAAGGCTCCATGAAGACAAGCAGGTGACGAACCCTTAACCAGAAAAGTTACGTAGAGCACCTTTAATTATACTGTGAGCCATTAACAGGGCTGGACTGCCACGGCACACTGAGAATTATATACATTTTTTATGTGTTTTAAAGGTGGCATATTAAGCAAAACTTGAACTTTGATTAAACCTTAGTAACTACTTAAAGGCACAGTATGTAATTTATTAGCAAAAAATTAAATAAAAAAGAAAAAGATTAATACAAAAGCATGTTTTCCTGTTGGATAATTTATTGCACTAAAATCTATAAAAAGAAACTGTATCCTTACTGTGAATGGCTTTGTATCTCTACAACAATGACTTGTCCTGGAGGAACCTCCTCCTGCTTGATTCCATGGAAATCTTGTCCAACAACACAATATTCCATACTATGGCATAAAACGTCTCATTGGAGAATGTTCCGTAATATGGTTTTAACTTTCTATTTCCATGGAATTATGAAGGTGACTTTCCACCTCAAGAAAGTTATATACTGTGCCTTTCATTATTACTCTAACCTCTAATAACCAGTTATTAAGCCTGACATTCTTTGTTCATTATGAATGAAGTCTTTATTCATGCTTTATTAAGGCTATTTACATGATTTATTATAAAGTTGCACCATGCTTTTAAATCTCCAAATGAATTCTTTATACAGTTACATTCATTCCACTTATTTGCGTCACTTTCACTTGTCGTGCTACACTGTTTGGTCTCAGGGGTGTATGGGACCCTGGGGGGAGTTGCCCACCTGTTGTGGTTGGCAGCGGGTTGTCCTGGTTTGCCTGCGCCCCCTGGTGAGCTGGAGGACACATGGCCCAGTGGAGCTGGCGTCTGAACTCTTGTCTGTCGTCAATGTGGATGTAGTCGAACACATTCTGGTGCATCACGTCAGTCTACGGGAGAAAAGAAAACAGGAAAATGATCATTAGTTAACTTTTGACTCATCACTTCTAATCAATTATTAATTCAAACAATAGTCAAAGAAAATAACATGATACTGTCAGTGCAATCAAAGCAAAATATTGGGCACAACTTGATCTTAATTATGTTGTAATCACAAAATCTTAATCCCGTAGTGAGAATTAAAATGGTTAATCTGGTGTTATAATTCCACTAAACAAGTATAACTTCTCACATTAACATTAAGCACTCACAGATGTTAAATTACAGTGAAAGTCGGGGCCATAGAGGGCAGCTGTGTTTGGCAAACATCGCGTGACACCGGCCTCAAAGTGTCCAGACACTTCTCTCTTCCTCTTCTATACACAGTACAGAAGTTTCTCTCTCTCTCTTTCTTGCAGGGGTGGAATGTAAAGAAATGTTTTATCTATGTGTACATTATGAGTTATTTATATTAACACTATATCTAAATATTGTTAAATCACTATATTTTTAAAGCTCACTTTTGAATCCTTAGTTATCTGCCTTGTATTTGACTCTTTATTCTACAGCGGTTTGTGTTGAACATTCCTCGTCATGAGACAAATAAAGATAGTTTTTTTTTCTACTTGCACAATGTTGTATTTTATACTTTTTTTTAAGCTTTTCTGCATCTTAACTATTCAAAGTATGTTTTAATCGTAAATGGTTAGATTGAAGTCTATTTTAACAGCAACATAGCTTTATTTTTATTGCCAAATCATCCTGCTCTTCTTGTGGTCTGTGTTGCAACTTTGTGGGACAAATAAAGCTTTGTTATCTTTTCACTATATTTTTAAAGAACAAGAAGTACATTTGGTTTATGTTCATTGGTTCTAGGTTGGTACAAGGGTGACCAGGCCAAAGTGCAATGATATAAAATAGATTACGCAAACTGTGATCATTGTTTTAGAAATGTTATTTATAATACAACATTTACTTTGCAACACTCATGTAAAATATGGTTGCTTTAAGACATTTATTACCCTCAAGCATATTAGATTCAGTCATTGCTTCAACAGATTCCTCACTAAAACTTTCAAGTGTCTCCTCTTTCCTTCTCTCGTTCCTCCCTCCTCATGGTGTTCCTTCCATCCTTAATTTCCAGCACAGTGGCACGCGAGGCCTTTTGATCAGCTGCCTTCGAAAATACAAGCCGTTCCCATGCACCGTCCTGTGGTTTTGGGTCCCGTAACTCAAATTCAGCACAAATCCGCTCACTGTTGTTTATACATTTCATGAAAAGATTAAAATGAGTGGTATTTTCCCGACCTTCAAACTGCAGAGTAACAAATAGAATCAAAAGCCCGAGGTGTTTTGTGGCGTGTTGTATATATATACTATTGTAGTTCACTGGGGACAAGTCAAAGTTGTGGCAAAGGTTTGTGAGTAAGAAAACCAAAATAAGTTCAGAAACAACAGCCCAGGAATGACAAAAATGCGTTGCGTGTGAGTCTAAATATTTGGATGACAGTCTTTGCAATACAACACAATCTGTGGATAGTTAAATGGTAATGTAATAATGCACACATGGAGTGAGGTTGATTTTATGGAAAGATAAACGACTTATTAAATAAATCTGCTTTACATATGTCCGTCTTTTCTACTATCATCGTTACTGGCGCTGTGTTGGAAAATTAGCGCCAACAAAACAGTGTCACGCTATTCTTTAGAAGCTTGAGATTCACGTATGAAAAAATGCAAATATAGTAATAGTAATATATCACCTTGAAGTAGTCACAAAATGAAGTAGTGAACAACTTGAACTACCAACTAAAACGACAAAGATGTAAAAGTCTGGAACCATATTCTGTCTCTACGAATTCTGATGGGCGTGATTGATATTTTGACGAACCAAGTGGGTCAAAACAAATATGGCAGCTTGTGGGTAAAAACAAAACAAAACAGACACAAAGGAGTGAGAAATAGAGCTGATTTCTACTAAATCAACGAGAAAGTAGGTGGGAGTGAACAGCCGGAACATTGTGCTCGTTGTCAGCAGTGCAAATATATGGTTGATACAATATTAGTAGAAAATATGGTAAAAAAAAACGAGCTGAAATGTATTAATGAAACAGTGCTGAAACCCATAGATAGTAAAATGTTACAATAAGTAGCACATTTCCCTTTGTAGGAAATGTTTTTTGAGCAATACTGACAACATTCTCTTCTGTTATTTAGACTTAAAGGCTTGGGATTAGCACAAAAAGAACAAACCCATATAGCAATTAAGTTTATGACTGAATGAGTTAATTTGTAAACTGTGAAAATAGAAGTTATCTGTGAAGGACAAGTACACAAAAAGATGATGAGATGAGCTGTGTCATTTACACAGTGTTTTTAATCAGCAAATCTATTAAAAAAAAGTGTGCAATAGTAACCTTTAGTCTCTATGGAGATGTTATTGTTGGGTTACCTTCTTGTCTCCATGGAGATATACAAATTGTTTGGCATACTGTGGAAAAGCAAAGCAATAACATCTCCATGGATACAAGTACGTGGCAGACCAGAAAAGTTACATCATGCACCTTTAAACGCAATGTATAAAGTCATTCCTTTTTTATCAAATCCACTCAACTTTTGCCTTTTTCTGATATTAATAGTAAACTGTAATACATTTTTCTGAATACACAAATCTGGGTTGTTTATTTTACAGTTTCAACGTTTTGTATGTCATCTTTTTATGTTGCATCATGAATTGCTTGTATAATTTCTCTCATTTACATCTCCACCGACCACATGCAGAATGCTATGACCTGAGGGCTGTTTTAGTTTCCATGTCCCTCTCAAGCTGCTGTCTGGATGCCCCGCGCGCTTGTAAGCCAAGTGGAGGCAGCGGGGCAGAAATATTTGCACCAGAACCGTGTGTCTGTTGTGCCTATCAGAGACACAGAGCAAACTGCAACAGCGAAAAGCACTTTATTCATGGTTTTGAGGCAGAGCGCCGGCTGCTGCATCACAGGACGAGCCCCCACTGTGTTGATACCATTCATAATTAACGACTGGTTGAGTTTTAGCCGCTAGAAAGAAGAGGCCAGCAAAACCTTTGGTGACTTACAGTAACCCCCTTTTTCCCCAAGGACACCCGCGGAGAGAGACGGGGTGAAATGGAGGTCCTAGTCTTCCTGTGGCCTCTTAGTGCCCCGTACAGTTTAGGAGGGGCGGGGGATGCTTTGAAAAGGGGGACAATGGGAAAAGTTGTGGCGTCATTCATTATTATTGAGAAGTCCAGTCAATTCATTACATACAATCCATGTTTCTGACTAAAACGCGATGTAGTGAATGTTGGTTAAAGGTGCACATGTCATTTTTCCGATGGGTGGTCTGCCACTTACTTTATGGAGAGGGTGACAAACTCGAATAGTAGAAAAAGAGGGACACAGTAATGAATGTGGTGGAACGGACGCTGGAAATGTAAGCTCACATAATGACAGCCATGATGACAAGTTAATTTTTCGTAACACACAGACGTTGGGAAGGCATTAGGTGTCTACATATTACAATCCTGAAAGCCAGTTCACCTAAAATGTCTTGACTTCTTTGTGAGAATATAATAAATAATAAATATGTTAGCCTGCTTTCTGTGTAAATCTCACTTTTTATACAATTCATGAGGCATCAATGACAAAGTGGGACATAGGTCTAAATGGCTGTGCAGGACAAGCAAAAGAGAGACAGTGGGTCACCTTAGTTTTGCCTGGAATGTTCCACAGTATGGCATTAAACTTATCTGTTGTGCATTTGTTCAGTTTAAGGTGTTATCACTAAAAAATATCTTTAAAACCATATATTCTAACTGTGAGCGGGCTCGTCTTGCCACAGATCTGACCTGTAACTTAACGTGGTGGCATCGCCTGCTTGTCTCCATGGTGAAAGATACATTTAAAGGCTATTGTGGAGCTTTCCAAGCAAAGCTAAAACATTTCCACCAGTAAAAATACACGGTGTACATTCAATAATTGATTTTCATGCATAATTAGGATTTTTTATTTTATCTATGTATTATTCTCATTCCACAGAGACTGGCTGCCATTCTCTGTCTAACGTCCCTTTATCTCCTTTACTCGCACTAAAACATTCTTATAGACCCGGTGGACGAAGTGTCTTGCCCAAGGACAGTATGCTTTACCAGAGTCAAGATTAAACATGTCAACTGAGCTATCGTAAGAATATGAAAATGACTTCAATTTAGACATCTATTACAGAAAAAAAACATGACCGTATTTACTATGTTTACTATGGCACACTTCCAGAAAAATACATCTACAAAAACTCACCTGATGAAATCCCAGATAGTCCACGATAGTCGAAGAGGCGTAGAAAACCATTCCATCGCTGCTCACAACCAAAGCAAACCCGGTCAGTGACTGTGAAACACACAAGAAATGTACAAAAGACAAATAAATGTAGCAAAACATGTGACATTAATCCTGGTTATAATTAATATTTGGAGAGCTGTGGTAGATTCTGTAAAACAAATGGCAATCAGAATAAACTGTGCGTAATTAAAGTCATTATAGACATTTCAAAGTCCTTTTTGCATACTAAAACACGGGATTTTTTATTTTACAGCCTTTATATGTAAAGAAAAGTGACATTTTTGGCCTTAATTTAAACAACTGTACACTTTTAACTCTCCCAACACCATCTAGATTTTTTGTTTTATTTTTTATTTCATCGCTTTCATGGGTCATCACCTAACATAGAATTTATGCAATTAAAAAAAATAAAATACGTTTTTTTCCTGCTATGAAAACGTGTATTGCTCTTTGACCAAATGTGCAATGCTCAAACGAAGAGAGCACGAGGGCTATGTTACATTCCTAGAGGACGCAGCATTTTGGGCCAAGGCAAAGCAAAACTATAACCACACTATTTTACAGATTTCAATTTATTCTGCGTAATCCTGAAATAACATATCAGAGCTAATACTACAACAAGCGCCTGAATGAATCCCAGATGTGTCTCGCCAATAAAGTCGGCCTGTTACTTCTCAGACGCTCGAAAATATGTTTGGGTTTAAAATAGTCTAAAGTGGTTATGTATTTCATCAAGTTAGCCTTTGATAAATAAGTCTGTTTGGAGGCTGTTTTCATTCGCGATACAGAGCAAACAAATTGATTAAAAGCAGTTAAGTTCCCCCGGCTTCCTTCAAACTCAGTGCACATGAGGGGCGATAATGTGTAAGTGTATCACAGCCAAATTGGGAGCAATAAAATATTTGGTGCAGTCATTTCTAAGCTGAGAAGAGAGGGGTGAAAATGTAGGAAAGAAATAATATTGTGGAGTCATTATGGGAGTAAAGTGAGTAAGTAAGTAAGTAAGTAAATACATAAGTACAAGAAAAATGTATCTAATGGTAAAAACAGAAATAAGATGTGATTTAAAATTAGTTAATTAATGATTATTGTCCAAGGGTTTCATTTATAAAACTTTACGTGGAATTCTGACTAAAAGTGCACCTCCAAACAAAACACAAACTCTGTCAAACTTGCTGTCTTAAGTGAGACGCATGAGCAGTTTCACCATGAATACAACAAGACCAAAGCAAGTCTACACCAGGACTGAACTTGGACCAAACCCGGACAAGTACGAACACACACAAGTGTTTAGGCAAGGATTTCAAATTCTGGATCTTGATGTTTCTATTGCATAAAACATCCAAAGTAAATGTAATAGAATAGATGCTACAAGTTGCTCTGTTTGTAAATCAAGTAAATACAAGAATTTCAATTTTATTACTTAAGTAAAATTTCAGTTTCAGAAGTCAAAGAATTGTTCGAGTAAAAGTATTACATAAAATCTACTAAATTACAAGTATTGTTCGCAGATAGTGCAGATTTTTTATAACTGTTGAGAGGAAAATGTGGTGAAATGTCTGTGCACTGTCCTGGTTTTTAATCAATCATTTTCTCCATGTTTCTAAACTTTTTATGTATATTTTTTGTTGCTCAAAGCCAACATGTCACCAACAATTTGCTAAAATATAACTCTCCCAAACCAAATGGAAAGCACTTTTTACATTTCAGTCCTTTAGAAATGAAAGTAAAAAGTATCCACTGTGGAAAAATACTTAAATAAAGCACTGATTTCACTTAAGTATGGTGCTTTTACTCTTATACTTTGTTACTTTCGACCGCTGATCTAGGGCTGGGCTAGAACTTCCAGTTCGGGATCAATAAGTTTATATAAGTCCATGTTTGTATTATAAAACATTCAAAGCCAATGCAATATATGGTACAAGTTGCCACATTTGTAAATCTACTTACTTTTCAAGTAAATGCAAGTATAAGCAAAAGATAAATAACTCATCACTCGCCGACTCAGCATCTTGGAAAGAGCGAGGACGGAGAGGAAAACGGCTAAGGAAGTAGGATATAGGAGCCATCAGGAAGGAGACGAGGAGGATAGCGTGAGGACACTTGACTTGCGTGACTGTAGCTGCCTCAGTCTGTCACCTTTATTTAACAGCGACACTTTGCAGGACTTTCTCGCTCGCGGTTCATCTGTCTCTGTGTGTTTTTATTCACTGTATGTCAGCGCACATTCACACCAACGCTCGCCTGTCTCCTGCCTCCTCCGCCTCGCTCTCACCATTGATCCGATTGCTTTGGCCAGAGGTGTTTTCAAGTCCGGCTGCTACTGATCGACACATGCCATGATTACAGTTCAATTTATGTTAAACCCAAAAGCAATAATACAGCGTTGAACAAATGAACTTTTACACTGGAATTTGTTATTCATTATTTATGTGAATGGGGCAACACTTTATTGACTGTTTGCAGTGATCCGCAGAAAGAGTTTGCTACATTAAAGACTGTGTAACTTTTCTGGAGGAGGATCAACCGCCTGCTTGTTCTTTCTTTGTCTGTAATGTTCCACAGTATGGCATTTAAATGATTTACTTCTCCATGGATACAAGCAGGTGGCAAGTGATAGATCAGATCTTGGAACACAGTAAGAATGCAGGTTTTTCAAGGTATTTTTTAGCAAATAAAAGAAGTGTAAATGAATAATGCTATGATGAATATGTGTAATGCCATATTATGGACCATTTCAAAATACTTGGGCTTTAAAATATATTTGTGTGTTGCCGATAAACCTGAGGTAACACTGTCTGATGTAAAAACGAAAGCACAGCAAAAATGGTCTTCCTAAAATACATTTCAGTAGTTTTGACTAGGTCTGATTTCGGTTTATTCAGAATACAAAGCAATTTGACAAGTTACAAGATAGTTTAGTTTGAAAAAAGAAAATATATTTGACACATTTCAGGAGGTGGAGAGTCAACTGCATGATTCCATTGAAAAAGAAAGTTAAAACCATACCTTGGAATATTCTTATAGAGAGAGAAGATGTTTTATGCCATTATACTGTGGAATATTGTAGCCAGAGATACAACATTTCATGGAGAGAAGGAATTTAAGATTTTATACATTTTTAGTGGAATAAAAAAGTTTGGGGCATTGAGTAAAAACAACAAAAAAGAAAAAGAAAAAAACATTGAGAAATCCACTTTTTGCCACGTAAACAAGTCTAAACTCCATACTTTAACCTCTTTTTGTTTTTATACTACAATTTGAAAAGCCCACTACCTGGTTTAACTTTAACACTGCCCTGGTTTGTTACAGTACATTTTAATAGTTGTGTGCAGCATGTGATGAGCAGCAGCTGTGATGTAAATGAAACATATCTGGGAAACACACACATGAATAGATGATGAGGAGTGGGTGAGGGGCGGGTGAAGCGAGGGTGAGGGGCGGGTGAATCGCGGGTGAGGGCGATGTAGACGCAGATGTTGTTTGACAGACAGAAGTGGCACATCCACAGAGAGGGCAGCCCCAGACACAGAGCCCAAAGAACGACGGGACCAGAACCAACACAGGCACGCCACTAAACCAAGTCAATATCCCACTTTATACTGCTTTTAATATCGTATACTTTTCTTTTTCAACATAATGGATTTTACATTTTACTTATATTAAATCTGTGATATCCAACTCTGACAAATCTCCCAAGACAGTACAGTAAATTAGCACTTTGTGACAAAATGACATTGATGCATCTCTTAATAAAGTAGTTTTGTATCTCTTGTTAACACAGAAGTAAGAGCCATAGGCAACGCTCTGATTGCTGCATTATGCACTGGAAATACATCATAATTTCGGTCTTGCTGTGCTGTGCATCAATAAAAAGGAAACTGAGCCAATTCTAACGTATGCTAGCTTTGTTTTGTCGGCTCAACAAAAAAAGTTATCTGGAAAATATGGTGGTTTGTTACTAGATCAAGCATTTGGTGAGAAATTATTATTTGGTATCGCTTTAGATTAAGGTTCAGTAATAAACTATTTATAATGCATTAATAAGCACTTGTTATGTGTTTATAAGCAAGTTATTTACGAACATTTATCACATGATTATGGAAATTCCGATTCCGACCAGCTTCAATTTGCAGACTGAACATTAATGTTTGTAAGAGTTAGAAACTAGTTAGCAAGATTTAAGTACCTTCCTCCTCTTTTTGTGGTTTGAAAGTCAGGTATTCCACTTTTGTATACAGCCTATTTGTTTTTGAAATGTTTATCTTAATTATGTTTGTTAAAAACTATGATACAGCAGCAAGCATTATATTGGTGTTTATTGATGTGTACCGGTAGTGTTTTATTTTGCAAATGTTACAAGGGATAAGTATTTTTTATATTCAGAAATGTATTATTTTCATACATATGCGTATATTCATGTCCTCTTTAAGTGTTTAACTATTGTGCCACAAATACCAGTATAAACAGTTGTGATTATAATTTATTTTATCAGCTCACAGCAGTAACACTCTTTTGTTTGGATTTGATGTAAAGAATTGTTAGCCCCAATCGCCTCAAGCAATTGCCAAGTCATAAACACGTCAAAATCTCAGAACATTTCTCCAGTTCCCATCATGCTTTTGGCACTGAGAACATCTGGTTACAACATGTGCTGGACCAATGCAACATTACGTCCAAAAGTAGGCTTTCAATATATAAAATCCAGGTGAATATTTTTGATAAAACGCTTGAGAACATTTTTACGAAGTGACTTATTTCAAAACTTAAAAACTTCCCAGAGACGTCACAGCAGTGGTGACATCTTCTGGCTTTTGAAAAATGTTTTTAATGTAGGGAAAGTGCTTTATGTTGAAAATGTATCATATACTGTATTTATGGTATGTCAAAAGTCTTCCATATTTGTATGTAAAATACCCTGAACCCAGATAAATTATTCTTTGTTTAAACATCTATTTTGTATTCTAAACATAGCTACTGGAGGTAAATTATTATCAAAATGTAAGAAAACACAACATGTTTAGATGTGAATGCACCTTTTTAGCCTAAATTTAAACAAAATTCTATGCAACTACACTTTACAAATACGTCCACCAATATCAACAGTAAAAAAGTACATTTATTTATTTGGCATACGCAATGACTGATAACACAACAAACTAAATATATTGCAATAACACCAAGGTCCTCCATCTAACAGAAATTTAAGTTTTTAAAATGAAAATTGCTTATTTCTATTCATGATTTTCCTTCAGTCTAAATTAGCCTTGATTTTGTCTCGTTAGTTTTTTATTTTGAGAAAGTTTGACTAATACATTAAGGCATGAACATAATTGTTTTAGTGAAATCATTGTGTCAAAAAGTATATTCAAAACATCAATATTGCAGCATTAACAGCCACATCGCACACTGCAATAATGTATGCAGCCCTAATATGTTGCATTTATTTTGCCGCACTCTTCTGTTTTTTTCCCTTTCATTCCTGACATAGTGAAGTGTGTAGCTCATGGAAACAAGCACCTGCTGCTAAGACAACAACACCCCTGGCTCCTATAACCGCGCTGCCAAACTAAAAGCTTTGACTGGACAAACCTTAAGAGAGGCTTTGCACGCACAGTCCAAAATAAAATCCACTGTACACCGACGAGACCCGGGGGCAGAGGGGCTGGTGGAGGGGCGTAGTGGATGTTCATGGGCAGTAGTTGATTGTTTTGGAGCAGATTTCTTTCCTGTCGGGCGTTTGTTAAAATCAGATGAAAGCGGAGACGATCAGAAGGCTATGAGAAACAATGACCTGCTGCCACCGGTAACAGATACATCCTACATGTATGTTCACAAAGAGGACCACGGGGAATAGAAGGATCAGAAATGTGGGCAGGATTTTTACACAATTTAAGGAAAAATGGTGGGTGAATTAAAAAAAAATGGCATGGGAAAATGTTTTGTACTTAGTTAATACATTTTTTATTTTTTTTTAAGTTATGTTCGAATTGAAAAACAAAACAAAAGTCAAAAGCTTCTGATACACTCTTTGTCGAACTCTTTTCCAAACGTCAAATTTATTTTAGTGCAATGAAATTATTTTTGAGCAAATCCCCTAAACTACACTGTTATACTGTAATATGTGTAGAAGGTGGTATCAAAAGGAAAAAAAAACAACTTTTTGACAAATTTTCATGATAGAGATTTCTGATTTTGCAACTTCTGGAACTAAATTAATGAAAACTAAGTATAAAAATATTTTTGTTTTTTAATTATTCTTGTCCGAGCTATACCTTATTGTCTCGGATCCAAAGTGTAAACTAGCATTTACAAACATAAAAAAGAGCAATTAATGTGATTCTTTAACTTCATGTACTTTATACTGTAGTAGTATATCATTTTCTAAACTACAGGTCTGTACCACTTTATAATAACTTCACTTAAACATGCCTTAATAAAGCATGAACAAGGACTTAATTCATAAGGAACAAATGGTTCACTATGAATGAATAAGGCTAAATAAGTACTTAATTAAGGGTTAGGAGTTAGGGTATGAATTCTTAATTTTCTTTCTTAATCTTAATCTTAATTCTTAATAAACTGTGTGTTCGTTCACAATATATTGACTCTTTTTTTTGTTTTACTAAGGTCCAAATAATAGGTAGGTAAAGTGTTACTTACAGAAAAATTAAAAACTAAACCTTGTCAAATTTGATCTCATGGCTCATTTTGAGACTCTTTGAGAGGTTTTTATCAAACCCCACAGTTAAAGGCAGGTGATTTATATCACAGCCACAAAAAGATCTGAAAAAAATGTATGTGAATCAAGCCCATCTTAAAATGACTTGAATTTACTTTTTTAATCTGGAATTGAGGAATTTTGACTCAATTAGATTGATTTTCTTAAGTGATGCAGAATATTTCACTGCTTTCAGGTAATTCTGACAGATCATACAATAATTTATCTTAAAATAAGAAAATAAAGTTGCCAATGGGGGTACGTAAAATTATCTTATCCCACTGGCAAATAATATGGCTTAAGAAGTAATATATTGAAACAAGTCAAGTTCCATCAAATAAGTTGCCTTAACTAATCTCAACTAGTCTTAACATAACTGAAATCAAGACATTTTAACTCATCTAGAATATACATTTTTGCAGTGTTTAAATTTGACTAAGATTGAAGGACAAGTAGTTTTTGTCTTGGCTTGAAATTGCTGTGTTAATCCACAAAAAATATGACGTTCTTGACAAAGTAAAAGATATAGTCTTTGAAAGATGCACATGTAACTGTAATTTTCTGTACCCTTCTACTTCAACAATACGAGTAATTGACTGAACATGCATCAATGTAATAGTGATTTCTTCATGTACCTGTCAAACACACAACAAGCACATATATAACACACTCAGACCAAGACATGCAATCATACATGACGTCAGCCCCGCCCCCATTCTCTCTCCTCGCCTCAACAGCTAATGCACATCCGCCCGCCAACCAGTCACGCAATGGGAGCTTACAAACTGGGCTGCACAATAAATCGGAAAAATAATCAATAGTCAATGCGGCAAGGAAATAACAACAACACACAGTTCTCCATCCGCAAGAAATCTACTGTAAAATGTTCAAAAATGCTATTTACATTCTTGATTTTCCTTATGAAGCCCTACTTTAGCCGTGTTTAGTCTCTGTCAAGTTATTATCTTAACAAATGTATGACCAATAAATAAAGGCATATATTTTTGTTTTCATTTAACTGATTGACTGTTCCAAAAAGTAGATTTAACTGAAATGACTATGTATAGTATTAAATATCGCCTCTTTTTGTGCGGCCATAAAGTCTTTTGTTTAGATATCTCCATAGATCAGAGCTTTTCAACTTTATTTTACCGTGGAACAGATTTTTCAGATGGTTTGCCCAGAAACATGTGCAATGCTGAAATATGAAAAAAATGTAATACAAAAGAATTTAACAACATCTGCAGAACTGAACCAGGACTAAACCAGGACTAAATCAGGTCTAAACCAGGACTGAACAAGGTCTAAACCAGGGCATAACTAGGTCTAAACCAGGACTAAACTAGGTCTAAACCAGGACTAAACTAGGTCTAAATCAGGTCTAAACCAGGACTAAACTAGGTCTAAACCAGGGCTAAACTAGGTTTAAATCAAGTCTAAACCAGGACTGAACAAGGTTTAAACAAGGACTAAACCAGGACTGAACCAGGACTAAACCAGGACTAAACCAGGACTAAACCAGGACTAAACCAATAACAACAGATAAAATATTTTCTATATTTTTTGAAGATGAGTTGAGGGCCGGATCATATCTCTAGGAGGACCTGATTTGGCCCCCAAACCTTTAGTTAGACATAACCCTGCCATAGACATAACCTTAACAACATAACATTGACACTTTGCTCATACAACTGTCTTGATTGACTTAAAAATATGACTTTCACACTATTTACAAGTGATGTTGCAAGAAGAAAAAGAAATATACCATATTTTCTTTTATATTGTAAATGTAAAACGAATAAAATAGTGCATCGTATTATTGAGTGTAAAGCAATGATATGAAGCCTTCAAATCTCCATTGCGTGATCTGTAATTATGATTATGATTCAGGCATAATGCTTTTAGAGGAAAAACAATAGACTCTGAAGAGATTAGACTTTTTTTTTATTTACACATTACATTTCGAATGTTGTATCTGTCAGCTCTGCAACTGAAAACAAACATGACTACAGAGTATATTGTTCATCTAAATATATCCCAGTTACAAGGTTTGGTCCTGGTTATAGCCGAGTTTAGTTTTGATCTTGATTTGGTTTGGACCTGTTCTGGCCCTGGTCCTGATCTTGACTTGGCTTAGTCCTGGTCTAGTGAGAGTTAGTCCTGATCTTGACTTGGTTTGGACCTGTTCTAGCCCTGGTTTAGTCCTGATTTTGACTTGGTTTGGTCCTGTTTAAGTCCTGGTTTAGTCCTGATTTTGACTTGGTTTGGTCCTGTTTAAGCCCTGGTTTAGTCCTGATTTTGACTTGGTTTGGTCCTGTTTAAGTCCTGGTTTAGTCCTGATTTTGACTTGGTTTGGTCCTGTTCAAGGCCTGGTTTAGTCCTTATCTTGACTTGGTTTGGACCTGTTCTAGCAGTGGTTTAGTCCTGATTTTGACTTGGTTTGGTCCTGTTTAAGTCCTGGTTTAGTCCTGATTTTGACTTGGTTTGGTCCTGTTTAAGTCCTGGTTTAGTCCTGATTTTGACTTGGTTTGGTCCTGTTCAAGGCCTGGTTTAGTCCTTATCTTGACTTGGTATGGACCTGTTCTAGCAGTGGTTTAGTCCTGATTTTGACTTGGTTTGGTCCTGTTTAAGTCCTGGTTTAGTCCTGATTTTGACTTGGTTTGGTCCTGTTCAAGTACTGGTTTAGTTCTTATCCTGACTTGGTGTGGTCCTGTTCAAGTCCTGGTTTAGTTCTAATCTTGACTTGGTTTGGTCCTGTTCTAGCTTTGGTTTAGTCCTGATCTTGACTTGGTTTAGTCCTAATATTGAACTGATCTTGACTTTATATAGTCCTGGTCTAGTGCAGGTGTAGTTCCTGATTTATTTCAGATTTCAGATAGTGATTTCAGATAGTGATCCAGAATGCACAAAGAAGGATACTAATTTCCTGATCTAGACTTGGTTTAGTAGCCCGATTTTAGTCCTGGCCTACTTCAGGTTTAGTTCTGGATCTAGGGTGCATCCACACTTTAAGGTGAGTAATTATTTGGTCCTAAATTGAGCCTAAATTTTAGTCCTAATGTTGACTTGGTTTAGTCCTATTGTCTCCTTGTTTAGTCCTGATCTAGTCAAGGTTTAGTTTCATGTTAAGACCTTGTATAGTTGATATTGTGAATGTGTGTGAACGCATCCTCATTTAGTCTCTCAAAACGCGATGTCCCACTGTTACTTACAGATTTACAAAGAGTATGTGCATAGTTGATGGTCTCCAAAAAAACTACCTAAAATTGTCTCTTTTTTTGTGCAAGCTGTGTATTTCGTGACACATTCTCAATGGTGGAACTTCTCAATTGTGGTCAGACTTCATACAGTCAACAGATCACACGGCTCACTAGTCTTCCTCTGTCTATGCATGAAACATCGACTGTCTCACCCTGTTGTGACCAATCAAGCTTTGAACCGAGCGCGTGTATGTTCGCCCTTATGCAATCGTAATCATTCGAAGTGCCTCCCTCCTCCAAACCGGGCCATTATGTAGGGAGCAACCGCCAGAGCCCAAATTGGTCTCAGTTCTAATTAGTGTTGACAGCATGGTGTGTTTTTCTCACCATCTTCTGCTCACTTTCACACAGTGAGCCATGCTTTCAGACAGATGCCCCCGCACAGACCCGGGACAACACACTTCATCAGCTCCGACACTCTCATCTTGCCCCCCGTGTCACGCAACACCCGGGCCGAGCAAAGGAGGTCACCGCAGCGGGCAAAGGGCACACACGCATGCACTACAATGGGATACCCCCCCTTTTCTAGATCCGGACCCCTTCCTATACTTCAAACTATAACAGAGGACAATATAGAAGTTCCTGTCCAGAACTTCTATATTGTAAATGGAATGAAATTGTTATTGTTCACACTTGCACTGGTTTGGTACTGGTTTGAGTCAATTTTAGTCCTGATGTAAGACTAGTTTGATCCTTGAAATCCTTGGTCGACTAAACACATGCTCTGTTCATCGATTAATCTACTAAAACCATGCATAACTTTTAAATATCACATGAATTTGCACAAAAAGGTTACAAGGTCGCTCATGTTCCCACAATAACAATACATATACAAAGAAGTTCTATTAATCGGCATCTTCATATGTGAAGAAAGGAAATAAAACTCACATTTCACTTACATTACATTACTTACATACATCTAAATGCCTTCTCCTTTCTATTGTTGTTTATATAAAACTTTTAAAATCCCTATGAATAGTCGGCTAATATAACATTAGCACCCTAGTGTAGTCCTGGTCTTTTCTTGGGTTTAGTTGGGGCTTAGTTTTGTTGTGGTGATTGTGACACAGTATCTTCTGGTGCTTTCTGTTAAACAGTTTTGAAGTGACAACATTACTTATTTTATCAAGTTATCAGTACTTTTTCAACCTCTGGACTTTCAAAACAGTAAAGTTACTTACTTATTACTACCATGACCAGCTGACCATAAACAATAATCGTAGTCATATTTTGGTAACTGGAATCGTGGACTCTAAAACACATACGAAAATATCTTTTTTTATAACAAAGACAGTTGCATTATTATTAAAAAAGAATAACTATTTCTGGATTTCAACAATAATACACTTGAATCACACTTGATCAATAAATATTCTCTATCTGGAGGCCTTCAGTCATCATAATTCAACCTTCATTTGGTTGATAATGTGTTTAAAAATGTGTTTAAAAAGAGAAATAATCGTTTGACTAGTCGACTACTAAAATAATAGTTAGTGACAGCCTGCTTCATATTTGCAATAAGACCACATCAGAAGATTACACTCGGGCTAATTCTGGACAAGAACAGAACAAAACCAGGACTAGAAAAGGTCTACATTTGGACAAAACTGGAACAAACCAGGGTGCACGGTGGCAGAGCGGCTAGAGCTTCTGCCTCTCAATAAGGAGATCGGGGTTCGAATCCCAGACCACCCCAACATCATGGTCTCGAATTCCACCCTAACATCACACGATCTCTCTGGGTGGAGTCTGCATGTCCTCCCCGTGTTACCCTGGGTTCTCTCCGGGTTCTCCGGCTCCTCCCACCGTCCAAAGACATGACTGTGTAGGTTAATTGATAACTCTAAATTGCCCCTAGTGAATGAATGTGAGAGTGAATGGTTGTCTGTCCTTGTCTGTCTCTCTGTGTTAGCCCTGCGACGAGTTGGCCACTGTCCAGGGTGTACCCCGCCTAAGGCCCAAAGTCACTGGGATAGGCTCCAGTCACCCGCGACCCCTAACGGGAATAAACGGTAGAAAATGAATGAATGAATGAATGGAACAAACCAGGACCCAACGAGGACAAGTGTGAGTGCACCCTTAATGCCAGTAAACAAGGCCTGTTGCGTTTATAAAAGGCCTTCACAATCTAAAATGTGTGTGGTATTCCTTACTTCCAGGAGGAGGCTGCTCTCGCTGACAACTGAGCCCATGGGAGGGCTGTCTTTCCTGGGTTCATGGCTGGAGTGGATGGCGTGCTTTCTGGAGCTCTTGTCTTGGTTTGCTGTGACAAAAAAAGATGAAAGAGACATTTTAGGAAACTTTCATAACACCAAACCTCAAATTAAACACACCTTTGAATCAGACAACGGGGTTATATCAGAACAGGAAAAGCGGTGGAAAACAAAAGGGACTGTGATCAAAGTTCATATGGTGGACACATTAATAGCATTAGAAAGAGATCTACACTTGCTCTGCTCTGGTGCCAAGAGTTATCGCGTGCCATGGCTTCAGAAACAAGACAAAACCGAGAGGGATTTAATGACTTTACAGGACTACGTTCACACAAAATGACCTTTAGATTCACAGTACAACAAAAGATGGTACAACTACAACAGTTATTCCTATACTGAAGTGTGGTATTATTCAGAATCAGAATACTTTACTGATCCTCAAGAGAAATTATTCAGTTGCAGTTACTTCAATAAATATCCAAGACACAATAAAAACACAATACTAATTATATAAAAGCCATAATAAATGTGCTTAATTCTGTCAAAAAAAAAAAAAAAAAAAAAGGGCTTATTTCTTGGTATGCTAACAATGTTTTCAATTGACATATTATCACAACTAATTTCGAGACATTTCTAGATCTTGGATGAAATGTAAAGAGCTTGTGAAAATGACATGCAAATAATGAAAGCAAATTGCATGTAAATAAACTATAAAATGAGCATAGAGAATTTTTCTCCGTGCAATAAAATTCTTACTTGCTTCCCTTGACAATAATAGTAACTTATACAAAAAAAGACGACACAACACAAAGTAATAACAGCAGTGGAATGAAAATGATCAAAAAATATGGATAAATAGGTAAATAGAGATTCAAAAATAGGCACTAAAACTCAAATATCTATCTATCCATCTATCTATCTATTGCATATTCATTTAAATCACTTTAAATTGAATCAGATTTCTATTTTTATACAATATTCATATTTTATTACAGCTCTATTTGCTCTTTGTTAATAAGCTAAGTTGGTTTTATACTGTACTTTTGAGCCTCTGTGTCCAAGCTACTTTCCTCAAGGCTCAATTAGGTTCGTCTAAATTGATGATCGAGCAATTCTCTAACAAACCCACCTCGTAAACCCATCTATAGTTATTTCCATTGCTGAATACACATTAGCCATTAGTCCCGGTTGAAGTGTGGCGTGCCCTGGCTGTCACATGCGCGCTGGTGCTCCTGCCTGGTGTGTATAGGTTGCGTGTTGAATGCATGTTTGCGTGTTTCTCTTACGGGCGTGCTGTCAGCCTACATGCGGCTCACTCCAAGAGATCAACCCTTCACTCATTGTAGCGGGCGCAGATTAGTCACGCAATACTCAGCCTCATTACAGACAAACTACCTAAATGCATATATGGATGGACGCATGTCTCCTCCGCAGCACCGAGTCGTACGTGGCATGCCCCGCCTCTGCTTCAATGAGATAGTCCGTCCTCCCCCCATTAACCTTTGACTATCATTGGTTCACTATACGACCCCCATCATAGCCCTCATCTGATTTCTTTGTTCAGCTCGCAGGCGATACACGGCCGATTTCGTGACACAAGAAGCATTACTCTTTGCTTAACTCGAGTTTGAATCACGCAACCGAACTGTTCAAACTTAAAGTCGTTTTGAAGATAAGTCTCGAACAATATCCACAGATTTTACGCGAGAAAACAGATTTGGCAAGCAGCAGGTAACTTATTGAAGAAATAGCTAATGGGGTAAACTTTGGGGTTTACAAATGAACAAACATCCTCAGAATTTGGAGAAACAGATTAGAGCAGTGACCATAGAAGAACAACATTGAAGATGGTAATTGCGTTGTCTTTTGAACACGTTTCACAACTAAAAATCATGTCAAATTAGATAAACAAGATATTTAGAGCAAAAGATAAAGAGGGACACTTCATGGACCTCCAGGCAGTGATGGAAAGTAGTGAAAAATTGTAAAATACGTGCTTTTTGGAGAAGGTACCATCAAAACCAAGATCAACTAACTAATAAAGGCGTCATAAGAGTGTCTTGGTTGTTGTACGTTTTATAAATCAGAAATTTAAGTGACAGAAAATTTGTGATCACATTGTTTCAGGTTAATTCCTTCCTGGGAATAAACGAGATTTGAAACTTTTATGTATAAGGTATGCTCTGCTTCTGTTATGAAATTGCAGAGAAGCGTGTCCGTCCTCCCCCTTAAACCGTTGAGTAACATCTCCGCTCCACAATCCTTATTGACTCGTCTTTCTCATCCGATTTCTTTGTTCAGTTCTCAGGCAATCTACAGACGATTTCGTGACACAAGAGTCGTCACTCTTTGCTTAACTTCCACTTGAATCACGCGAGCAACAACAACAACAAAACATCTGAGAAAAACACAGTTCGATGTCATTCAATCAATATTAGTATACATTTGTCATAGAAATCCAAATTTGTGGCGCAATTATCAATCAAATTGTTCCTTCTGCATTATTTTAAACACAATAAAAGACACTGTATTGATTTTCCAACGAGACATAGCTCTTTCTTTTTTAACTCCCACGTATAAAAATTTGATCTCAACTATTTTCCTTCGATCCGTCTGTGCACAGTGTATAAATAAAGCCATGTCTGATATGTCAACTCGAGCCAGTATTAATTGAAGTATTGTGTCATCGCCTCCTTTAGGTGTGGAACCATGCAAACAAATACCCGCTGACAGCCATTCTCCTAATATGGACCAGCCCTTTGGAAACCATTGCACACGGAAATGAATCTATTAAGTCTATTTTGCTTCTTTTCCTCCCTCAACGCCTCACGTATTTTTGTTTTCTCTCTTACGGCAGATTTTGGAGAGGGCTCAGGAAAGACAAACACGGGCCATGATTAATTATTAGCACTTCCTCGGCAACAATACCATCTTTATTCACGCTAAATTTGACTTTCCTGCAGAACTATTTTCTTCGCCCGAAAAGGAAAACAGAGAAGGTAATGTCGAGGCGTTTATGAGCTCGGTTTTGAAGACGAGGTGCGAAGTTAAAAGTGACAAGTTGGAGCGATGTGAGCGCTGCCAGAATGGGAGAAGTTGAGAGCGTCTGGTGCTTTAGTCAGCAGCAGAAGACGTCGATGCAGAAACAGGACCACCCGCTGAAGGGCGCAATGCAGACCGAAGCTGTTAACACTCACTCACGAAGTCTGTTAAATATAGTTAACACAATACCATATAGAGCTGAAATTAAGTCAACAAAGGAAGTTCTAAGCGATGACAATGGCTAAAACAGCATAGTAGTCCTGGAATAAAGTGAAGATTGATGGTTAGATCCCAGCTCTGGCCAGTGTATACTGTTATTTTTATTACTTTGAAGTATTATTATAATTTTTTTTGGAGGGATAAGCAACAGGTCAGATCTGTGGAGAGACAAACTGCAAGAATATATGTTTTTAAGTTTTTTTTTGAGTAATAAAAACACCTGTAAATGGATAAATGCGAGTTTTTAGATTGGTTTAATATCAGACGGGAATATTCCAGGCAAAGTACTCTGGAAATCAAAGTAAATAATGAAATATATACTGTATAAATACTGAAATAGACACCTGCAATTGAAAGAATGGAATGTTTAAATGCAATATATAGGTTTAATGCATACTACGGAACATTCAAGGTAAAGTACATTAATGGAAATCAAACTAATAATACTGAAAATACTATAACATTTTATTAAACACATAAAGTTTTGGAGGAAACAACCAAGAGCAGCAATTTGGCACATATTTACTTGTAAGTGGTGTTAAAAGCCAAAACATTGAGAAAAAAAGACAAATACGTTTGAACCTCTCTGTAAAAATCTGTACAACACACTTGACAGCCGTATGACAGTAAAATGAGTTCCCTGCAAAGGCGTCTGCCAGTTTTAGACAACTCAAACCCTTTCTTTTTGCTCTGAGGAGACACGATCATGACACCGACAGTGACACTACGGGTCCCTCGGGACAGCGCACTTGGCATGCTTCAGTCTGGAGATAATGGACGATAAGCACAAAGAAATGTCTCACTAAAGAACAGAAACGCATGTATGAATATTTAGTATAAGTATGTACGTTTTAGGACATGACATGACAAAATGTTGAGGGCTTCTAAAAGACTTTGAGATGTGGAGTGGATGTTTCTTAAATCGTGAGACAAGACTGGCATGTATCTTGACCTAAAAGGCATACAATGTTCACAGGCTATACATAAGATCATGCTATGGCCCTTTGCTGAGTTCATACTTGGATGCTTTCAGCTCCAGACTGGAACCTGTAGTCTGCCTCTGCATGCCACAGGTTTGCATTATAGTTACAATAAGCATTAAAAAACACAAGGTTTGGCTTTTAAACGGCCATATTACCTTTGCGTGCCTTGTAATACTGTCAGGCAAGGCATTTTGTAGAACTGGTTTCCGCTGTTCTCTCACATCTGGATATAATTTACTGTATGATATGTTGTTGAAGTATGTGAAGAATTCCAAAAAAAAAAAAATCGTGGCTGATCGTTTTGATAGGTATGGAAATAAGGTGGAAAAGCAATGGGGAAATCAATCAATCAATCTGTCTGTACTTTGAAACAATCATTATTAGTCTTTGTATGGGATTTTCAGCTGCTTCTGGTGAAAAGTGGAACTGAAATATCATCTCGACAAATACCTACTGATTTTGCATTTTCTATCATGATTTAAAATGCGTTTAACAATATTTAAGTTGATTGATGTTGTTTAACCTTTACCAGTGACTGTCCCTGTTCGGCATTTTGGTCAACTGTGGTTGTTTGACTTGACTAATTAAACTAGAGCTTTGGATTGGGATATAAATGTATTTACCTGTAGTGACCTTGCACTTTATTGGGTTGTTCTATTGTGCTTTTGTTTACTTTTTGTTCTGGCTAATGAATGTTTTGCACCACTGCCAAAAAACAACGCAGATATCGTCAGTAATGGTCACTCTTTGCTGTTAAATACAACTTTTGAATTGCCAAAGATCCTCTAAACTGTCATAATTTGAATTTTCTTAGAGGGCTCTATGTCACTCTATAGATTTATTAAACCAATTACACGACACCATTGACAACAGCAGAGCCAGGGTCCAGACTTAACAGACTTTGGTTCTGGCTGCTGAATGGTGCCATCTTTTGGCAGCTTCTCCTTCTGTTCTGTTTGACTTGAAGAAAAAAAGCTCAGAGGAAACTTAAGACTCCAGTATTTGCAGCGCTGCTCCTCCTCCTCCTCCCACAAGGCTCGCGTGAGTACAGCAAACGGCCCGTGTTTGTGTGCTGAGTTTGTGCCTAGACACGCCCTCTTTCCTCTCCCCCTTTCCTCCCCCTCTTTTTTTCCTCTCTTCATCTCTTTCTCTCCATTTCTCTCTCTTTTCCAACTCCCTCTCCTCCTTCTTGCTCTCTCTGCCTCTCTTTCTCACTCTCTTTCCCCTCACCCTCTCCTCTCTTACTCCTTCCCTTCTCTTCCTCTATCACTCCTTCTTTTTACTCTCCCTACATTTCTTTCTTTTTTTCGCTCTCTTCTCTTCCTCCTTCTTTTCCTCTCTCACTCCTTCTTACTCTCCTCACTCCCCGTCTTTCTTTCTCTATCTTTTCCCCCTCCCTCTCCCCTTTTTCTCTATCTCTACTTCTCTCCTCCTCACCTCCTTCTTTTCTCTCTCTCCCTATTTCTCTCATCTCTATTTCTCTCCCCTTTTCTCTCTCTCTACCTTCTTCTCTCTTTTTTCGCTCACCCTCTCTTCCACTCTCTCTCTCTCTCTCCGCCCTTCTCTTTTTTAATCTCTCTCTTCCTTCTTCTCTTTTCCACTCTTTCTCTCACTCTGTTTTTCTTCTCTTTCTCCCACCTTCTTTGCCCTCTCTACCTTCTTTTCTCTACCTTTTCCTCCCACCCTTCCCTTCCCTCTCCTCTCTCTTTCTTTCCCCTTTTCTACGTCCACCCCCCCTCTCGCTCCTCTCCCCATTCTCTTTTATAATCTGTTTTTTCTCTCTCTCCCTTCCCCCCTCCACTCCCTTTCTCTCCTTCACTTTGCTCTTTTATCTCTCTCTCTCTTCCCCTCTCTCCTCTTTCTCTTCTCCTCTCTCTCAGGAAATCCACAGCGGAGAAGCCCCACACACACACACACACACACACACACACACACACACACACACACACACACACACACACACACACACACACACACACACACACACACACACACACACACACACACACACACACACACACACACACACACACACACACACACACACACACACACACACACACACACACACACACTTAAAGAGAGAGAGGAGCTGGTAGATCAAGGCCTTGTTGTCACGCGAGCCAGCCGTCTGTCAATCTCTCCCCCCGCTCCTCTGACAGGGCGCTGGCAGCGGTCCAGGGGCTTGCGTGCAAACCGGCCAGCCACATTAGCCCATAAAGAATTTCATAATAGCAACAGCTGTTAAATATTGATGACTGCTGGCGAGAGCTCAATGGTGCTCCGTAAAAAAGGTTAAGCCCGCGCTGTAATGGAAGCTAATACTTCATTATGCCACAGATCAAATGTCCGCATCGCGCCCCTGTCCAGAGCCAGCCCGGACTATTTGGACTTTTGGGTTTGTTTTTGCAAAGAGGGGAGATCGCATGAGAAGAAGTCATTGAGGGGAAGATTTATGTCTGAGGAGATTCAGAAACTGTAGCGCTATGGAAACAGTAGCACCATGCAACCTGGAGTCAAAGTGATGTTAATGTTGTAAAGTAATGTTCAAATATTAAAGCTGAACTGTGTAACTAACTGCTTGTCTCCAAGGAGATGTTTTTGCTTTGCCTGGAATGGCCCACAGTATGTCATTAAACTTTTCTCTCTTGCATTTATTCAATTACAGGTCTTTTTGTAGCTCTAAAATACCTTCAGAAACAAGCATTCTCCACAGATCATTAGAAATCCTTACTAAAACTCTAGATACAGACAACAAACACTTTTCAAACTCTCTCTAAGCCCAGATCTCCTTCCTTCCATTTCTGAAACCCTCAAAGTGCAAATCAGACTTTTTTGGCAAATTTTCATGTCACTTTGTCTTTTTATTGATCAAAATCTTAACGTGGAAATTTGTGCGGAGCATTTTTGTACCTATATACACGCTAAATAAATAAATAAGACGCGTAACTTGGCCTGGCAGCGTCACACCTAGCTGGTCCCCATGGAAATTTAATGCCATACTATGGAATATTACAGGCAAAAAAATAATATCTCTATGAAGAAGGTATCTGACGCTCCACCAGAAAGGTTTGTGCCCAGTTACTTTAAAGTAGAAGTAACAATACATTTTAAAAAACAACATTCTTTGAAAACCTCTGTGCATTAATTTAATTTTCCTGTTTATTGGTGACATTTGTAGACTTAAGAATAGATAATTGTGATTATTCAGGTCACAAAATACTCAAAAGAAGAAGCAAGTTTCACTTTTTTCACTTTTACTATTAGGGGTCGCGGGTGACTGGAGCCTATCCCAGTGACTTTGGGCCTTAGGCGGGGTACACCCTGGACAGTGGCCAACTCGTCGCAGGGCTAAACCATGGTTTTTATTCGAACATTAATGCAAAATTTTACTCTTTCTATGTGTATTTGTGTTTCTGAAACTGTACCTGTGAAGCACTTTGGTCAACCATGGTTGTTTTTAAATGTGCTATATAAATAAATGTGATTGATTGATTGATTGATTTCGGGATGTTTCTTCTCAGAATAAATGTAACACTAAAATTCTATATTTTGGCATCCCAATTCAATAGATTTCAATTTGATTTGCTATGGCAACATTTGAAAAAAGTTGTCAAAAATGCTCAAAATTAGCTGATTTAATCTCGTAATATCGTATGAAAAATAACCTATCTATATTTTTCTTTTTTAATGTATTCTAGAAGATCCAACATGATGAATGCAAAAAATTACATCTTCGACTCGACGGTATTAACAAAACTTTGGCTAAAAATATGCAAGAGGAATACAAAAATGTAAACGCTTCCGCAAGGCTCTTTTCAAACCAGGAAAAATCTTTTTGGTTATGGGCCGAGTAATAGAGGAAGTGCTACTATGACAAAGAAAATGGCATAACGCTGCGAATGTAAACTCAATTGTTTCCAGTGTGGTGTTTTGCTTGGCAGGCATAGTGTGCTATCCGCCATGTACTACAACAGGCCTAATATGTCTCCAACACGAGCCCTTGGGCAAAACAGACTCGTAGTACAACTTCTTCTTCAATCTGCTCCTGTGTGCGGTGATAAATGTGGCGCCATGAACAAAGCATGACCCAAACGGCTATTTACAACTAATTATTATGTGTCAGTGGGACTAATTACAGCTAAAAATAGACTGAACTGTGCAGCGGTTTACGTGTTTTCGCCATGTTTTGAATCCACAACAGTCAGATGAGAACTGAAAATATGTACTTAAGAGGAGTTTTGTGATAACAAGAATTAAATGAATAAACCAACAAAGAATCAAGCGTAATATATAAAATGTAACACTTTATTTTAGCCTTCAACTAGCTCCTAATTTGCGTACATGTAACTCATCAATTGGATGGTAATTTGTTTTTATTTGGTCCTTATTTTACTTATTACTACTCCTTATTAGTGTGAGGTTAAAAACACATTTTTGTACATTCATTTTTATCCTACTTAGCTGTTAAAATGGTAATATGTGTGTTAAAATAAGGGTTATTATCACATGAAATTTGGTTTAATAAGAACCATAGGTAACAGGTAATAAAGCATGAATAAAGACTTCATTTATAGTGAACAAAAAAAATATTAACTAACTGGTAACTAATCCTGAATCAAGCTTAATAAACTATTTGTTCAGTATGAAATAAGTCTTTCTTCATGCTTTGTTAAGGAAAAATAAGGTGTAGTTATTATAAAGTGGTACCGAACCATACTTTATGTTCAAAAATAAACCTTAATCTCATTCATTATCTTAATGTATCTTAATCTTATTCATAGGAAAGTGTTAGTTAATGTCTAATTAGCAGCAGACTGAACCAGATTATGCAGGATAAGATATTAATCAGGGACAAATAAATGTTAATTGAAATAAATGTAACTACTAAAATAAAGTGTTACCAAAATTTGTCACAGAACAGAACATCCAATATAAAATTTGGATAATAATGAGTCACTTTTAACCTGTTTTGAGCACATAAATCTACTCAAATTGCCCACTTATTTTTTTCTGATGTAAGGCATGAGCGAGGGAACTACACTCCCTAAATTTGTGATGTCACGCTTTGGGCAAATGAACCATAACATTAGGCAGACATGGTGCAATATTTACCCACACAATTAGCAAAACTAACAGGACGTGGCTGGAGAGAGAACCCAAGGAGAGTCGGAAAGAAAGAAAGAAAGAAAGAAAGAAAGAAAGAAAGAAAGAAAGAAAGAAAGAAAGAAAGAAAGAAAGAAAGAAAGAAAGAAAGAAAGAAAGAAAGAAAGAAAGAAAGAAAGAAAGAAAGAAAGAAAGAAAGAAAGACGCAAATGCAAAACACAGAAGTGCCGCAGACGTTACTGACATACACAGAGCAGGAGTGTCCAGAGATCACCGGAGTGCGCCGTTTGTGAAGGGCTATTGAGAATATGGACCAGCTTTGCGTGACATGGAACAGTTAGGCTTAAAAAGGAAGTCTTTATGTATGACTTTACCCAAATGAACACCAGAGAGAACAAGTAAATGAAGCTGAAACAAACAACGAAACAAAACAGATTTATTTTTAGGACGTATTAAAACTATATTGGATATAATTTAAAACAGTGATTTCTTTCTTTGTTGTTGTTTTGTTGTACTATTGCAGAAAATGTTTGACTTTTCTAAATAAGTGATTTTTTCGTTTGGTCTTGTTCTACTGGTTTAGGCTTGGTCTATAGTTCACGTTTAGTTCCCAATTTTGATGTGGTGTCTGTGCAAGTGTGAGCGCACCGTATTGAGTCTAAAAAGGTCTAAACTTGGACAAAACCAGGTCTAAACTTGGACTAAACAAGGTCTAAAATGTTCTAGGCATAAACAAGGATAAAACTAAAATTAAGATGAATCAGGTCTAAACCATGAATTAAAATGAAAGTACCACACCATATAATCTGAGAAGCATGTCGTTTTCCTTTTTACCAAACCACTAGTACTTAACTGTCCTTGTTTTCTATTTCATACATTGCTCTTTCTGCCCGTTGTCCCGTCTGAAGTATTAGAGGGCAAACGCAGTGACCCAGGACGAGTGGGATTGGACAGGGGTCATCTCAGGACACGCTGCTCATGACTCAGATCCTGCTGAATCCCGCCTCCAGGCAGCACCATTGTACAGCGAGGTAAAGGGAAAACTATATTGTCTAAGCTTTATTCTGGTGTGGTGTGGCAATGCAAAGTTTGCTTCAATGCAAACTAAGACGCCACGAGTAGAGTTTTGTATTGTAAATGTTTTCTTTTTAATGGTTTTCACAAGAAATTGTCAGTGGTTTGCAAATTCATTTTTAGTAAGATGCCTTTTGTGACAAAAGTAAAAAGAGTGTATATTTATGTAGTATTATTAAACAACAAAAAGCTACAATTATTAATGGAAAAAAAAACACTGTATAAATTAATTTGCAGATTAAAATTTCTCACCAGTTTGACAATTTTGGTTTATAATAATGTTTAGAATTGTACTTCCTGATTAGAAACAGATATAAATGTAATTCCACAACCATTACCTAGCAACTATAACATTAATGAGGGACAAATTCCATATAATATAAACTACACTATAGTTATGATTTGAGAAAAAAATATACTGAGTAACTTTTTTTTGGTTAAATTATTGCTTATTGTCAGAAAAAATGTGTCAGATGTATATTATCTCTCAGCTCAGCTCTACTTCCTGTAATTTTCAACTTTTATTGTTCAGTTTTTCTTGACAAACTATGATAAACAGGAAATGTCCCTCCAAAAAAAGTAAAAACATGCAAACCTGTCATGTGCACTTTAAAGATAAACTTGAGTTAATGTAAAGTCTTTGCTCTGATCATTTTATCTCTTTTTTTCTAAATTGAGATGACTAAGGAAGAAATGTGTAACTTTTTATACCAGACCTCAAAGCCCGGTTGAATTAATAGCAACGAATCCAACTTAGTCCCACAAACTTTACAAGTGCATTTTTTACTGTATGTACTGAATGTGGTTTATTCCTGTAAAAATCTATTTTGGAGATGGAGCCTCACTGTTAAACGCTGCGTTCACATCTGAGACACATTACATTACTGTTAAAAAGAGCTGGTTCTCACTTGCACCAGTGTGTTTGAGTGGTTAAACTATAAATAAGTGTTCTTCAGATTCCTGTTTTAAAGAGGCGGGGGGCTGTTAATAAAATTCGTGTTCAGAAAAGCCACCTGGCCACAATAAAGACACGAGTTTGACTATTTCGGGATGTTCAAGTCAAGTGGGAAATGCAGGCGAGGTGAGAGAGTGTGGGAACTTCAGTCAGATAAGGACTGTGAAGAACACCAGGAAGCCGAAGACCTGAGGCTGTTAGCTAAACATAATAGATTCATTTTTTAGTGGTATTGATTTCAAAATATCCCATGACTTATAGCTGATATGCTTAAAGTGCATTTTTGATCAAACGGATAAGTTGAGTTGAGCTACAGTGTTCACAGAGTTAACCATTTTGTTTCGAACAATGTAAATCAATAAATTATGGCGGATAAAAGAATAATCACAAAAATCCACATCTATATAATTTTGATTGAAGAGAGGGTCGAAAAAATGGAATTGAAGAGTTGTATTATTGTTTTGTTTTTTTTAATTAGTGAAAAAAAGTTGAAAAGTTTACAGCTGTAAATTAATACACTCAGCTGTTTCACAGTGCATTGGCTTTTCTGGTTCATAGTGCAAGACTATTTATCAAAAATAATTAACACATTTGTGAGTATGTTCAAACATTATGGTGAAGGTTACAGTATGTGTTTATTGAAATAAACAAATGTCTGTGAAAATGCCTAAACACAAAAATACTTTGGCATTCGCAACTTACATTATTACTACAGAATCAGATTTATAAAAATTGTCAGTGACCCAAAAGTCACAAACTAGAAATTGAATTGATAAATTGAATTATAAAACAATAAATACTAACAATAAAATACAAACTAGGACAGAATAACAAGAAATACATAAAACAAAATAGACTTTAACTCAACATAAACTTTCATAACTGTTGCATATATTTGACTGTTTAAACTTCAAAACAAAAATACATATTAAAACTCACAAGTGACTTATTTGAAAGAAACATGCCACCACTCCCTCGTCATAATCATAATCTTATTCCATCACTGATCCCATTAACAACTTTTGATTCCTCTCATAACCAGGATGTAATCTGTTCAAAAGATTATGCTGTGATTCGAGTCATTGAATAATAAAAGGCAGATGGCCCTCAGGCTGGATCCATATGGGAGGAAAACTACACTAATGTCACTGTGGCACGCAAAGCTAAACGCTCAAGACCACTGGAGTGTACGGGGTTAAAACTTCTATTCAAATGAAAACATCCGATTAATCCAGGATCTTAACGGCCTGAAAGATGGGTGTATGAAAAGATTAGATGATTAGTAACAAAAGAGTGTCAACAAATGATGCAATTGTACTACTACTAATACTACTACTACTACTGCTGTTGTTACTACTACTACTAATGCTGCTGCTACTACTACCCCTACTACAACTACTACTACTACTACTGCTGCTACTACTACTACTACTACTACTACTGCTACTTTATGCCGCCTACAACAACCCTAAAACAGGACAATCCAGGTATACCTGTTTCATTTTTAAAACATCAGCTGCAATAAGTAAATAGCATAGCATAAAATAAAAATTGTATACAGTTAGTTTGTATAAATTCCTTCTCTGGAGCTCATATTTTATGTATTATTATTATGTATCATTTTATGAACTATTCCTATAGTACTCTAATTACATAAACACAATCTATGTAATTATTCAGACTCTAAATAATAAATAAAGTCTCTGTTTGTTTGTTTTTAATATTGGTTTCATAGGTGTCTTATGCCCTGCCTGATGCCTGAACTTTACATTTATGTTGGGCTTGGTACTACCACAAAAAACAAAACTTGTTACATTATTATATTCTGGAAAAAGCCATTTAAACTGACAGAAACATGCCAACCATGTATTTTAAGCTTCTCCAAACATTCATACAAGCAAATTAGATGACGTATCTGGGTCAACAAAATACAAAAGGAAATTATTCTTAAATGCAACGTTTGTGCATGTTTTTCTTAATTCTTATTCGGAGTGACTAAGGACCAGCCACAAATCAAAAAAGTAATCAAAAAACACTCTTAAAGAAGTAAATAAACTTCTCCTCTTTGATTGTTTTGAAACTTTAAAGATCTAAAGCATTTAATTCAATAATGTGTTCCCATTAGCAGGCAATTGAGTTAAAAAGGTTTAACAATATCAGGACAGTAATTACTTGTAATAACCCTGACTTCTGTGTGAAAATATGTCACTTTAATGTGCACAATTACTTACTGTACGTTACCCTGACTGTAACACTACACATAGGGCTGTGTGATTAAATGAGGGAGGAGGTAAATGTGTCCAGGGCAGCGGAGGATCAAGTGAAGGCGCTGATGCGGATCATGCTTTATTCATGAAAACATTAAGTTGTCAGTCAGTGGAGGCAGCAGAGGTGTTGTGTGTCCTGTATCTGCCCCGGTGTGTACACAAGGCCAATCTGTGGTGCGGCAAAAGCAGTGTCAGAGTTTAACCCCCATTGGACTCGTTTCAACTCCGCTCTAAAACATGTCTGTAATTCAAATGTATATATTTTTACATCAAGAAGGACAGTAGGTAATGAAGTATGTAATTGTTTGCATCTTATACTGTATATAACAAAATCTTTCAAATGTTTGTATGCTTACCCTTTAATTCGCTTCGCCCACTTTAAAGTACCTACAGGTTGGACTACTCATGTAAGTAAAACACGGGTAAGATAAATATTTTTCAAGTTTTACTAAAAAATATATGCATGTTATCCCAACATAGCAATTTTTTAGTTTTGCAATATCATTTCCTGGATGTTAATGATGAGATCACACTAGGAAATTACTTTGTGCACTGGGCTAAAACTCAAATATTTATTTAATCTGACAAATCAAAATATATGTGAACACCTTTATTTTGGTGAATTCATGTTTAAAAGCTGAAAAATGTTCTTTATTTGCGGTAAATTATAATCTTTGGATGGAATATGTCTGTGTCTGCCCAGTGTGATGCCATCAATTTGTTTTCACTTCCCGTAATTTTCAACAGATTTTTCAACTTTTCTCCACAAACTACAACTTAATAATTATATATATATATATTTTTTAATGTACAATAGCTATTATTACACCAAATAAAATGACAAAATTGTTGAAAACTGTCATCCACAAGCAGCACAATATAATAATTTCTCCAAATTGACAAATCGACATATGGTCAGCTCTTGGGTCCAAATTAACTCGCCAAACCACTTAACCCTAATTATAAGGCTAAACAGATACAAAAAATAGATAAATGAATGTGCAATATCCTGTTTGTTTGTCTTCACACAGAGCTGGCATCATTACAGTCTTTCAAACATGTGCCTCTGACCCTTGTTGAGTTCACATCAACTCAGATGCCTTGGCCTGGCGACTTGACTCATCACCTTTTAATTTAACCTCTGACTGTGCCAATTCATTAAGTGCTATGTTAACCCTGTAATCTGACTATACTGTACTGACTATACTGCACTGCACTGTAACGATACGTCCGACAGCACAACAAGAACACAAATCTGGACTATTATATTACAGGACAAGTCTAGTGTTGCCTCCACACCTGTCTGCAGACAAAAGTGAAAATGATTCAAACTAATCTTCTTAAAACACTTCCAGACTCTGAAGAATGTGCAGTGTGCAGTAGATCCTGGGATTTTGTGCAAAATTTTAGTTCTGGTTTGATCCAAGTGTTCCTGTGACTCCTGTGAAATCCTGGTCTAGTTCAGGTTTAGTTCTGAGTTTAGTCTCAACTATAATGTAGTTTACAGTGCAGGTGTGCATGCAACTTTAATATAATGCGTAACATAGTGAGTATATAAAATGAATATTATTGTTATTTGTTTGGGGGGGGGGGGGGGGGGGGAAACAGAAAAAAAAAAATAAACAAAACATTAGGAAAAATATGTAATTTGTACAATTAACAACAAATCATTTGGCAGGAATAATCGTAATAATAGTAGACTATTAAAATAATCATAATTCTAATTTGATCATTGTAATCGTTAATCAGACTATACAGACTTTGAAACACAAGCAAAAAAGATGTTTTGGAATAAAGACAGTGCCAAATTAAACCAAAATGTCAAAAAAGAATAAACTGTTTCAGATAAATCTGATCAATAACACACTTTATTCATAAATACTCTCTATCGATAAGCCCAAGTCATTATATTTTGAACTTTATTTGTAAAAAATTCTGAATAATTTTCAATAGTCTAAAAAAATTTGATCACTGACTACAATAATGGTTAGTTCCAGCCCTAACTTTTACTATCCTACTAGTACTTAGCGTTAAATCAAGATGTATTCCCAATAAAATCATGCAGTTTTGTTGTACAGTGATCCCTCGCTATATCGCGCTTCATCTTTCACGGCTTCGCTGCTCCACGGATTTTTTTTTTACAGTGCGGATATTTTTACAGTGCATTGTGCTCTGAATCCTGATTGGCTCAGGGGCTTTACTGTTGTCTAGAAATAAAATATTGACGCTGTACTGTATTGGTTTTTCACTTGTCAACAGTTTTCGTTTCTGTACATTCTGCCAACTTTACGTTTGCATTTTTTTCTGTGTGACAAAACCCACAATGTCGAAGAAACGCTCTGCGCCGACAACGTAGAAACAGACGCTGCAGCGGAGCGGAGTCAGGACGAAGAGGCACAGACTGTGAAATATGCCAGTGACAATGTTTACAACCTTGTATTACTATATTAAAATTATTGTTTTAAACAAATTTTGGGCTTTAAAACAGGTTTTGATTTTTGGTTTCATTCCATAGTTCAGTATTGCATTGTAAAATAATAAAACTACTACTTCACGGATTTCACTTTTCGCGTGTTATTTTTGGAACGCAACTCCCGCGATAAACGAGGGATCACTGTAATGATATTAACGCTTTGTCTATTTTTAGTGTGTTCTGTGCAGTTATGTTGTTTATGACTCTGAGAAGTCTTGGTCGTCTTTCAAATCGAGCTCAAATCCAACAGGTGAAAATGAATGAGGTGACGAGGGAGGCCCGTGACTGTCCACTTTACACAGCCCCATCTGTGTCCCTCGCATGTCAACACCGCGGCCTAATCCAACGCTGTTTATTCAATCACATTGGTGTCGGGGCGGGGCGGACACATACCCCCTGTGTGGAGAGGATATAGGATGGAGAGCCACTGTCACATCACGCAAACCCCTGCTAAAACGGGCCAAAGACTGCACCAAAGTCACGCACCGACCGTCACCACTTCAACAATGGCATCTGGTGTTAGCGTGATGCTACGAGTCCTGTATATATGTACGAGTGTTATGGCTAAATCCCAGCGACCTGAGGAGATTGTCCACTGAGGGTAAACAAACATTGACGAGTCTGCCCTCACCAGACAGGCTGTCACTCTGAATCAAAAGACTATTTCTCATACTGTAGATAGCAACAGCCAGCTATCAAGATAACAATAGACCTTTAGACACAGGTGAAACTAGGTGAGGCCAACCATTAATCAACAAGATAGACCAATTAATTAAATCCCAGGTGACAAACAAACAATCTTATAACAAAGACAGGAGTGCAGTGACTCCTCCCTGGGGGCTGGACTCCCACTACTTAGAGTAGCATATAAGGCCCAGGTTCCCATACCAGCTCTCTGATTGACAATGACTTTTGGATAAAAGTCGAAACGTCTCGATCTTTAAACGGCGTCCGGATGACAACCTCTGAACCCCTTTCTACGATACTGTAGATACATGAACATCTGAGCACTCTTCCCCCGTATCAACGAAGCTTAAGGCCGCAGCTAATGATCTAATATTTTGGTAGTCAAAAAGTCAGTGTCTCTTTTTTCGATAGGTCGACAAGACACACTATTATTTCTATTGTACACTAAGACTTTTTGAATACAGACCAAATCAAAATGTAAATATGGTGACTTAAGGCTTCTAGATAGAGAGTATTAACGAATAAAGTGTATTATTGATTAAATTCAGACATACTTTCATCTTTTGATACAGTTTGATTTAACAATGCCGCTGTCTTGATTATAAATTGTCTTTTTGTATGTGTTTTAGAGTCTGTATAGTTCAGATAACAATTACACTTTATAATAACTACACCTTATTTTGCCTTAACAAAGCATTAACAAAAGCCTTAATTCATAATGAATATATAATTCATTCAGCATTAAGATTCAGGCTTAGTTAGTAACTACTTAATTAAGGTTAGGGTAAGGAATTAGAGTTAGATATTAGTTAAATAGTTACTAAGCCTGAATCATTCTTAATAAACTAAACTAAACTAAACTAGACATTTTACACTCTAAATTTCGCTTTTTAAAAAACCATTAATCAAATAACTAGACGTAAACTTGTTGTCACCCAAAACTGGAAAACTATTTAGATGCCTAGACCATTTAGATCAAGGTTATCCTGATGGGGAAAGCAGATGGATTGAACTAACATGGAACGAAAGACATAATCTACACCTCTTTTGGGGATTTTGGTCAATATTTATAAGGTATTAAAAGGGAATGACGCACTTCCAAAATCCAAAAGACGTCCACTAGAGACCACATAGCTTAAATCCGGGGTCCCTAAAGTGTTGGGACAATAAAGCCACGTTTGGTTAAAGGTCAAAATGTGGCATTTTTAAATCCAAACGGAAGCGATAAACAATCAGATTTACTTCCTGGAATGTCAAATCGCATGAGAACCAACATTCATTTTAGGCAAAGTTGTTTAATTTTGACTTATTCAATCGTTCAGTATTGCAAAGAAGATATACGACTATATGTCATGAGCTATACTGATAACATAGTGCAAAGACAACTGTAAAACACACTAAAAGGCACACATTTGGAGCTATTATGTGCAGAAAAAGTGTGAATTTAAATGCAAAAGCCATATTGGATGATTACACACATAAAAATACTTCTTTTACACATTTCATAATTCTGTGTAATGTGTAATTCTCAAGTATGGAGTTGTATGTACTTAAATTAATTTCACAAAGCACCTTATAGTAGTTTTAAGCTACAGCATGTTTGTGATTTGAAGGATATTGCGTGATTTCTTGGTATTATTTATTTGTTTGTTTGTGTGGATTGGAAAGCCTTTGTTTCCCCTGTGTTCAACCCCGGTCATGATCTAATCACAGACAGAATTTAAATCCCTTTGTCCCCTCAAATATGATTCTAGAGTTGGCACGAAAAGCGTTGTGTGGCATTTGAAGGACAGTCCGACAGGAGGCACGGCAGGGTCAATGGGCACAATCGAGCTGCTCCTTTCAATGACCCGAAAAGTCACTCCAAAAATCACTCTCAGCTAAAACCATGACCTTTTGACTTCGACACAACCTTGACCTGTTCGACTGCGCAGTTACAAAAGGGAACAGATCGCCACACGACAAATATTACACAGATTATAAGCTCATACAAAACAAATGTGTAAGGATTTTGAGTTAATCTACTTAGACAGTGACACTCACATGTAAATATTTAAAGGTACACTATGTAACTTTCTGACGGATGGATCCTCTCCTTGTCTCCATATATGTCCATATTGTTCTACAGTATGGCATTAAACTTGTGGTCAGATCGGTAAAAAGGCGAGCCCAATCACACGAAGAATGCCTGTTTTTCCCGGGATTGCAAGATAAAAAGGTTTATACTGCGGAACATTTCAGGCAAAATAATATCTCCATGGAGACAAGCACGTGGCGAATCCTGCACCAGAAACGTTACAGTACACTTTTAAATGCATCCTACCTGACTTTTTTTTTTGTATAAGAGTAAATTTTGTGTTTTCCTCCAAAGAGTATGTTGTAAAAGCAGCACTTTTTGACAAAATGAGACCACTGTGCGATGTCTGCATCTAATAATAATGTATTTTATCATGTCTTGTCAATATGGAAATAAGAACGGAAAGCAGCGATCTGATTGGTTGTGCTTGGGCCGGTAGCACAAGTTTCACTTTGCCATCTGAAAAAAGCTGATCTAAAGTCATTCACTTGCCTGAAAATTAAAGCTTGTGGGTATTAATGTGTATAGATGTGCCAATGGGTTTGTGCAGGAACTTGTAACACACATTTAAATACCCACTTTTTCTGCGTGAAAATAAAGTACTTAAACTTTAATTACCTGAATCAATTACTATGGCTAAATTACTTTATATTTATGGCATTCAATTTAACTTGATGCAAAAAAATATGTGTCAGTGTTTTCTTCTATGATCTAATGCTAATGGTTCAGTATTGCTGAGAATCACGCTATGTGGCAAAGTAGTGCAAAGAAATGTGGAAAAGATTTGAGAACATTTGCAGGCTAATTTAATCTGTGAAATAGTAAGTAACTTGCAGTCATTGTATAATTCAATTTGTCAGGATTTATGTCAGTGGAGGAGACAGCCATTTTCACAAATCCCTCCAAAATGTAATGAGATCATTTCAAATATAGTTTCCAAAAGCAGTTCAATATAAAACATGCACTGGGCAAAAGGTTTTTAGGCAGGACACACAGAAGGCAACAAGCTGCGTCAAGGCACTGGTACTAACTCACAATCTTAAATAAGAAAGTATATAAAAAGGCACATGCACTGCAGCTGATTTAACTCTCAGTTGCAAGTGGAGGCAGACAAGGAGCAGCTTTAATTAAGTTAGTTAGTACAAATATTATGAATGCCACTCTTAAGTGCCTGTTGCCGTGGTCCAAAAATTTCAAACTCGATTTTGATACTAAAGAAAATACTACAGTGATAATAAAAAACAAAACATTTAAACAACAGAATGCCATTTTCAACAATAAATCCAAGATCATTTTAACACTGTCCAGGAAATGTTGAATTTTGTCCTGTGGATGCGATTTTTTTCAGTCTCAATATTGAATGAGTTTCTTTAACATATTCTATAACAATAAACAACAACAAAACAGAACAGAAACAGAGCAGAGACAGCACAGACGATTAAAAAAATAAATAAAAAGTAGAACAGAAGAAAATGAAGGCACATTTAGTCTCAAGTAATTTTCCCGACTGGTACAAAGTCTGTCAAATTTCTCCAAACTGAATGTGATTTTCCCTAATGTCCACTTTTTTTTTTTTTTGTTGTGAGTGCCCTTTTCCCTCTTGCCAGAAGTATCCTCCAGAGATATCCACTGACTGTGTCCATGGCAGAAGTTTTAAGGAGGTGGTACATAGTTTTAAAATCAAGTGGGATGGAAATGTCAAAAACTGTCTGGGGTTCCTAGTTTCAATACTTGTTTTAGTATCGATTAGTTGATGTATTGTCAATTGTATTTCATTAATTGCACATTTTCTCCTTTGTTTTTCACAATCAATCAATCAATCAATAAAATAAAGGTCATTCCTCCAGTTGCAACTATATTCCTGACCGAGATCATGGCTCAAGGATTTCCTCAGTCTCTTTAAAGACGGGATCAAACAACTAATTTCCCTACAAGGACAATAAAGTATTATCCTTAACCCAAAGTAATGCAAAGTAGTGGCTGTAATTTGAAAAAACTACTTTGAATGTTGTGAAACAAACACGAGGAAGCAAAATGTGGTCCGGCCTTGCAATTATCGCCTCTGCACTAATGAAGTCAGAGCAACAGCAAGTGTAAGTAAACCACTGCTAACTCTTTAACTTCCTTTAGCCCTCCACAAGCCGAGGATTGTGGGTAACGTGGCCGGACCAGGCGCACAGCTGCAACCCAATATCTGAAACACTGGAGAGGGCAGCCATGTTTTTTTCACTTCACTTTAGCGGATTACTGCACTGTACACTGTGGGAAGATGTCATTAGGCTAATTACTCACACTAATGCCCATAGAAAGAATAGTCTACTTCCTGCCTGTTTACAATGCACACTTATACAGAAGCTATAAAGGAGGGGAGTCAATTGGGTAATGAGCCTTTAAAAAGTCACAATTTAAAGCCGTGGAACTGTTTTACAAAATTGTATACTAAAATAAAAGTTGTTTTCATTTTGGATGTTTTTATTGCACTTAAAAACAAAAAAGTCACGTCCTTCCAGTGAGCGGGCATGCACTCTTAACGTCCCATTGAAGTTCTTTTTGGCCATAATGTCTTAAAACACATCTTATCTCCATGTTCGGAACTATTTGCTAACCTCAGAGAGTTACAAGGCATTGCTTTATAGCCCCAGTAAGTCAAAAATAAACTAAAATAAAGATATGTTGTTGTTTTTTTTGGTTGCCTTTATTGCACTAAAAGAACATGTGTCAATGCTGTGAGCTAGCGTGCATCTCCACAAACCTGACTCGTATTTGGCCTTGGGGAGTCTCCACCTCATTGTACACAGTATGGCATAAAACATATCTATTTCCACAGAGACTGTTCTTAAGTATGGTTTTAACTTTCTATTTCTGTTGAATCATGCAAAAGTTATGTGACATTGTTTTCAAAGTAAATAACAGCGCATTTTACAAACATGAACTATCTGTATTGTCTTCAAGGTAATATACAAATTGCTGTTTTAACGATTATAAGAAAACTGCCAATAAAGTAAACGGTGGGCTTTATACTGACAAAAATAAACTGTATTTTTGGTGGATTATCACAACATTATTCAAATGACAGTATGAAAATCATGGCAAACATGTGCACAAAACATGAACAGACTGAAAATTAACCACAAAAGTCCAGAAATATCACTTTATTAAAAAAATATACATGTTTTGAATGAGACGACTTCATATTCTACGTTTGCATAGCTCCAAAACAGCAATAATGATAGACATTTTCATTTATTTCCCAACAAGGAACATTTCTGTGTGGAAATAACAAGATAATAATCTCACTCACTTGTTGTGTGTTAAGATAGCAGGATTTATAATGCCAAATGCAGAAACTGAAGTAGCTGCTTTGTCCATTGAAAACAGTCAGCTGGGGTTCTGTGGTTTGTCTTAAACATGAATATTGAGTTCAGCTGGAGTCCTTATAAATCACATGTTCTATTACTCGTCTGACGGGGAAGAGATATTTCTAAATAAATGAATCCTAAGCGAGGCTAAAAGTCAGTAATATTTATAACAATAGGCCAAAAGTACAAAAACATGCCAGATTGTGCAGTACATCACCATAAAGTCCGGTTTTATACTTTGGCTACAGCTGATTTATGATAAGAATTCCTCTGCAATGGCTTCAGCATGTCCAGGATCAGAGAAATATCTGTGATTTGGAGAAGTATGAGCAGATCAAAATGCTTCGGAGTCACAGTAAGAAACTCACGCAATGCACAAGCACAAAGTTCTCCTTTTCCCATCGTTTTAAGACAAAGACCGATTGTTAAGGAGACGGATAATTCAAGCAAAAGTTGTCAAATATACGATTCTGTATGGAGAAAGTAAGTTTGTTAGATGGAAGGTTTGTCATGATGAGTTATATTAAGACTGGGGCTGTGCAATTAATTTAATTTTAATCAAATCAAGATCCAATTGTTTCAACTTGCCAATGATACGCTTGTCGCCGTTTGATTGAGAGCCTGCGTCTACAGCCAGTCATTTCAATTCAGTTCAGACTTGCGGAGTAAACTGGATTTTTTGTTTAAAATTACAAAGACAACAGGTCTTATTTCATTAATCTCATATTAAATGCACTTTTGTTATCTTGTAATAAGAAAAATAAATACATTTAATCAAAAATTGTAATTGACCAATGAGAAAAAAGTTTGATCATGCTTTTTTTCTATGTTGCCTAGCTGCAAAACATCTTTATATTAGATGCCTTTCTTGGCACCATTTAACAGGATTTGACATGCTATGATAAACCATGTCGGCAACTTTTTGATCCACCGGCATAATTACTTGGTCACAGTGGTTCTTTGATCTAATAAAAACACTACAAAGTCAATAATAAAAAATAAATATTAGTCAATAATAAAAAAATAAATATTAGATAACAAAGATAAACAGAAGCCGTAATTTGTCTGTAATGTTTGTTATACAACAGGAACCGCATTCAACAGGTCTTCAAAGAGACCTAGACTTTATTCAAATCAATAGCACAGGCACTTAAGCACTTAAAATCCTCACATTGATCACGTTCTGACTAAATTTGAACCTGGACACATTTGAGAGACTTTGGACAAAATGGGACGTAAATTTGGGACAATATTTGTGTTCATTATTAGGAGATATTTTGTCTCTTCTTCACTTTCTGGTCTTGTTCTGTTCTGTTTTGTGTGTTTTGTTCTGTGTTTTAGAACTGAAAACTGACAATAACAACAAAAATCCTCACATTGGAATGCATGATAGTTTAACATACAATTTGGCCGGGTTAATAAGCTCGAGTAATTGAACCATCCTGGTAGAGAGCGCACAGTGTCCCGCTCCATGGACCAAATAACCAAAAATAACCTTATATTCTCATCAGCCACAACAGCGGTGCAACTGTTTCTCATGTGACACACACAAGGAAAGAGAGCGAAAAAGAGGAGGAAAGAGAGAGCAGAGAAGAAGAGGAGGAGGAGGGAGTGGCCGGGAATAGCGTGAGAAGACCTAATGCAACGTTTCAAGCCCAGATGGGTCACATCAGTAGCCCGCAATCAACAAATTTTCACTGCTGCCAAGTTTACACACTTTACATGTCAGGAGGGAGAGACACAAACCTGTTGCATGTTTTAAAATCACTGGATCTTTTTGTTATTGCTTTGCACAAGTTGTTCATTGCACTTGCAGTTTGTGATTAGAAAGTCAAAAGTGGACAACTATATGATACTTTAGTGGATTTCAGTGATAATAAATGAGAGAGATATAAATAGTGGAGGCAAGAAGGTTCGAGATTGAATATAGAATGGCCTGGGTGATAGAAGTTAAACCAAGTTAATAATCGAAGTTGGGCATCAAGATTTATAGCAATCAAGCAAAAATTGCAGTTTGATTTATTGCAATTAGCAAATCGCAAAGACTGCTGTTATTCAAGTTACTATTTCCTCTAGAAACATGAAATGAAATGCATGGGATGTTGTGTGATTCTATCAGCTCAAATTTCAGTCTTCTCTCAAATGTTAAGGCTCCTTGATGTGTTTAAAATGTAAACTTTAAACAGAATCCTAACAAAAATTAAAATGAATCGCAAATCAAACCATAATTTGATGGATCGCACTTAGACATTTTCCCCAAATTGTTCAGCCCTAATTGAAAGTATAATGAACAAATATTGTTTTTGGTCTTTCAAAGGTGCATTTTGTAACTTTTCTGTTGTGGAGTGCTCCAAAAAGGCTTGTTTCTATGCAGAGGTTTTGTTTTTGCCTGCAATGTCTTAAACTTCAACAGTTTAGCATGTTTAATTAGTGTCTTGATTGCTAAAAACATCTTGAAAAACAAGCATTTTTACTGTAAGTGACTCTACACAGAACGCACCTGTGACTTATTCTTTGGGTGTGGCCAGCTTGTCGCCATGGAGATAGATATGTTTAATGTCAGACTGTAGAACAAACAATCTAAGCAAACAAGAAATATCTAAATTGAGACAAACGGGTGGTGAAATGTTATACAGTGCACATTTAAATTCACAATTCAGTGCAGACTAATACAAAAAACCTATATATAATTCTGTTTCATTACTTTATGTTACTGACACAACTGCAATGTTCATCAAAACTGACTCCGTTATTAATCTTCAATGCCATTTTTATCACTATCACTTTATGAATGAAAGACAGTGATTTGGTGCAATTCAAAATTCCACTCCCTCATCCTTCAGCAATGATGGGAAAATCTCTGGAGAATTTTTACAAAGGCATGTAGCTCAGTTAAATACAACGGGATGTGTCTGCTTTTTGACTGGACACAACGCAGACGGCTTTTAAAGACAAGAAAAATGAGGGGCCTCGCCGTAACAAAGACTGAAAGACGAGACCACACAGCGTTTTGGGACCCGCTCTTCTTCCCCTGCGATGTGTTTGTGTGAGGCGCAGAATGCATGGGTAAGATCTGACACTGATAATACGGGAGCAGGATGCATCACATTTGCCCGCTGTGGGTCATATTGCACGGCTCATTTCCTCGCAGATCAGAATCAGGCTTTTATTTAAACAATCCTACTGTGAGCACTAGCCAATGTTTACTGCAATAAACTAGGTATCATTTGAGCTCAACCAGTGTTCTTCCCATTTTTTTCATACATTTATTTCATTTTAATTGAATACATGGAAAAACGACATGTGTTTAGCTGTGTTTTTAGGTCTCCAATGCCCAAAAAACACATTAAAAATATTTTTTTTATTTCAATTGACTCATTTCAACTCTACAAAGTATATAGTAGTGGTAATAGTGGTTTGAACTCTCGCCTCACAGCAAGGAGGTCCTATTTTCAATTCCCTGGCTACTGAGGGCCTTTCTGCGATGAGTTTGCTTGTTCCTCTTGTGTCTGGAAGAACATGCCTCATCAAAATCGGATCCAAACCAGGACTGAACCCAAAACTAAACGCGGACTCGACCAGAACTAAGCAATGATGAGAACAGAACCAAACCAAGTCCACATCAGGATTAAAATAGGCTCAATTTAGGATCAAATAATAACAAATGTGAACGCACCCAAGAAACTATGTATGTCAAACTCAATTTCAGTACCACAGTGATTTGATAAAACAATAATGATGCAAACCGTACTTGTTTAGACAACCGAATGTCATTTTTAACTAAAATCATAGTCGTTTCTTATATTACAATATTACAATGTGATCTTATATTAGGCCTGATAAGGATCAAGAACTCTCTAAAACTGCTCAGGTCAACGCTTGTCCTATGAATGTGATTATTTGTTAAAATGAGTAGTTTTGATACTTGTTTTGGTAGCAATTAATGTCTGGTAGAGATGGAATAAGATCTTGTACCAAAACTTGTTCACACACGTGAAAAAATATTTTGCAATATTTTTTTTTTCTCAAGGCTTGGACAAAAAACATCAACAAAGAAATATTTTGGAATAAAAGGATTAAGCGCTGGCAGGTTACATTTGAGAAGCCGCAGTTTTAAAAAGAAAAAGTAGTAAAATATATAATTAAAACATAATTTAATATCGTGAGGCCAGGTCTTGTCTCGTCGGCCCAATCTTCTGTCTCGTCTTGTCTCGTGGGAATTGTGTCTCATCCCTAATATCTGGGTATTGATTTTTTTGAAAACCCTACAAGAAACTACAGCAAGAGTCTATATTCTGACATCGACTTCTTTAAACACAGGCAATGGGTCAAACCTCCAGCTATAGCACCATGGAGCCGAAAACAAATGAGTGAAACTGAAAGATGGGTCAAATGCAGAGGACAAAATGATCAATACCGAAACATCTTGGCTCAATATGGTTTTCCAATTCATGTTTAACAGAAGAACCATAACAATTCCTTGGGAGACAATAACTGCAAACTATCTGAGAAGCGTCTTAAAGCACGATTCAAAGTCTTTTTCCCACTGGACAATAAAACATGAAAAAGTAGGTGTGAGACGGAAGGAGCGATCCTTTTTGGCCCGGGATGCTGTGTCCGCTGTCCAGATGTGGGTCCAACATGTTTCGGATTTCACTGTGATACTTAGAGGGTCTTAGAGGAGAGGACCAGGCCTGTATTAAACTCAGCTTTAAGTATGTTCACACAGGCAGATGGCAAACATATGCTGCATAATATGAGCCAATCTGACCCTAATGCCATGTACAGTTATCCACTTTTCACATAATTGTACAGACATATTCTTCCCTGCGTCTGTGTAAGCTGTATGTTGCAATTAGATATGTTTAGGATCAAGCAACATGTGTTTACTTCCATATGTGCGTAACATACTGTCTGTGCATTTGAAGAAAATTGTGGCGGATGTGGGTCTTGCAATGTTAGATTTCAAAACTTAATGAACTGACAACTTCTCCACTCACTTCTAGTTTCCTGTGTTTGTCTTTGTCCAAACTTTGAGACATCGAGCACTATACAGGGAGGAACTTTAGACACAAAATGTAAAGATACTGTACATTTGAGCTATTGTAACAGTCAAGATGAAATAATAATATAGTATTTTCTATTCCTGCAGTGATTAATAATAACAGACTAGTCAACTGTTATTATTTAACACATAGGAAAAGATGTTTTAAGTAGCATTATTCAATAAAAATGGCAAAAAAGAACAAACCATTAGTGAATTTCATCAGTCATGCACTTCATTTGTAAATCTTCTCTATGTAGAAGCCTTCAGTCATTATATTTCAAAGATTATGGTAAAAAATACAAATAAAATATCTAAATCTAAACAACAGAAATCATTTGACAAGTCAACTGATCAAAGAAAAGATCGCCAAATTGTCGACTATTAAAATAATCGTTTGTTGCAGCCCTAATATTTTTGTCAATATAAAAGTTGTGCATAAAAGCAATAACATCTACAGATAAAGATTTAAGTACTGAATCACAATGGGCAAATGCACAGCATGTATCAGGATGTAGGGAAAACCGGAGCATGCAAAAACAAGGAAGAACATGCAAACTCTACAAAGAAACACTTTAACTGGGAATCAAAGCTTGAACCTTCTTGCTGTGAAGCTAGAAGGTTGTCAGAAGTATTAAAAATCAGATACTATTCTAAATACTAAAGCTAAACTATACTAATTTTAGCAAGTAGAGATACTGAAAAATCACATAAACAGGACAAAATATAACCTTTCTTGAACAGTTTTAGATTTTTGCAGAACTAAAATAAGCCCTGCATGGTAACATAAAGAAAGTATTGATATTTTTTTTGGTATACTGTCAAAATAAAGAGCATTTTTATTACCTGTATCAAAATTGGTATAAAGTCTATTCTGTATCGCTATCATATTTGAAATTTTAGAATCATGACAAGACAGATACGTCATTGATCCCAAAGGAAATTCATATTCAGCAGCAGAAACATTTTCACTGCACTTCTCCATCGCCTTTGTGTCTCCTTCGAAGGTGTCAGTGCAGCTTTAGCAGGAGGACTCGTCAGGTAGAGTCAGCAAATCATCTGTCAGGGCAGTTTGAGGAGAGTAAAAACCCTCAGGACTAAAACTCCTCAGTGTCCAGCAGCCAGGGCCATAGTTATAGTTAACCACTGTATCGACCACCTGAACTATTTGATTTATTCTTTTCCATCCAAAAACATCTCTAAATTGGGACGGGAAGTACCCTTATAGTTCCGGTCTCCTGTCACTAAGTAACAATTAAATGAATACAATTCTCTCCATCGCATCTTACAATATCACACATTTACAAGCTAAGAAATCTCCATAGTCATCCATCACTGAATCATTACATGTTGGTGACAAGCCAAATCTCTATACAATAAGACCAGCGACTGTTGTTTCAGTTGGCATCACTTGAGCTTAAACCTTGGTCTCAATCCAGAAGTCATAAATCTGTTCGTAAAATAACTCAACTGTGTCAAACAATGGCTGATAACAACTATATGAAGCTAATTAGGATTAAATGAGCAACATGCCACTACAGAGGATAAATTATAGTCGAAACAAATTGGACGACAGAGGAAAGTGTGGCTTTGCAGAAACTGTAAACAACATGCAATACAAACAGATTAGATTTGAACACACACAACACCACAGTGTTTAAATAAAAATAAGTCGACCATTTCAGTCAAGAAAACAATTTGTTTGAATGTTACTTTTTTATTGTTACCACATAACAAGACTTATTTAACGCCTTTTTAATACATCCAATAACGCTTTATAATCTTATCAATCGATATTAATCTTAATAGTGCATGAACAAATTGATGTATAACAAATAGTTTTGGATGATTTAGGCTTAGTAACTATTTAATTAATACCCTAACTCGTTCATTATACACATTTGTTTCTTATGAAAAGTCTTTGTTCAGGCTTTATTAAGGCTAATTAAGGTTTAGTTATAATACTGTTTTTAGTGACGTACAGACGACAAAACATAATCAAATACTTGAGTAAAAATTGTTTTTAATTTTTTCCACAAATAACTTGTTTATTTTTACATATTAATTTGTATTGTATTTATTTTCTTAAGCCAAGATCCAGAACTTTAACTCAATCCCTCTCTACAACTTAATGTTGTAATCGGGTTATTTACTATTACTATTTTATGCAATTTGCTTTGGGGTTTGTTAATTAATTGTATTTGAAAGACATCCACAATGATTTGACAGATAGGTTTTATACTGGATGCCCTTCCTGATGAAACAGATGTATCTTGATCCTGGCCCAGAACAAAAACTATTATTGTTACTAAAACTGATTGTAGCTTTAGCTCAGTGATAACACTTACCTTAATCACGAACAAATAGTTTATTAAAAAGAATTCAGGCTTAACTACCAAACCTCAACTTCTAAACCTAAGCACTTAATAAAGTAATTACTAACCCTCTATCATCATCAATAAAGTATGTGTTCATTATGAATTAAGTCATTGTTCATGCTATTTACGGTGTAGTTACAGTATTAGAGTTGATAGAACTGTACAAAAGACAAACAAGTTAGTAAATACTTGAGTAAACTTTTTTTAATCCCACTGATAGCTTGTTTATTTATCTGCATTAATATGTATTTTATGTCTTTTTTTAGGTCAAGCTCCAGGACTTTCACCTGATCCGCATTTCCCCTGTCAGCTCTTTATCCCGGAGGTGTAGCGAGTGCATGTGTGTCGATGTGTGGGAGGAAAAGAGAGAGAGAGAGAGAGCCGGGATTCCCTAAAGCGTGTTCAGTAAATCCTCCCGCAGCACGGACTGTCAGGCATCGCGTGCAGAGGGGCGGAGCTCCCAGGCACAAGCCCCGCCCACTCACTCATATACTCGGCATACACTCAACGCAGAGCCATAACAGAAGCCACTGGAGCGGTTCAACTCTGAGCTCTTGTCGTGGGAGGGCTAATGGATTGCTAACCATTTATTCACCTGTCACAGCATTTAAATGTATAGCTTAACCTTTCGTGACCAAATCAGACCTCTTGCATCGGTAACGGTGCTGGTCTGGTTGAGCTCAAACGCAGTGGAAATGCATATCTCCTGTTCAAGCAGAGTGCTACTTTCACAACAAGGAATCATACTTAGGCAACAGGTGTAAATAAAAACTGCCTGGTGTACTGGGAGGAGTTGGAAACAGGGAAAGATAAATCGCAATTGAATAAAAAATGTAATAGACACAATTTGCGAAAAGGCTTTTTTGCATTATTGTCTTCTTTAAATAACAAAATATACCGTCTCCATGGTGTTTTACCATGAACTTGCTTACTGCATAGTTACGTATTCAAAAATCAGATTGAACGATATTGCAGGGACAGCAGATCATCAAGATTAACGAATTTGTACATGGTCCCTGACAAATAAAAACGAAACTAAAACTAGTATCAAAGTATCAATTTGAGGTGAGCAATACATCAATATGAATGTTGTTTTGGAGATGTGCAAAATGTAAATGTAAATTACAGCTGTAATCTTTCAAACAAGTGTATAAAGTGATATTTCTTCACTTTTATGGGTATAATTTTACAGTCTATTCACATAAAACCTCAACTAATGCGTTAAAGACATGTTTTAACACGTTTCTGTTGGGTTGACTTAATACCGTCTGTATATCGTTATCGGGATACTCCCAGAAAAAGATGGAGATATTCATTTATTAAAATTGCCCACTTCTAGTATCAATACTAAACAACATCACAGACACAGGACAAACATGGATCTTTAGTTTAGAATGGTCTTGAGCTTTATCAGAACTTTTATTTTTATCATTGTGGTATTAAAAAGCCTATTCCTTTGTCAAAATCGAGTTTGAAATATTAGTAACATGACATCATTGCGCAGTTTAGTTCAAAACATGAATGGCAAATCCATCTATATTCTTCTGAAGTTAATAGCAAAGAGTGAATTTACCAGTAACCTTTGACTCCAGAAATACAGGTTTGTTTTGGTTACAGCGGTTGGCATCGTCACATGTTCTGGTTTGATCAAACGCAGCACAATGTAATGCACTGTAAGCAAAATCAGTGAGGCTTGACGCAATCGCCTCTGCGCCTGGTCGAACAGAAATGTGGAAATGACCAATCTGCCATATCTGCTTGGTTACAGTAAAAGTTTTTGACACCGGACACCCAAAACAACGGTGTAACGAATCGGGATCCCCACAATGAAATGAAATAGACAGCGGTAATCATTTGAAGCCCCAAAACATTGTAACAATGTTTATTTGAATCCTTTAGTGGGTTATTTGACCTCATTTCACTAAAATACACTATTTTTAATTGACTGAAGAACAATTTAAGTACATTGTTATACATGTTTTTGACTTTAGAAACCACTGGCCTGGAGCAAATCACTTGTGGCTTTTAAGAATTAATGCAAACAACATCCATGTTTTATTAAATTTGGTTAATGGATGTAAATATTACTTTATTGCTGTTTTCATAATATAAAGGCAAAACTAAATTTACACGATTCAAAAACGGTGCACAAGGTAAAACAACTCATCTACAATAACAGACACTGAACACACTTGAAATACCCACTATCATGTTATAATTTGTGCTACAGAATAGCATAATTTATACCACAAATTGTAATATGATCAAGATTTTTAGAGGCAACTTTTCCATAGATACATTATGTTACTGCTTTAGCTACTCTGAAGCTACTTTTTCTTCCGATGCACGTTTTTCTCGCCCTTTCTGCTTCTCTTTCTGCGCTGCACCTGTCTTGTGAGCGATCTCGTCTGTGGCCAAAACAAGATGGATTTCGATGATTGCAGTTTTGTCATTGGTTTTGACACGAGTGCGGTTTTTGTAGTTACAGAGCACTTTTTGGGTGTGATGGGTCCCACATGGCAAGCGCTGCTTAGTGGGTGGTCAGATTGAAAAGTGTTTTCTGAAAGTCGCAGTGCAGGGCCTCGTCCACTGTACCAAAACATGTCATTGCTGAGAAATGGCTCACTCTCCACCTCTCAATGCAGTACTGGAAAGAAAAAATTGAGAAAGGACTAAAAATATACACAAAGTACTGCTGTAACTTCAACTCCTCAGCTAAGGCACACGTTTTATAAGGTTTTGGTGGACTTGAACTCTCAAAGACCAAATAGTTCAGGAGAAATGTCTCTCATATTGCGTAAAATCGTATGTCTCAAAAATAAAATCATTGTTTTGGTCAACTTGAACTCTCAAAGACCAAATAGTTCAGGGGAAGTGTTTCTCAAATTGAGTAAAAAGCCCATGTCTCAAAAATAAAATAATTAATGAATAGTTTGATTAATAAATTCTACTACTACTTCGATCTACTACTTTAGTGTTGTCACAAAACAAAAACGTCAAACTCGATCTCGATACTAAAGAATAGGATCGATACCTAATTTCTATACCACAGTTCAAAAATGATCTTTTTTTAGACAATAAAATGTCATTTCTAACACAGAACAGTAGTGCTTTCTTAATGTTATGCTATGCTATGTAATGGTAATAACTTTTCATCACTAATTAAAAAACGAATGACACTGACGCACATTTAAAGAGTCTGAAAGCTGATTGTTAGTTTTGCATTGCACTTGGTAAACTCAGCCGTATTCAATTTGTATCCAAAATAGCAACACACAAAACCAAAAACATCAAAACCCATTGGAAGAAAAATGATTAATGTCTTGGGTGGATGCGCCGCTCTCTCTCTTTTACCCGTTTATAACTTTGCATTGTGACCATAATGTCTCCCTAAGGAGTGGCATCCACTACTCGACCCGCCTCAAATTAAAATACTAAACCACTACATTTTGTTTTGGTGAGATTTATTACCGCAAGCAAAGAGCAATGATCATTTGGCAATTTGTGCATTATAGGGAAAGGGTGGGTAATTTAATATAGCAGTAAAAGTATTTGAAATGTTGCCAGTGTTAGGAGCTCCCTTTTTCAGTTTGAAATGGCTGTAATTAGGTGCTGATTGCATTATTTCTCCTCCTTGTCAGTGAGCTAGAGTCAGACTTAGCTTTTTGTGTCTCATGTTGAAAGATGGCTCCTCTGTGCAGTAATGTAGCAGGTCACCTTGATGCCAAATGGACGCAAATGGAAATCAGTGCGCCAATTACTCCAATGGATTTGTCTGTGTGTCCCGGGCTCGTCTTAGGCTTTCATCACGTTTCAATTACGAATTTTCTCAACCATTTATATAAGGATTTTCCATTTTACAAGAAGCATATTGTGTCTACGCTTTTCTCTTACTGGAATGATGAATTAGTAGTAGTAGTAGTAGTAGTAGTGGTAGTATTTGTAGTTGTAGTTGTAGTAGGAATAGAAGTAGTAGTGGCAGTAGCTGTAGCAGTAGTAGTAATCAGATACTAATCAATACTAAAGCTAGTTTAGAAAGTAGATACTCATTTGAACAACTATCAATACAAAAAAATCACATAAACAGAACAAAATGTGACGTTCATGAACAGATTTAGAATGATCTTGAGCTTTATAAACTTTACCACAAGTCCTCAAAATGGTGCCTATAAACAGGAAGATGAAATCCATGAACAATTAAATTATACATGTCGGATATAACCAAGCAGAGGCATATTTGATACAGATATGCATATATAAAATGTTGGAAAGACTACTTTGAAAATGTATTTAGTTACATAATCAGGAAAAACTACATTAAAGTGTTTTGTAATGTGTGATTGTATGATATTATAAAACAATACCATCCTTTAGGGTTACCAAACAGCTTTATGTTTGTTACATCGTTTGTTACGCATTGCTTTATCACTGACTTGAGAAGGTTCTATTGTTGTTACTATTAGGTACTGTATGTTCGGTACAATATAATCCCTTTCAATTTCACTTCCATTCTCTTCACCAGAAAAACCCGGAGCTACAGTTGTAAATAGTACTTATTTGTTTTTAACACAAATTTAGGAGTGCAAGAGTGACGCGCGTGTCACATTTGAACTCTTTGCATATCATGGATTTGCATTTGAATTCTTTGTATTGTCACTATTTATGTCATGCATGCAGAGTTATTTTCCTATAGATTATGCCAAAGTAAGTTCACAGGATCTAAACGAATTATAAATACAATCTAGAAGGTTTTATTTGATCTATAATTCGCAATAAAAGACAAATTTACAAAAAAAAATATCCCAATTTTATAGAATGTCCCTGCTGTGTCGCCATAAAATGCTGTAAACTTCAGTCAATCCTCAAAGTTTATCAAGGAGGTTGGGGTTCAATTACTTCTGTACTGAACTTGTGTTGGAGTGAACTATTATTTCCTTCTTGTATACTTTATTTATTTGTATACTGTATTAGTGTTTTTCAATACATTTCTGAATACACTTTTTCTTTAGTCTCGCCCCTATTGACCCTTTGCACCTACGTCACACGATCACGTGGGTGCACCATAATGGACGGCAAGAGTATGCGAGCGCAGAATTACGGGGAGCGCAAAAGTAACAAACTCACAGTGATTGCAATTATTTTTGTCACTTAAGCGATGGCTACTTCTAACTCATGTTCAGTTCAGTTGTCAGTGGAAGCAGGACAACTTTTACGCGCTCACAAAGCGCGGTATTTTGAGAAAGTGAAGATCGCTAGCTTAGAAACGGACCCTTACCTGTTTCCTCCTGCCATGCTCACCGATTTAATCAAAACATCAATATCATTCATTTTCTACCGCTTGTTCCCGTTAGGGGTCGCGGGTGACTGGAGCCTATCCCAGTGACTTTTGGCCTTAGGCGGGGTACACCGTGGGTTCTCCGGGTTCTCCCACCGTCCAAAGACATGACTGTGTAGGGTAACTGAGAACTCTAAATTGTCCCTAGTGAATGAATGTGAGAGTGAATGGTTGTCTGTCAATGTCTCTGTCTCTCTGTGTCAATATCATCATAATCAATATATTTTATTTACAAATAATAATTTTGTGGATGTAATATGTATTATCCATTTTGCAGGCTTGAGTCTATATACATACATACATACATACAAGTTAATTTCTTGGCTGGATAACTAACGCCGTGCCCCGCATAACTTTGACTGTTTCACATATTCAGATATGTTTTCGTGTAAAATGTCATACACTTGTAACATTGGCATTGACTTAACTTGTAAAAAATGCTCACTGCAAATCGGTGAGTACTTGGAGGGCTTCCAGTTCTTTGGATTTATTGCTGCTACCCATCGCCGTCTTCTGTCTTCATAAACAGGTAAACGATAAAAGGCTACATTGGACTTACGGCTTTGCCTGTTAGTGCAGCCAACCGCACAACAGGATATCACCATTTTACGTGTAAAATTGATCAATGTTAGCTTACTAATAGTTAGGTTTAGGGCAAATTTCGATCATTTTACCTCGCACAAACAGCGCTTCCGCCGTCCGTCATGGCAAAGTGGGCGTTCCATGACGTCACATGCAAAGGGTCAATAGCTTTATTGTGTCCATACAGTGACTCGGAGCGCTGACACCACTGCAGCCTGTGATCCTCTGCACCTGAACAAACAAAGCTACAAAGACTTCCCTGTTTTCATGGACTGGTCTTTAATTAGCCTTTAATTACCCGACAGCTCCCAGTGCTCAGGCCGAAGACTGCAGAGGAAAACACAGCGCTGAATGGAGATTAACCGAATAAACGACTGGAAAATGTCTCTTTCTTTACAGAGCGGCCTTGAATCAATTAAAACCAGCAGAAAAATGTCGGTTTTCAGGATGAGCAAATGGTAAAAGTTGCAGGAAATTGGTATTTTGTAGTCATGTTTTTGGTTTTCAGCTCTGTCTTTACAATATAATCACAGCTTTACCTAGAGTGCTATTGTTAATTCTCTGTCTATACACAGATTTACATATTTGTGCTGAATAATGTTTGGAAAAATATTGATTTCCTGTCAACTTTTCCTACAAAATATACATTTAAACATGTCCATAAGCAATAAACTATAAGAGAACAGTAATAAATGAAGTTCTAACCCATTCCCAAGCATTTCAGAGTATGTTGTAGATGTCTAACTTACAGAGTTAGCAGGTTTTAAGTTTTGCCACTTTGTATCGCAATTTTTATTCACTTACAATTACTCTTGCACCAGTATTTTATCATACAGTATATTCAAGACAGATACTGTACAAATCCGGCACAAAACAGCTCAAACTTGTTACATGGGAAAATATCCAGATCTTAAATGGGTCAAAGTTGTTTATTAAGTTATTTTTCACACACCTCCTCTGCTCTCTTCTCCAAGGAATACTCCATGATTTACAAAGTGTGTCCGCAAAGTTATGCAATCCTAAAACATGTGGCTAGCTTTGAAAACAGACCGTGGCACGCAAGCGGCGGAGGGGTCAGCTTACAGCCTGTACCTGCTCTGCCGTCCCCGAGGAGCACTTGTGGCTCTCACAGGGGAAAGCAGTCAGACATTATTAGCTCAGCAACATGCCAACAACTTTTCCCTTGACAGCCGTCCAGACATTTAAATAGACACAGCAGTGCAGGCACGCGATGGACAAGACTCAATTAAAAACACTGACAGGAAATACGCAGGTGGTTGAATGTATTTAGTAAGAAAATGTAGTATTTAGTACCAAAATAAACAAGATTTTTCCATGAATTCATTGCGGTGGTGGAAGAATTGTATTACTTAAGTGAAAGTATGTATGGGATGCTCAAGCAAAAGTAACACTTTCACAAGCTAAAGTAAAAAGTATTTCTATTAAAGAGTGAAATGTGGTGATCATGATAAAGAGTGAAATGTGGTGATCATGATAAAGAATTGTCCTGATTTCTCAATGTTTCTACATTTTTAAATGCATGAAAAGACTTGAATTCATAACCTTTAGGCAGGATGTCACGAACGTGCTAAAAATATCCTCTCAAACCATGCACAAAGTACTTTTTACTTCTCAGTCCTCTTCAAAAAAGTAATGGACTAGCTTAATCTACTTTTGCTTTTGTGGTTTGTTACTTTAGTGCTAAGTGGGAAGGTGCTTTTTCAGCTAAATTGTATTATAAATTAGAACACAATTAGAATAGAGTGTGTTGGACTTTGCAATTTATGTTTTAAAAGAATTTGTTCAAAGTTCACATTTTGAAACATTCGAGAGAGGACTGAAATATGAAGTGCAATGAAAACATGTTCGTAGAGGTTCATTTTATCTCAGTTTAGTTTAGTTTGCGTACTTTATTTGCCATTTGTAGTTTGAAAACCACATTGGAAACTTGCGCAAACGCTCAAAATGCACAGAAAACATTAAAAACAACCAAATAAACAAACAATGGACGTAAGTTACAAACCGATAAAAGTCCCAAGACACATTTTGACGCTTGTGGGTTTAAATAACAGGTTTCACAAGGCAGTATAGTGTGTTTTTTGAAGAGGAAATTGCAATTGCTGTAGTCGCTATTAGCTAATTGTGGCTTTAATGCGCTATATCTTGCGCCAATAACCTCTCCAAAGCCAGTCACTCATTCAAACAGGACAATCCTAAATGCAAAGTGGGTGAAGCATCTCGCCAAAGGACACAACAACAGTATGGACGTGCTTATAAGACAACCACTCACAAGCCAAGTAATATATGAACAGGCAAGAACAGGAATCAAACCAACAGGAAATGCTTTTTTTTAGCACAGTAGACATAGATGTATTTAGAGAAATTACCCAAATTACATTCCTTTATTTATGTAAGCAACACTTTAGATGTCAAAAAAAAGTCTGAAAAAGTGGAAGAGCATTTTGAATCTAACAGAAGTGTGTGCAAATCCCTTTAATCTGAAAAAAGGACGAAAAGTACAATTCCTATACAGTGAATTTGCGAAGTTAAATGATGTGATGCTTTCGGGCTTGTTTGTTTGCCATGACATTGTAAAATGTATCCAAATCTGATGTTTCTGTTCAGATGTAAATAAAATACCAATATTTGATTAAGTTCTTCTTGTTTTCAACACTGCATCCAAACGGAGAAAGAGTATTTATGATCCCAATGCGATGAAAACACTAAACAGGACAGAAAATGACAATGTAATGCTTTAAAATGGCTCGGATCCAATTTTCACACCAAAGACGCGGCGGAGGAGGCCAAAGCGCTGAACTGAGACGGAGCTAAAGTCTGTTCTTAAGGCCTGATATGAAACATGTGACAGTGTCTTTGAGGTACGGGCGCTGTGTAATCTTCATGTAATCGCTACCACACTGGAGTGGCAGGCGGCCAAAAGAGGCCTGACCCAGCACTGCAGCCAAGATCTGCAAAAGTGGTGCTAAATACAGAAGCCTTGTTTTGTCTATACTCATTTACAACAAGCTAAGGGGCCATAATAATGTCATATTTGCAAATGCTGACTCTGGGAAGTGTATTAGATTTTCAAAAATGTAATTTATTTGTGTATATTTATGATACTAAAGAAAATGATCTTGCCACAGTCATTGTTTACGTTGTTAATTATGGCAAGAGTGTTTTATTATCGCTTTTCAATTAATTATTCTACGGTAATCCAAAAGTAATATTTGACTGAAGTTTATCTTGACTTATAATCAAAATGTTCAATTAAAAGACAAAATTTGAAAGGAAAGGACGTTGTTTATTTAAGTTTTGTCAATAACCTTTCATTTATAAGCTTCATTGTAGTTAGCAAACTAAGCATTTAGTCATAGGCCTGTCATTATCATTACTATATTGATTTATTGTACATTTATATTTGACAGAATGAACAATTAAGCTTTTTTATAGCTGAAGTAGCAAACTTTTTATACATTTCATCCATATATATTATCATATTTTTTACACATATTACATTGTTGTGTTTACTTTTTATGTATTATGTTTTATGTGTACATGCTTTTGGAGAGTTTACTGGGATTTTTATGCTTTAGACTTAAAATATCAGTGGCATAAATTGGTCTTCATATCATCGTAATAGCAATTTTATATGAAACAATACATCATATTTCAAAATGTTATCGTGACAGGCCTATTTAAACTCATTTTATCTCTCTCTTTTTTAAGGAAGTTTGGAATATGGTACTCTTTATGGTTAAATGATAATAAAACACATGTAAAAACTGGCGATGACGCCGCTTGTTTCCTGTCCATTTGGTGTGAAATGTGAGAGCAGCAAAAGGTGACTTGATAAGTGTTTTTTTGTCTTTTTACTGAGGTCATAAATTAGATGGACTCTGCATGTGTGGATCATTGTTCTGTCTCTGAGTTTTGAGGAAGGTCCTGTGGAGAGACAACTTCCTACTTCACACACTTCACATTCTTCCCACACACAATGGAGAATCGCCCACTTTAACTATAGGACAGTCATAAAGTCATCTTTTATGTAAATGGTTTAAAATACTTCTAGTCTTTCATTAGAGCTTGTTTAATTCTTGGACAGCAATATACATTTTATAAAGTGATTCTTGGTGAGAAACATTTGAAAATGATGGCTAAAGAGTTGGCTTTTGACCTATATTATATCGAAATGTAGATAATATTGTGAATGTTGTTTTGACTATTGCATATATCATAAAAACTACAGCAAAAGGTGATAACAAAAAAAGTTATGTTATAAACTTTCAAATAAGGGTTTATGGTGATATTTCTGCACTTTTGAGATTAGTTTTACAGAAGTTTCACATTTATACATCTAAAGACATGTTTTGACACATTCAATAGGATTGAAACTCTAAAAAATACTGATCTATACATTTTTGTCAATATCCACTAGCCCAAACTACGACCTTTTGATGTAGTACTTAAGAATGAAAGGGAAACGTGGCAAAAAGTCATTAAAAATGCCAAATTCAAGCATATCTTTCTGAAACGTAAATCTCCAGCACACATTCTGGAGAGTGGGCTGCTTTGTGTCTGTCCAACGGGCCTGAAGAAATATTACGTCTGTGTGAGGAAGAGTGTAAAAACGATGTCTAAATAAAAGCATAATGAATCACTGTAATCAAATAAACAACAACAACAAAACCTTAAATAAAACATAAACTTTTAAATCATCTTGTGCCCAAATGGAGAAAAATGTCCTAATTACTACAACATTTTTTTTTTTCTTTTTTTTTTTTTTTTAGCAAAATACAGACCAGAAACCTCATTTAAATTAAATTAGTGCTTTGCATTCCTTACTATACCACAACAAAAATGGCACGGGAATGGGAACTCCACAATATATTAATTAAAATACCATTCCGCCACAACTGTAGTCAAAGCAACAACTGTGTGGCCAAAGTTTAACAATGGCACGAACGACAAGAACACAAACATATGGAGCTGGTTCTTAAGTTCCCAGTAAAATGGTTTGAGAGCTTCTGTACATAATAAACCAGCCTGCAATTTGTCTTAATTACAGTATGTTTAGCTGTTGAGATGTGCAGCGTGAGGACAGTAACATGACTTGACAGAATAAACCCTTAACACCGAGCAAACAAGACATAATAGATTTCAATTGTCCAATAATATTGTTGGACTCAATTGAATAAAAGTGTTGTTACTACAAATAAATAATGCTTAAGTAAGTAATTTATTACCAAAATCCAAAGATTGCATCAATGTCATCCAACATAAATGAATAAAAGTATAATAATTTACAAAATCAAAAATGACAAAGCACAAAACGTAATAACATGAACTGCTAAAATGTTAAAAATAGATGCTACTTTTAAATATCTGTGGTAAGAAAAACAAAAAAAAACTGCTTCTTTTCTAGATCTGCTTCCTTTTTACACTTTGAATCTGTCTATTATTGCCAATTTTTAATGTATTTATTTAATTATATACTTTCAGTTCATCAAAGGATTTCTCACCATTCACAAAAATATCAAGTTTATCTTAGCCTTACTTGATCTAGTCTTGCATTAGATACATTTTTTTGTCTCTAGCGGCTCACTCAGTTTGGTGTTTGCAAACAGTGACAGTAGAAATAATTTAAGGAGCTCGACTCATCACTTATTTAGACAGGAATCCAGTTGAACTTGTCGTGGGTGTCCTGCGGGATCCCTGTTATGTAACTGCAAAATAAAACCACTGAATTTTAGCAGGTGAACTGTATGTGACCAATCACATCTTCCACAGAGAAAGATGTCACTGGTTTTAAAGTACACTGGAAGTATGAAAAATGTATTACTTAATGGGTTCAACTACATTCTAAAAGTCTTATTCCTACTCGGCTTAAATAAATCAAGAACTGGAGAGGATAATTAAGTCAATCTAGGCCCAACACTTCACTTCACGTAAAATTTGATTATGATTTCAAATTCATTTATTTAGATCAATACACATATTACTTCTACATTATTTTATATGACTTCTACTGTACACTATTATAGCTTTTATATGATTTGCATTGTGTTTTTATTGTGTCCTGGATACTTATGTGCAGCCACTGAATAAATTCCCTTGATGATCAATAAAGTATTCTAATATTAACCTACATCTGTCTCATAAATGGCAAAGATCAAAATCATAAATCTTACACTAGAAACTGTAGCACTGTTAAACTAGTAGTAGTCAACTTATCCTGTATATTTTTGGTTCAATTAAGTATTAAGATTGAACTAAACAGTCAAAATGCTGTTTTATTTATCATGTTTTTTTTTTTTTTGTTTTTTTTTATGTTAAAGGGCTGTACCAGATTGTGTTCATGTAATAAAGTAAAATCTGTTTTCCCCAGTACAGATATATTGTAAAAGCAAGTATTAGGATGAAAATGAGACCGATGTGTGCTGGCTGCATCTAATTATGTAGAGCGTTTTATTTTCCGAGAAACAGGAAGTGTACTGTTAGCTTAGTTAACAATAACTAGTTGTTATTAGCTTTACTGTGACGGCAAAAGTTGTCTGGTCTTGGAACGTTTTTTTTAACTCCTAATCTCCTATTTGTATGTTGTATTTGTTTTGTTATCTACCTAGCAACTGCGGATGTAAATTTGCTTTGGAACTATCATCTGGCACATTTGCATTTGTTCAGTACAGATCAATAAAGTGCATTGTCCGTGAAAAAAAAAGTTTAAAAGGAACTAGTCTGTTTTTTCACGTTTTTAAGACGGAAAATCAGCTACAGCACCTTTAATATATTTGTAATTATATGTGTTGTCTTAACATAATGCATTTTGAAGTATTTTTAAGCGTCTTCCTCATTTACTTTTATCCAGAATGTGTGTCTAACCAAACTTTGCCCTCCACGCTCTTCTCATTCCATGTGTTTCTCTGTTTGTATTTGTTTATTTGTGTTTATTTGTGCGTTTGTTGGTGTACAGCGGAGACTGTGTGACAGCGTCTGACCATATCACACCCGAAGCGTGAGAGCTGGCATCCTCCGCTCCAAAACAAAGCTCCCGATTGTGGTGACATACTCAGACTTGCTCACCCCTGCCCTGTCTCCTCCTCACCCCTCCTCTCTCCTCGTCCCAAAACGCCGCCGTCCCGTTCGCGGATACAATGTGCTCCACTGTGCTCTTTGAAGGCCGCAGCATTAAGTGTTCACACGCAATCGGTCATATCTTCGCCTCTATCTTATCCACTCTTCCGACGACTATGCTTAGCGGTATTTCCAATAAGACCTGCTATTTCTGCTCCTAATTTACTAAATCTTTGTGCAGTTCTTGTCACGAATATTTCGACTTGAACTATACCAACGAAAATAGGGTTACACAATTAATCGAGATCGAATTGAAATTGTAATTTGAACAGTCACAATTAGCAAAACGCAAATGATGCAATTTGAAGTGCAATAATTTACTCCACAAACAACAAAATATCCTCTGTTTTATCCTGCATAAAACTGCCATTCTTGTAGATTTGATTTATTAAAACATGCTCTGAAACAAGTGACAAAAATGCAATGGAAAGCAACTTAAACACAATTAAATGCGACAAAAATATGTCTAAAAGCGAAAAAAATTTGACTAAAAGTGTCAAAAATAAATCTGTAATCAACAAATACGCAACTGAAAGCAACAAAAACCTGACTAAAATTGACAAAAAACTGACTAAAAGTGACACAAAACTTACCAGACTAGTGACAAAAGCGTGGCAATAAGTGACATAAACACGGCTAAAAGTGATATAAACAAGACAAAAAGTAACATAAATGCATCTACAAGCGAAAAAACATATCTAAAAGCGCCAAAAATGTGTATCAAAGTGACAAAAACACGTCTCAAAACGACAAAAACACAACTTAAAGCGACAAAACCCTGACTAAGTGACAAAAACGTGGCTAAAAATGACATAAACGCAACTAAAAGTGACACAGATGCGACTAAATGTGATATAAACTAGACTAAAGTGAAATAAATGTGACAAAAATACAACAAAAACGCAACTAACAGCATCAAAAACATTCAGAAACCCAGGATTCTTTTAGGAGTTTGTCCATGTTTGTTCATATTTCAGTCTTTTTGCCAATTCTCCTGGTTGTGTTTGGAATGGGAACTTTGAACAGAATCCTATTATTAAAACATAAATCGCGAAATCTAATCGCAACACTGGTCAGGAAAATCACTTTTAGTTTTTTCTATTTTTCTATTTTTCTCAAATTGTGCAGCTCTTAAGGAAAAACTAAATGAATGGCTTGCGTCGCTTTGATTACACACTACAGACTTTGCAGACGAGGTTGATGGCCAGACAAAATGAAAGATACAAGCCGCTGGTAGACCACAATCGCATTAGAGAGGCTAACCTGATGTTCTTCTAATTATTTCAAACACGGCCGGATACATTATGTCACATTATACCAGACTATGGACGTGAATGAGCCGGTGGACTTGTGCTGAACTTTCCTGTCTAAATGAGATTATTGCGTAAGATTTGGTGATTACAAAAACGAAAGGAGATGAACGCAGAGCTAAATAAAGCGCATCAACTTAGGAGAGGAAATAGAAAAATGTGCATGAGTATTTTTGGACTATAGCCATCAAAAAAAGTTGCTTTCTTGTCCTCTAATTAATTCTGTTTGGAGTACTTTTATAGAGTTATGTAGAGAACAAGATATTTTATAAAAGAGAAAAAGGAATGTGCCCGATAAGAATGGTAAAAGTAATGTTCTCCTTGAAACGCTGAAGGTTTTAAACTAGGATTAAGTAATTGTTGTTGAAAGAGTCGTCAAAATCACAGTTTAGTTGGCATAAAGATCACATTTTTTAGATTTTTGGAAAGACGCCAAATCTTAATCTGGCGTCTTTCAAAAGCTTGATCTAAAACGACACACATCGACAGCTCCACTGAAACAAGACATAAAACTAGTAATAATGATTTGAATGAACGACTTCCTTTTATACCTCACATTTTTATTACACGTTTATGTTCTGTAGGATTCTTTCTTGGTTCAATTGTTTCCATGTGGTCAGCTGCATCCTGTACATTTGGAAACTTGACACTCAACTTTCTCCTAGACTTTCCTTTCTCCCTTTCTTTCTTTTTTTCCCCCTTTGACCAAAATATTTCTAATTTTGAAACATCTTCGTCTCGACACGTGATTGGCTGCTCTCGTGACTGGAGACATGTCAGTGGTTGTGTTTCCAAAACTGAACATTGAAGAAGAATAACAGGAAATGTGTGATCTGAAATGACTTCTGTTTAATACTGGAGTAAAAGGACATGACTATTTGCTGCTCTTGCTCGGTTTGGACAGTAGGCCTCAGTTGATTCTTTGGTTGATAGTGTTTTAGTCGAAGAAAATGTGTTTAGTTGACCAATTATCTTAGTTAAATTATAAGGATGTATATGGGACAGCAGCAGAAAGAGGGAGTGACTTTAATCTGCCTTTTTTGCATGTATACACAGTTTCCAAGTACTTTTCTGTTTTTGCATAAGCTTCTGTGAATTGAGTGTGTACAGTCTGAGCCAGATACAAGAACAGATCGTAGAGATACTGAAGGTTTCACACACCGTTCCCTTTTTAATCGACTAAATGATTGGCAAGCATTTCTTTAGTCGACTGACAATTTCTTAGTACAGTCATAGGTTGGATTTAACCATTTTGTATGTGCCCTATAGCTATATGTTTGTTTGTTTTTGTTCCATTTCAGGATATTCAATTAATGTCAGACGTTTTGAGCAGTCATGATTTCATTGGCGGACCTCGATTATTTAACTTGTTTAATTCTTCAAGAAAATTGCCCTTACCCTAATAGCATTTTTTGTACACTTTACCAGTCTTGAAACCAGTGAAATACTCTATGTTAACATGGGCAATTCAATTTCATCTTGTAAAACCACTCAAATTCAGATGAAAATTCTGAATTCAAGCCATTTTAAAGATATTATTTTTTTGCAGATAAACCCCACATCGAGTCAAACCGAGGAGCTTCTTGCTGTGAGGCTGAAGTGATAACTGCTTGCAACACTTTTCCAATTTAAGGATTAGACTAAAGAGAGTAATTAGATTAATTTGTTAGCTCAGCATTGAAATATATATATTATAATCACACGATCTAAACTAACCGTTGATCAGCTTTTCCTTTCTTTCTTCTTCTCTTTTTTTCTCGCTGTCTCTCACCTCTTTTTCACTACTTTCTCTCTTTTTCGTCTTCCCTCTCTTGTGTTTTCTCTCATTTTTACTCATCTCTTTTCTCCCCGTCTCACCCTTCTTTCTTTCACAACACTCTTTCTCTTCCTTCCTCCATCTCTTCTGCTTCTCTCTTTCTTCTCTTTTCTCGCTGTCTCTCACCTTCTTCTCTTTCACTCCTTTCCTTCTTCTACTTTTCTGTTTACTCTCATTCTTTCTCTCGCGTCTCTCTCTCTCTTTCCGTCGTTCAAACAGATCATTTTCATAACCACTTTTCTGAGGTCACAGCCTGGTCTGCAGTAGTCACGCAACCTCCTCTCCTCTGTCTGCGCTTCACACACCACTTTATACTGTACTGCTCTTAAAGGGATAGCGCACTGCTTTATCTGACAGCCACAACATGTAACGGAGCAGGCTCGCTAAGGGTCAACCGGGCTATTTTTATCTCCGCAAATCGTATCGAGCTGCATGCAACCTGTGGCTATACTTCCAGACATGCAATAACCTCTACAGCATGTATGAACATTAAACGTATGCACACAATTTTTGAGTTAATCTAAAATGTCGATTTAAAGTCATTCAAGGTACTAGGCCTGTCATGATAGCAAAATTTGAAAGGCGGTATAATGCAAATGAAAATATTGCAATAAATGTTCATATTGAAACTAGTTTATGCCAATGACACAGTTACACTAATGCAGGAAAATTGCATTATACCCTTTTCTAAATTAACACATCCAACAAACAAACATGTTACAATATAAAATAACAGAATGAAACACTAAAGCAGTTAAGTTAGAATAATTAATGAGTCATATATGTTAGTCATCCTGAGAATCTCAAATGTTCATACAAAACAAAAAAGAAAGAAAAAGTTCCCGTCAGTGCATAGAAAAGGTACACACAATAAATATTGAGCCCCCAAAATATTGTTCTCTTGATCATATATTTAACGATAAGTCGATATACTGTAGTAATTAAATTATTGTGAGTGGTACACATTTAAAAATATGCTCTTGGATTGAAATTTTGTTGCATCTCATTCAGCAAAGTGCAAAAAAGTATATAAAGTGCTAGAATAAAAGATATTTTAAATACATTTCTAAAAAGGGGAGTGAAATGTCTTCCCCAATGACACAATGACACTGGGATCAAATCAGTTTTTGATTTGTTAGCAAATGCTCTCACTAAGGGCCCAATTTCTTATAGAAAAGGCGGTACCACTTTATAATAACTACACCTTATTTTGTCTTAACAAAGCATTAACAAAGACTAAATTCATCATATTCAAATTCAAATAGTTTATTAAGCATGATTCAGGATTAATAATTACTTAATTAAGGTTAGAGTTAGGGTTGGGGTTAGGATTTAGGGTTGGATTATTAGTTAAATAGTTATTAATACTGAATAATTCTTAACAAACTATTTGTTAACTATGAATTAAGCCTTTGTTCATGATTTATTAAGCCAGGAATACATGTAGTTATTATAAAGTGTTACCGAAAAGGCAATAAGATATATATTGAGTGAATTTTGTGTATGTTGTGTTCGATCGACTTAATGGGAAAAAAACAAAAAAACAAACAGGTAAAACTAACATGAACTGGTCAATAATTGTAAGCTACAAATCAGAATAATTGATGCTGCTATTTATTCTGTGGACAAAAGTTTTACAAATAAAGCCAAATTCAGCAATTTTGTTCTTGTTATTTTGTATAATTTAAGCTTTTTAGTGTCTTTCTAATTACATATAATAGCAAATCTTTAAAAACAACCAAATTAAAAAAGCATATTTTACCCCAACTATTTACAAAACATAATAGGTTGCATAAAATCGAGGACACATTTGCCTTGAGAGACTTGGTTTAGAAAGAAAACAGAAAATACATTGTTTTAATTCCAATAAAAGACCATTAAGGAATCTATCTATCTTACAAATCTACAAATGTCATGTGTGAGTAAGTTTGTGGTTGGGAGAAAAGCCAAAGGCACCAATTGGCAGTCATGCTTCTACCTCTGGGCAGCTGTGGCACCAACAAGTACAGAAAGTGAATGAATAACGCATTTGTAAAGCGACTTTGAGCGTCTGGACGGGCCTCACTTTAGTCACATGATTTTATTGTTATAGTAGAATATTTACGACTGTTTGTCTTATCTGAAATGTGCGACACTTGTTTTATATTTGCATACTGTTCTTTCCTTTATATTAGGTTGAAGTCGGGGCTTGTTTGGGATAAGTTTGCTGCGCTGGTTCCACTCGTTTCCTAATGTTGTGTCACTTGAACGACAAAGCGTCACTCTCTCCTGTCAACGCATCTGCAATTTGTTTTGTTTTTCCCCAACACCTTTCCAAGCTTTCAGCACCTCAACTTTACCGGGATGTCCCAAAGGAAGCACCGATACAGTAAAGGTGACAAGGAGACAAGAAAAAAACAAATAAAATGTTCGCTTATTGACTGGCACGAATGCAAACAGATTAAAGATGCAACAGATTAACTGCAAAAAAGACATAAAATGTCTTGATATTAGGATATTGATCTTAATTTCAGAAGTTTTGACTTGTTAAGATTAGTTGAGACTATTTATTTGATGGAACTAGATAATTTTACTTGTTTCTGACTTGTTTCAATACATTACTTCTCACTTCAAGACAAATGATCTGCCAATGGGTTAAGATTATTTTACTTACGCAGGATTGAAATATTCTGCATTACATATGCAATTAAATCTCATTAAAAAAACTGACAAAACTACTCAAATCCAGATAAAAATGATAAATTTAAGCCATTTTAAGCTAGGCTACATTTTTGATTTTATTCATAAATAATAAGGCTGCAACTATTATTTTATTAGTCGACAAGTCAGCCATTCATTGTTTGAGTCAACTAGTCAAACAAATTAATTTTATTGTGCATTTAGACTTTTTAAAAAACATTATCATACAAATAAAAGTTGAACTATGCTGATGGAAGGCTTCTAGATATATGTGCTAATAAAGTGTTTTAATTATGAAAATATGAAATTATTTTTTGAGATTCTGTTTGACATTTTGACTTAATAATGCCGCTGTCTTTGTCATAAAAGGTCTTTTCAGATATGTTTTAGAGGCTTTATTGTCCAGATAACGATTACAATCATCAAAATACGACTACAATTATTATTATTTGGTGATTATGCGATTATAGGCCAAATGATTATGGTTGTTAATGAGGAAACAAATTGGTCAAAGTGGTCAAAATGCGTTGCCGGATTGTTGAGCAACACTGACAATTCCTACATATATAATAATAACAAGATAAATAGCTCAGTTTACAACAATATACTTGAATGCAAAGTTGTACAGCACAAACCCGTAATTTAAAGTGAGGGTTCTGACACTTTTAACGACGCAAAACTGGACAATAATCCTTTACAAATCCGAATGAGATTTTCCAGCTCATCAAACGTGTGTGTTTTGTCATGACATCACCGGCACAGAGCAGCCCCGATGTTGGCCTGGAAATACAGTGGGAATTTGGCCGGGCAGACGTTGCATGAGAAGGAGCGAGGACTCGGAGTAGCAGGCGGGGAGCGGCCTGCCAACAGAAAAGGCTGCGGCCCGAAGGCATTTGGCAGGTGCTTTGTGTCTGCGATCCATCCAGAACCAAAACACACAACATGAGACTGTTACTGCACAGCCTGTAATGATCAGAATCAGGCTAATTTTAACAGGGTTGAATAAAGATGGCAGAAATGTAAGCCCTGTCAACACAAGATTATTTTTATGTACAGTGCGAGCACATGTCTTTGATACTATGTGATAACCACAAATAGTCGCAGTGTAAAGAAAAACAGCCGTATCATTTTACTTGGGTAATGTTTACAATCAAATTTTTCATCGTATATATATTTTTTATAAAGTTGAAACATCAAGATTATTCAGTTATTCATTAATAGCGATTATTCATGTAAAATATATTTGTGATAATTAAAAAACAGATAATAATTGTCACTGTTTTAGAGGCAAAATTAAGTAAATTTAGTCCATACTCCAAAAAAGTAAACCTAAATGTAAAGTGTATTTGTAGCGGGCCGTTTACATTATTTAACTTCAATTTCATCATTCAGAAAGTTTCTGAAGGAGGATTGTGTTAGACAGTGGTAAGGCTGAACGATATGGGAAAAATATCGAATTGCGATTAACAAGCATTGCGATTGCGATCAAATTAGCAATTTATGTTTAAATAATATGATTCTGTTCAAAGGTGACATTTTGCTTTGTTAGTTAGATAGATTGGTTTGTCATGTGTAGTCTAAAAACACACGGGAAAGCATGTGCAAAAAGCTAAGAAAGACAGAAAGACTGAAAAATGAACTGACAAACTATGACAAACATGTATTTCAGTCAGAACATGTTTGTACAGATCTATACACAGGGATTAGCGCTTTTTATGCACAATAAGACAGGATATATTGTTATTTTTCAAGGAAATACTGCACTTCAAAAATTGCATTCTTTGCCATTTGCTAATTGAGTCCATTGCGATTTCTATTCAATTCAATTCCAATTAATCTTGCAGCTCTGGACAATGGAAACAAAAGAAAATTAAATCCTGATGTTTCTTCTTACAATAAACATAACATTTTATATCATGACATCCCTATATGATAGACAAAAAACATAAAATCACATTTAACATTTATGGATAGGGAGTGGTAGGACTTTAGTTGTATCATCTGCCAGGGAAAGATTTATAAATCTCAGTCCCACTCCCCACCCAATGTGAGGTCAAAGTTACGCCTTTACCAAATGATAGCACTGAACATATAACAGCATAGACTCAATCCAATAAGATTTCTTCTGCACTTTCTCCTATAACTCTCATTTTGTATTATTTTCTTATAAAATATTTGATGCTATTAAAGTCAATGTAAAGTAGGGCTGTACAAATAATCAAATTTTAATCGAGATTCAGTAAAAGCATTTGGTTTGGAGCAGATTTGGAAGAATAAATTTCCCTTTTTTCGCATCGAATAACACAGATTCAAAGTTTGCATAGTTTATGTTCACTAAATGAATATTGAAAGCTATTTTTAATAAGACCAAATAGTGACTGATTGATATGAAGACAAAACTCGTGAGTGATGTTCATGTCTCCCAGCTTCACCTAAAGCTTAATAAATGCAACAAAAATAGTAGTGTGAATAGTATGGATGACTTCCCCGATAAATGATGCAACACGCTTCACCTCTGCGCTCCTGTGTCCATCCCCCACTCGCTGCATGTGTAAAAATCACTGGAGGCATTATCTTATTGCGTGACATGTTGACCCCATTGCACTCTCTGGATGAAAAATGAAAGCCATCCATTGAGAGCTGCGGTGGAAATGTCAAGTTGAAATTGTACAGGCCTTCAAGTCGAGCAGCAAAAAGGAAGGATTAGGCAAAGATTAACAAATATAAGAAGGAAGGAAAAGCACTTGCACTTTATGAAGCACACAATTCAACTGGAAAATGTGGATTAAGCTTCAGGGCTTAAACCCAGGATTGGAAATATAACAGTGGAGTAAAAGTGGTATTTACAAGAAAGAAGATTTGAGTAATGCATGGATTTTGTTTTCTTTGGAAAGACTGATTTCTTTCTTTCTTACAATATTTTGACTGTCTTGCTTTTCAAGATTTAACACAAAACAAATGGGATCAAAAGTCAAATCAAAGAGGAAGAGGAGGATAGAAAAAGTAGATATTTATAAAACAATTAAATAAGGAGTTTTTAATGAAATAAAATCTCTTCTAACTTATCTTCTGTTTTTACTTTTTCTAAGAGGCCTAGATTTGTTTTTTCTTTCTCAATCATAACTTTGCACTTTCTTATGACCTATGATTTATGTCTGTATTTATTGTTTTCATAACTTTTGTATGGAGGAAAGCAACGAATACAAACTAATTCTTTCAGTAGTTTTAACTAAACCTGCACCTAGACAATTTAACTCACAAGAGTTAACCTCTGATTTGAACTGCCATGATTATGGCTTAAAAACAAGATAATCAATGCAAACTGCAAATTACTTGATCACAGTTTGATCAAAATTCAAGTAATTGCACAGCCCAACATGTAAGCAAAAAGGCAAAAAAAAATATTGTTAGTGGAGGATTAATAGGATATAATTTTGTGTATTCTCATTTTTATTTCTTTACAACATAACATTTGATCTATAAATATTAATCAGTCAGCGAGTTTGATTGATAGTTTTAGCCTTTAGTAGTTTAACCTATTAATCTGTCAATATTGTTTTAGTTGATCAAACTTTTTCTTCGTTGACGAGCAGATCTGGGAGTTAGTCATGAGTTTTCAGTTTGAATGGTTGTTTTTGCATGAACTCTCCTGAACTTGTTGTCTTGAAAGTGCAGTTTGGGTTGGATAAAGCTTTGAGCTTTTGCCTGTTTTAAACCACTTCCCCTTTAGTCGACAAATCAATCGACAGGGCACGCTTTTAGTCAACCGAGAGTTTCTTTGGTTGACAACAGCCCTACAAACCAGCACAGCTTAGTCAAAAGTCAGCAAAGTCAAATTGTACAACTCTTTAACAACAAATCGTTCTATCTTTTTGCTAGGGGACAGAGGGCTGACTCTTGGACGGGTCACTCTTAGTCGAAGATGCCAAGTTTTTTAATGTAGTTGTGGACTAACAATGTCATTTAGCACCTTAGTGTTTGTCCCATGAACAGGATTGACTCTATATCCTCAGTTGAAAGACAACAACATGAACAGATGGTTAGACTTTGACAGTGCCGCCCTCTCCTCGCTGCAACTCCTGTGCATTAGAACGAGTATTTATAAAACTATCACCACATTATCATGCTTTAGACATGTGAGCGGGCGCACCATATTCACCCTTAACTGGTTTAGGCCATATTGAGGTCATTTTGCCCGCATTTGCACAACATTGCGTGAGAAGAGTTGAAGGCTATCCGGTGGATCCAATTGCCCTGTGTCAGGAGTAGCAGCGCCTCCAATGAATGTGTCCTTTGAACGGGCAGCAGACAGCGGCCAGTGCGGAGCGTATCGGGAAATAGACTGATGCGACTTCAAAAGGGTTACAATGATGTTATTATGGTCCTCTGTCTTTCTGAGAAGTGACCATTCGCTGATGAGTCACTGAATGGAGGCGCCATTGATTGGTCGATGTTTATGTTTTGGAAAGATCACAATCCCAATTTAGTTTTTTATTAGAGCAGTTTGGACAATGGTTGAAATGTGTATTTTGCCAGAAAAAGTCCTGAGGGAGCACTGACACAACTTGTCCTTTAATTGTGGCGTCCAACATTTCCACAGAAAACCCTCTGACGTTTGAATATGAATATTGTATTGAGTTTCTTATTTACAAATAATATAAACTATCGCGGAGTTTAGAATGAAGGGGGAAAAAGTGTTTCAGATGCTCTCCCTGATGTTTTGAGACCAGAAACTGGGGAAAAAATGGGCTATACATAGGACTTTACATGGGACTCATATGGGCTTATTATAGCAGTGTTTCATCATTCATCATTGTTAGTTTACTCAGAGTATTTTGATTATTTATTGCATGTTTGGTTAATCCTGTATCATCCTACATACAAAGTTTGAGTTCTCAGTTACACCTACGATGAAGATTATGGTACACTTTATTGTGCCAGTAGAAACATTGTCCTCTGTATTTGACCCATCCAGACACAGAGAAAAACATGCAAACTCTGCACAGAAAGGTCTAGGCCGCCCGGAACCTCCTGGCAATAAAACGTGAGCGCCAACAGGCCAAGTTACAGATCTGGAGAAAGGAAAGACCACTCACAGTAAAAATGCACGCTTTTCAAGTTATTTTTGAGCAATTAAAAAGGGTGAATAAGAGAAGCAAAGCAATAACACACCAGAAAAGTAAAATAAGTACACCTTTAACTAACTAAGACGAGAGAAACTAAACCAGAATTATATTAAGGTATTATAACAAGACTACAATTAAAAAAAAAAATAGTATGACAAAAATAAGTCCGGTTTTCCACCATTGGAGCTGGACCACTGTTTGTGAACCACTATCTACTAAAATTTGAGCACTTTGATATTATACGGGAAATTTATCACCGAAATCTGACCAAAAAAAACACATTTTCTGTCTATTGCTTTTTCTTTTGCAGTTTTTGTCACATAATTTGCTCACAATATGATTTATTTTATTTTATTGCAGTCTGGAAGATTATTCATATTGACTTTACAATATTAGACATCTATATAACTGAAAAAGTTGTATTCTGAATAATGCCAAACATGGGTGGGAGCCTCTCTGGAGTTCTTTATTTGACAGATGACAGTGTATGGAAACAGGGATTAGACTGTCAGTGCTGCCGCTGGATAAACATAGCGTAAGTCAATGAACGCGTTATGCATATTTAAGACATTTGCAATTTGATGATGAAAACTAACCACATTAGTATGGAGCATTCCCGGCTCCGCACGCGAACGAGCGAGAGGGGAGGGCACGGAGGCAGCTGTTTGAACTCAACACTGTCACTGCTGCAGCGGGACAAGAAACCTGCAGACTCAGAAAACTAGTGCTGACTACGAAGATTTACTGTATATACATGACATAAACACCTGAGTGAAAGAACAGGTCAGGTGTTTTGCATTAAAAACAGGAAGAAAATATGTGCTTAAGTAGAAGTAGATTGACTTTTTAATACATTGTAGTAACTGTGCAAATTCTATTCAAGATTTAACAATAAGATATGTCACTATTAGACATGTCACAATATCAAAATTTAGTGTTCTGATTAATATGAGAAAAACATCACGATTTAACGATTATTCTTGATTACTGAGAAAGTGAACGCAAAACAGTGAAATGTTTAATTTTCTTTCATTCTCAAAATCGTACAATTCTTTAAGTTTGTGACCAGCCTTATGAAATCAAAATAAACAAACATGACAAAATGAAGTAACTTAGACGTTAAAAACAGCCAGATTGAAAAAGGTCTTTACATCTAGATACATTTTTGGACTATAGTTTAAATTCAAACAACTGTTGCTTCTAAAATAGTCACATTTATTATTATTTATTATGACCTGAATAATCATGACTATTTGTTAAACAATCTTGACATCCTTACTGTAGGCACTATTATAACCACGCAGTCAAAAGCTGACCTGTTATGGAGTTGTTTGGCAAGTTATTAAGCCAGATTAATTTCCTTCCACAACCAGAAAGATTAGTGTGATAGAAGTAGGCAATGTGGGTGAAGTGTCTTGCCAGGGGACACAATGACAAAGCGCTTTTACGTCAGATTTTAACCATTTCCATTTGATTTGCCAGTTCAAATACTGTTCAAAGTACATTTCTAGTCATTCTATGTTTACTTAAATTTGAAATAACACATTTTCCCAAACCCTGCGTTTGTATAAAAGTCCAGCTAAACTCTCTGTGCCAGCCTAACATTTCACTATTTCATTTTTCTAGCTGAGGGGGCAGATTGTTAATTAAAAAACAAATCGCAAATCAAATGGAATCGCAATTCTTGTCAGAAAAATTGCAATTACTGTAGATATTTTTCTGAACTCGTTCAACTCTACACAAGTCCACATCCTCCAATCTAAGACTTTTGGTGAGAATTCATAAAAGTATAATTATATGACCTGCGTAACATAAGAGGACAACAATCCTTTAATCATTTACAGCAATATTCTCTCATGTAAAAATCCACCAAAACATGAACTGTAGATAAAAGCACAATGGAAGCGAGCTTTATTCCCTGAACTCCCAGTGGCCCTTTAGCGCATGCTGTCCGCGTCTGTCCAAATCTGTGAGGTGTCAAGTGATCCGAAATGCTCTGACCTCAGACAAGACCAAGACAAAACACAACAAAGTCTGCTTTTTTTAAGGTCAACAGAAGTAAGTAAGTGCTCGTCTGAAGAATGCTTTGGCAATTGTTTAGAGGGGATATTGTGGGGATATGAGAAACATTTTGATCATTTCTTGTTGTGCAGTGTGTTCACATCCTCTGCAGCTAAAATGCCCCCAGGTTCTGATGTGGCTCTGTTTACAGTAAAACACTTACTGTGTTATACCTTCTTTTCTCGTGGTGAACACAATTCGCCTCCGAGGCTGCGGGGCTGAGCCAAGCACGAGTCACGCAATGTTACTCTCTCCCTGCATCCTGGCAGTGACATTTATCAGCTCGCTAGATCCAATAATAGTGTAGGTACATGGTTGGACGAGTGGCATTTGACCCTGTTAAACTATGCATAGTCAGTGAATCAATCAACTACATCATTCGTATTGATAAAGGCATTAACCCTTAGAGGTAGGCGATAATGACTGGAAATTCAGACAATGGTTTAATAGTCCATCAAAAATGGGCTAAAATGTCCTTCTTAATGTCTCTGTTGAGGTTTAAGTCAAGTATAAAATGGGACCAGAAAATTCACCAGAAAAAAAGCATGAAATTTCACTTTATATTTCACTAGACGTTTCTGTCTCTTTTTGAGGTCATTTTTAGTCATTTTAATCATAGACGCATTTTAGAAAACAGTCCCATCTTATTTATATAAAAAAAACATTTATATCTATTTAGACAAGAAGCATTTGACCCATATGTGTGACCTGTGCATGTTAATCAATACATATCATGAATATAATTGGTAAAGGGACAAAATATATTTTAAAATTTGAGTTCTAATCACCTTATGAATGGCCAATTAAAATATTATAATAGAAAAAAAGGTCATAAGGATGACATATGTTTCTAAAATGAGACAGAAATGTATTGAGCAAGCTTAAAATGCAAAGAAATACAGAATATATTGGTCCGTACATTATACAGTTGGTTAACCACTGGACAATCTTGAAATTTTGTGCCACGATTGTCATGGCCAATATAGCAATTAATATCACGATAATTATTCAAGCTGCTGATGGTTTTGTAATGCTATGAATATTGATGGATCGTGGATAAGTTGCTTTTTTCTGCACAGTCTGGTGGTATAATGGCGATTATTTGTTGTTGGTTATCACGATTACACAAAATATTCCACAAATGATTATTGTCTACTCTTTTTACTGATATATTATTGTCTATTGTCAAATTCCTATTAACCAGATACTGAAATATGTTTTTTGTGGTCAATAGGTTTTCATTTTGGGCTGTCGAAACTAGTTTTTGTTTGACACGGCTCTCCTCAGCGCTCACGTTGTCGTCCTGCATGTGATAAGGGACCGTCTCCGGAGCCCCTCCCCTCCTGTATACCCTCGCTGTACCCTCCGCTCGCATCTCTCTCCGCCCTAAAAATATTTTGTCAGACTCACTCATTCGATCATAATTCGGCAGCGAGCATGAGTTCACTGGGAGTTCAGGCTGCTCTGGGTGCATGGAGTGCACCAAAAAACCCTGCCAGCCATTTGCACAAAAACTCAAACAACCCCATTAAAAAAAAAGCTTGCATCATTGTGTTTAATTTCAACGTGCTGTAGATTTCCCTCAAAATGTATGTTTTTTCATGACAGATTTTCACTGACATTTGCATTTTTTTGTCTAAATTTTGATTTCTTTAAAAAAAAAAAACAAACATTAAATATATTTAACATTTTTGAATTTAACAACATGTAAAAGAGTATAGAGAAAGTCAGGATAAATGGATATGGTGGCATTAGGGAGGACATCTGGCATAAAATCTTACCAAATAATAACATATATGTAAGTAGAGCTGAAATTAGAATATTTAACATATATCTTAAATTACCTCTAAAAGTCTCCCAAACAACAGTAAACAATGACATTTCTGCACCTTTGTGGTTAATTTTATGGTCAATTCACATTTTGTGCAATACTTGAACCTCAACCTCAATATTTATAGGCACATTTAAGAATATTCAGGATAAAATATGCTAATCACGATATGTCGATTTTACCAAAATGGCAGATTGTCAAAGGAAAGCAATCAAAGCAACTTGATTATTATCCCCACATGGACGCAGATGTTTTGCTGTGTACGAAAAAGACTCAAAGAAACATAAATTAAGCTGAATTTCTATCTTTGTACTCCTGAAACTCTCAAAAACGTCAAGAGTGCTATACTCAAACCCAACATTCGGAAAAAAGCTTGTTTGTTGTGGGAAGAAAAACACAATTTATCCCATTTTAATGCATTCAGTCCCCCACGTAAACCTTCTCCCACAGTAACCCTAATATTATGTGACAGGATCTGAAGAACTATTTTTACTCACAAAAGGCAAGCTCTACTTTTTTCCCATATCAAATGCGGATGAAAGAGGACCTCATCTGGCTGGCGGTAGTTAGCCTATCGAGCTGTATCGGGTCAGATGCCACCTTTGGTTAGTGATCTTTCCAACCACACGGAAACATATCGATTTACATTAGGGAACAACAGTGAGTGGGGCAGCGCTGCACCATGAAGCATGGCTCAATTAAGATGACTGAAGGTGACAGACTGAACAAAGGCCTGATGCTGGACGTAAAAAACAGATAAACTTGACGAGCTGTGTTTTAAATAATGCGTGTGAAAAGGCAATTATGATAGTCAATGTAAGATGTGCCTACTGAAAAGTTTGCAAATCAGATTTTGTCAGATATTGACGTAAAGAAGCAATGGACAGAATTGATTATGAAAAGTCGAAATGGACAAAAATCTAATTACAAAATGATAAACATGTGAAAATAGACTCACAGGTATGTATGAGTTGAATAATAAATTGGCTTTTACCTAATTTAAAAGTATTCTAGTCACGATATATGACATATATATATGACTTCACATTATTCATAGTAAAACCAGCTAAATAGTAACAAAATTGAGACTGTTATATAATATCTATGCGTTTAGTTGGCTATGACAGAAGCACAAGTCACCGCTTTTTGTCCAATTAGACACATTATTCCCAAAGACTCATGGGAAAACAACTGACTCTCACTTGATTTTCGGTCATGGTGCATTATCGAGAGTGACAAAAGGGCAAAAAGAAGCACAGGTTGGAGAAATATACTGAAACAACTCTCCCAGACAACTGTTTCTGTTTCTTGGTGCAATATCAGAGCGACAGAAAGTACTAAGTGGTTCAAACTATAACCTGTTCTTGAATCATGGTTCAAAATCAAGAACCAGCCCTTTTAACAAAAAATAATCTTGGGAATTTGATATAATGACCAAAAAAAAGTAAAAAGTATTAAAATATGATTTTATTTGAGGGAATTGTCATCAACCGTGCAAAGATAACTTCTTGGCATCTTCACTGGATAGAAATAAGTTAAAAAGTAATTGAATTAAATTGTATTTATCTTGATTTGTGTATATTTTGACTTTCTTAAAATAAGTAAATAAGTTTTGTTCTTGTATCATGTACAGTAGCATGTTATTTTCTAATTTCAAGTTATTTCTCATTTCAAAATATACTAAAACTAGATAAATACTACTTTTCAAGCACTTATTAACTCATCTTATTTATGATGGACATTTTTTTCAGTGTTAACTCTGTAACTTGGCCAATTCCCAAACGGAGGATTCAGTTACTGACTAATGCTATTTCCTATGTCACTTTATCACTGTCAATCAAGAATTCAATGCCAACGACTGATTTAAAACATCTTACAACAGCCACAGCTATCTGAACTTGACTGTAATTGTTTTGGCTGGCATGTCAGTGGCTTAAATGATCGCCTATTCATGTTACTAACAAACTATTTAGCATTTATAGGTTAATGTCATTGTACTAGTCGGGCATGTATCGTGCTACAGCGGCAGTGTCACAGAGTTCATTCATCAGGGCTTTGTGAATAGCCTTGCCTTCGCTCGGTTTAGCCATCAACAGATCGCATTACTGACACCACAGGGCTTTTGATGCGGGTGCCCCGGCTAAATTGGTTGTGCTCTGTAGCTAATAGGCATCACAGCAGCGAATCTATGCCAAGTCTTCAATCGCACTATTGTCTACAATCAGGATGGCCCCAAACACAAGAGTGGAGATTTATCATGAGTTTAAATGTTATGGAATTCGCAACTTTTGAGTGTTTGTCGAGATTTTTTTCAGTTAATCGATAATTGTGACTATTCAGGTCACAATATAATCAATAAAATATATAATTGTGAGAATATAGAAGCAAAATGAAGTCAGTTATGTTCAATGTATACGCCAAAAAGTAAATCAAAATGCTGTTTTTCTGGCGATATGTCACATGAACTTCACTTTATCTTTCAGAAAGTTTGAGTCCAAGCTGTTCACTTACTAGAGGAACTGTTAATGTAATTAGACGATGTGAATTAATGGAAAATAGAGATTTCACTGCTGGTCATAGCGTCAATAATTGGGAATATGCATTCGATCCTAATACTTCTTCTCACAATAACTTGAAATTCATACTTTTGGGTTTAGTAAAGTTATGTTTCTTGGTCATTATTATTGTATATTATTGCATGAGCAGAATGGTTTGAATGTTAATAAAACTAAATCAAGAGTAGAATTGGTGAAGGAAACATGTGTGAAAAAGCAAGAAGAAAATGCAGAGGGAAATAGAAACATTTAAATATTTAAAAGCACGTGGATGGGGTTAGCGTAGGACAGTTGTAAAAATAGAAGTGTTACATTTGACCCAAAGCTATTCCAGATTTGCCACAGTCTGCACAAAATAATGGGGGAATAAAGCGCATAACATGATCTGATGATTAGGGTGAGCTGGGTTTACCTAAAGGATTAGCAAAACAAGATATACCTGAAAATTATGATTTATCACAAAGACAAGGTTCACAATCCTAAAAAGGATGTCCAGATTATTTGGTCAATCATAATAATTGAGACCATTTTAGAAGAAGAAATCAAGCAATTTTAAGTATGTGTAAGTGTAACGTGTCTTTTTCAATTTGTTTGTGTCACATTTATCATTCATTTCATAAAGCTTGTCATTTATAGAGGAAAGGGAACATATTGGACAATGGGAATGAAACAAAATTGAGGACTTCATTCAATTCAATTCATCAATAATCATAAAACGGAGATACTGCTCTACTCCATCTCAACAAAACACTTTTTGCTTTTATAATGTTGTAAAGTCATAATAACCAGATTGTGATCTACTGCCTAATCTGTAGTACAGTGTGTTAGTCTCTACATGTTCCAAGTGCTTCAATAATATAATAATCGTCATGAACTCTGGGGGCTTTGTGCTGCTTTACCTCTTGTCCCCTGGTTACCCGCTCTCTCCCTCGCTCTCTCTCCCTCACTGCGCAGTAGCACTGACAGTAATCACATCAGACAACCTCCTACAATAGTGTTGGCCCAACAAAGACGGCTGCTCCCTCTGCGTGGGTCCGGCCTGTCCATTCACGCTTGCTCAAACTCCACACTCTACCCGTCGCTTTGCGCACATACACGCCTACTATTGCCGCCACTAGCTGTTACACTTATCGCTAATGGGGGGCCCGTTTAGCACTGATTTCGCTAATTCACTTATGGCCTTTTGTAATCCCGCGGGGGCCAGCAGGGCAGCTCCAGTCAAGCGGGTTAGAAGTGTATGGCACGGGACAAAGCCAGTGTCATGCCTTTGGTTCGAGCTACTAATGAGTATACTATGGGGATCCTAAACGCACACGGCGCCGCATACATTCACACATACGAGGGATTAGCATGGCTGGGCTGTCGCACTGGTTAACAGCTATTGTGTGTCTGAGAGGGCAAACATACATGCGAGAGGGTGGGAGAGAGTGCAGGGAGTAATTTAGCATGGAAATACCACGGCTAATGTGACACAAGAAACATGCGGGCATTTTAATTGTGAATAATCCAGAAGCATGCAAGGGGAAAAACGTGTAGTGACTGTCAGATTATGCTGCTTTTAATTGTGCTAAATTGGTTTTACATCTGAAATGAGAAAGCATCATAATAGCTTGTATATAATATGAGGTTTATCTAGTTTAAAGTGAGGTAAAGTGGATGGCATTGTCTCCATTTGTCCTTTGCATTTGCCCCGTTCTTCAAACCTGTCAGGAGCAGAGTCCAAGGTCGGCTGAAGGTTGTTAACATCGGTAAATAGTTAGTTTGAGTGTGAGGAAAATGCAGCAGAAATCAGGCATATCAACTGTAAATGTTCATGTATTGTGATTGGAAACCTACTTAAATCATAAAAGCAACACATAAAAACATTATTAACACCAAGCTGTAGAGGTGGAACCAAGTCTGTTTTGCGAGTCTTAAGAAAGTCTCAAGTCTTTGGCCTCAAGTCACAAGACAAAAATAGGCAAGTCCAGAACCAAGTCCCAGGTCCTACACTTTAAGTTTCAAGTCCAATAAAGTCTTTGTACCAATTTTTCTACTACCAAATACAGCTCATATTTTGGAAATGTACACATTTTTTGTAAATGATCCTTTAATAAAACATTCTGGTCACAAATACAGAAGTGAGAGGAACACGTTCTTGTTTCTTCTGTAAAAATAAACAGTGAAAGTACATTTAACCATCAACTGTATAGATAAGGGTGTTTTCTTAACATCTTCAAAACTAGGTTGCTGGAATGCTGCACGGGTATCTTTTCAGTAGTACTTGTAGATGTTTTACCCAGGTGCTCTTCTGGTTGAGTATCGATCTTGAACCAAATAAGCAGGACGGAGGCACTTGTGAGATTTAGAAAATTTAAAAAGTCTTTAATAAATCATGGCTGGAAATGTCTTTAAAAACGTTTTCTTAGCATATTCAAGTCCAAGTCAAGTCTCGTGTCATGAGCATATTGTCCATTTTATCACGTCTAAAGTCTAAAGTCATCAAAATAATAACTCAAGTCCACACCTCTGCTGTAGAAATCAAACTTATTGTCAATAATGGTTTTGCATCAGAAGTCTAAAAGCGTCCATACATTGACAGTCTTTCTATACAAAGACAGCAGGAGCATGGGACAGCAGACATTGCATGCAAAGAGGAAAGAGGAAGAAGAAAATCCTGTGCGGTGGCATTTAGGCCGATCACGCACTGGTCAGGCAAGAGGTGAATGTCTTTACAGAGGTCAGAAAGACACTTGAACAGACAGAGCAGGAGAGGTACAAATGTGAGCCACAAAGAGCAGGAAGAAGCACGGAGTGAAACACAACTGGACTGTTAGAATAGATTTAAATTCACACAAAGATAATTGGTTAATTGCTTGAATAAGTGTGAACAAGTGATTTTATGAAGTATTTCTTTGTCATTCAAGAACATTTTTGCACACAAATCAAAATAAAATTGTAAATGTATCAGTGCTTGGAACTTAGTGTTTTGAATTTTTTGCTCTACATCAGAAAGTAAACCTCTCGCATAAAGACTGTGTGCCAATAAACTTTGATTAGGTCATTAAACTGTGAGCAATTACACACAGAAGCAGTATTTATATAAAAAGTCATGAAGAAAATTGATTGAAAACAGCAATTCAGATGCATTTAGCTACATTTTAAGGCAATTTCCTACTACTGCTTTAACCTAATCATATGCTATCTATAGACAGTGTGTCACATCAATGAAGCATAAATAACTTCTCAAACATTCTCTATCATGTTAACATTTCAAGCCACCAGAAAACCCTAGTCATTTTATCTCCAGGCCTGTTTTGACATATGACATTCAGCTAATGTGATGGGTCAATGGCCTCCAAGTCTTAAGTCTTTTTAAACCAAGAGCTTAGTAAAACCACATGTAAACACTGATTCAAAGCTTGTCACATTGATACTAATCACCCAAGAAGTCTAACTAATGTCAGTTAATTGTTTTTCTCTAACCTCCACATGTCCCACATCACAATTTGAAAGGAGAAAAGGTCAGGGTTTCGCGACCTTTGGCATGTTTGAGTGTTCACTTAAAAAACAGAAGTAGCAAACAGGTTAATGAGCTATAGGCGGCTAACGCAAAGCTAAAGTGGAGCGTATTATGATACAAGAAGCGGCACAGGTCGAGCGTGGAACCCCAATTATCTCCTGTGTCATGAATGCTTAGCAGGATAGGTGCTTTTCAAGGTGTTTTCAAAAGTGACAATGAACAAACAAAGGTCTTCAAAGGGAGGTTGTTGAACATATAAATATATAACGAGGCGTTCACTGCCCTCCATTCAAACAAACAATGAGCATAAATATTTGATAAGGGGAGGATTGTTGAAGTTGCAATGGGAGGTATCTGTCCATGAGGGGTGAAGGCGTGGACCAAGGAAATTAAAAAACATAAACAAATACAGTATAAAACATATTAAACTAAAATTATTCTAAGTCTATTGGGTCGTGGTTAATGAATCAAAAAGCAGCTACTAATAGAGAAAAACGAGTTTCAATACTGAAACAAATAATAAACAGGACAGTGTAGAAAAAACAAAAACATTACATACACATATATATATATATATATATATATATATATATATATACACATAATCATTGTGGCATTGAAATTGGGTTTATGTATCGAGCCTATTGCTTACTATCAAAATCAAGTTTTTCTTGTTTCAGTCAAAGATAGATGTGTGCAATGTGAGTGTTGTATTATGGGAAGACATAACATTTTAGACATCAAACTACAAACTATGACACGTTAAGAGGCAGATGATTTTGGTGCGACAAAATAAAAAACAAAAAAGCCATACTATACAAGTGAGATAGTGTAAATTGCCAGCAATGAGTTTGATTTGTAACATTCAAAACTAAAACTATTTGTGTTATAAATGTCAGTAATTATTTACATTTGTAACATCCAAATGAAAAACTCATTAAACATCAGAAAAAAGTGTAAAGTCAAACTATTTTTTCTCATAAGCAATGAATGGTTCCTTCAGCTTCAACTAAAAACTCATGAGGCAGATATTCTATTTTTAGTTGCTGTAAAATGACCAAAATTTGACCTTTTTTTTCTGCTAATCCTTGTCAGCTCGTTTGTGTTGCGTGTGCAGTGCTGAGCGGACTTGGCCTCTGTACTACTGCCTTTGGGTTACACTGTGAAGGAAGGAGAAAAAAAGAAGTCTGGAGGGTCACACAAAGTTTAGTAAACACAAGGTCTATCTATGACAAGGAGGCCATACATTTAACCCAAGAAAGAGCGACTCACTACAGGCTGAATGCAATTAGTCACACGACATGATAAGCCAAAATGGATTACTTGGTGGTTTGAAATTGACCTTAAAATAATAACTATTTATTGTGTTTCATTTGTAGCTTTTTATGTTGCTGATAGCAGAAGAAGACTATATTTTTTCAATTTAGATTGTCCTCCCCTAATTGTGCAATTAGAGGTGAGCATTTTTTATTTATTTATGAATGTGTGAACTTTGGCATGTTTGTGTTTGTTTCCAGACACTTGAATGTCTCCTAAGGAATCAATAAAGTATCTATCCATCTGTTACAACAATTTATCGAATTATCAATTATATTATGAAAGCTGTTTTGAAGACGTGTCTAGTATATCATTTAAGAAGTCAAAATGTTGAAAAAAGAGCAGGCTAAAAATAACAAATGTGACTGAATATTTGTTCTTGTAAACTTCCAAACACATATATAAATGGATAATTCTACACTTTTGTCGTAGTTTTACAGCCTGTTATCATTTGTCTGATACACTTAAATACTTTTAGGTTGCCAAAATATGTTCTGATTATTAAGGATACCTTTTTGTCAATATTGCCCATACATTTAATAATTGTAGGCTTTTGACTACAAAAAAAAAAGTCTAATTGCGCACCAAGAAGCATTCAAATTTGAGATAAGACTGAAACACAAACTGCTAGACTAACGCAAGAATCAGATTAATTTCAGTTTGTGGAGGTCTAAACTGTTAACAGGTTTTATAAATAGTCAAAACCCACAGAGACATTTCGTTTTTGTGAATTAAGACTTTGATTTGGCCGTGACTCATCTTGTCTTATATATCGTCAACCACAAAATCAGTCCGGCCACTCACTTCTCCTTTAACTTTCAAAACAGTGTCCCGTCTACACATTGACGTCACCAGCGGCGTAGAGTTAGCGTGTGTCTGTGGTGCCTCTCTTCCTCTTTTATCACCACCAGACAAACAGCAACAGTACATGAAACTACAGCTAGGAAACAAACACAGCAACGTCTGTGCTTTGAATGAACAGAAAGTTGAACACAGGTTTTGAGATATAGCACATAAATTAAACATGTGAACTCATTTTACTACGCCGAGCTCCTTTTTTATTCCGTTATTTGCACATTTTTTGATCTGGCGACATTTTCTTATGTTATGGCACGTTGTTAGTTTGTAAAGTTTGTAAAAGTATGTACATTTCTGCCTTTTAATTGCCAATATTTTGAGAAAGAGTAAATGTTTTCAATCCCCAATGATCCAAATTGACAATAATTGAATGACGTTGACATAATAGGCAAAAGAAAAGTGAAAAATTTGCTAACTCATTATTATAATTGATGTTGATTTGAGTTGACCGACAGCGATGGCAAAAGGTGATGAGAACTGTATGTGACTACTATGTATATTTATTTTGGTGTGACTTTTTAAACAATGCTGTTCAACAAGCTGACAGGCAAACGTTTTCCACAGCCTATGCAAAGTTTTTGTTGATAAAACTCAATACTAGATCACTTAGATTGTATTATATCACTTCTGATTTGGATCTAAACTTTTCCAGTCAGTTGAAAATATGTATCTGTTGCCCCGGGAGACGCGCTCTGACGATTATTCATTGTTCTCAAATAAACACAGAGAAAACGGCTGTCTCAAAAATCATGTGACACCAACCACAGGCTTCAGCAGCGACACAACCACAACACAAGCAAAACAACTCCCCCAAATGGAGCCCTGGAGAAGAATGATATGTCAAACCCATTACTAGAGGTGGCAGATACGTAAAAACTGGACAGTATTGCAATTACTGTTTTGTAGACATGCAAACAACTCTTAAAACTTTGCAAAATGAGCAGTAAAATAATGAAAATATGACAACTTATTGTGTAATCTTGAAAATAAAGAGAATAATGTGATATTTCTGTGCTTTTTTTTCCTTAATTTTACAGTTCTATCATGGTTTGTGCAATACTTAAACCCAAAAAAGTAATTTACAGGCATGTTTTAGCATGTTTCTGATGGATTACGGTAATCTTGCCAACAAAATCATTCCAAAAATGATTTAAATAGCCATTACCATATCACAACATGCAGTAAATGGCCAAATGCACAATTTTGTTCCATTAATTATGTTTTGGGCTTATTTCAAGGTTTATTTACTAATTTATGCAATGTTGAAATGAGGTTTTAATAGTGAAAATACTGAAGCAGATCATTTGTTATTTCCAAACCCAAACTTTGACAAACTTTCTACCAAGCGGAATATAAGGACTATCTGATGAAATGAAAGCTGCAGCCTGACCCCGCTACTTGGTGCTTGAGGTGGGGAACTCTATTTAATGACAAGTTAAAGCTGCATTAGGTGACTTTTCTGGCAAAGTATAATTTTAAAGCCACACTCGTCCTCTATAATGCCCATCAGGACTTGCTGAAGTGACATGCAGCGAATGAGACAGAAATTGCACTGCAGTGGTGAAAAATGAATTATATAGATATATTTAATACCTTAATGTGGAACATTCCAAGCAAAACAACAAGCAGGTGGTGGACCGTACCAGAAACGTTGCACAGTGCACTTTTTGAAACGGATTCAAACTACAAAGGAATATCCAGCATGCGTAAAATTACTTCAGAATCATAATCTTATTTGAGTACTTTTGAATAGTTTAGATTTACTTGATGAACAAACAGAAATTGCTGTTGTTGTTGTTGGTGTCCAGATGTTTTTGACTTGTTTCCATATCTTGGTCCTTTTACAGAGCTTGTGATATATGTTTGATCATGTTCTGTACATTGTAAACAACTCCAGGAGCTTTATCATTTGAGAGAATTTAAATATTAACTAATAAACCAATCCAATAATCACATTTCAAGAGGTCTGTAGGTACAACAAGATTTTTCCAGCCTCAAATTGCAATTTCAGTTCAGTTGTGAAATATTGTGTAGCCCTTATTAAAACGCATTCATACTTATTCACTTATCAGTTTATATTTTAGAGTTTTGCTTTACTAAACTTGTGCAAGCTCTGTCTCAATATTATTTATAGACATTACTGACACGACCACAGCAAGTCTGTCATTTCTACTGCACACTGTGTGGTCTTAGCCGGTCCCAAACTGAAATCCCAAAATGCATCAGCGTAAGCAGGAATTAGTGAAAACAGAAAAACGATCAGAGGATTAAAAGGATTTAAAAAGGCGACGGGCAAGTGTGTCACTGAGTCAATGTCCACATCAAACCAACGAAGCCAGTCCAGATGTTAAGTGTTAGAGCATGTTATAATTGATTTTTTAGCACAACAAACATATTCAGTGTGTAAAGTAAGGGTAAAAAGCTACATAATTTAAAATAAAAGTGTTAAATGTTAAATGTTAAAACTTTATTGTAATTTCTTTAATTTTCAAAACGTGTTCTTGTTTTAAGTCCTAACTGAGTACATTTTGACAAAGTTTTTCTGCTTCAAATCTGCACAATGTAATTTTAAAGTTATTGCTTTGCCCAGAATGTTCCACAATATGGCATTAAACGTATCTGCCTTGCATTTAGTCAGCTTAAATTGTTGATGCCAAATAAAAAACTTGAAAAGCATAGATTCTTGCTAAGAGTGGGGTCGGATCTCCACAGAACTTTCCTAGCAAAGTAATAGCATGTCCACGGAAACAACTTCAAGGAGAAAAGTTCCATAGTACACCTTTAAATTGAATTACAAAGCATAAGAAGAAAACATAATACCATAAACTATCAAATATAATACCATATCATCTTGAGCATTGTATATTTTTGTTATTTTAAGCAGTCCTAATTAAAACGGGAATAAGTCTAATATGAAAAGTTCAAATAGCAGCTATATTTGAGCACAGAGTGAAGAACAATCGGTGCAGAAATATAAAGCAGGAGGGATAGGTAATCCTCGGGGTAAATATTTAACAAGCTCAGCAATTACAGGGAGGGCACAGACCGAACGTGGAGGAACTACAGGCCGCTGCTGTCAACACATTCAGATATACAACAGATACGGAGCTGAAGACACACAGGCATCGGACCAAACATGAAAACATGACCTAAAGTCTGGCAAACAGAAGAGGGACAAACACAGCAATGTTTTTCACAACTTTAAACAGGAGCTGCCAAGAGTTAGCTATCTCACAGTGTAAATTAAAAAGTCAGATGTGAGTAAATTTGAAAATTGAACACTCATCGCTAAATATTTATGAAACGGAGTGTAAAAATAATAACACAAACAGCATAGAGGCAGGTTGTGACAGCGAAACGTGTCATTTAAAATTTGGTGAAAACATATATTTTGTTGGATTTAATTGGAACAAGACTCAAATCGATCAATAAAAGCTGTAAATACAAAGTCTATGTGTACAAAACATTGCTTAGATGATCACATAAGCCATAGCAACCTAATCTTGTTTCTAATCGTTTTATAGAGGGTTTAAAAAAACAAAGAATGAATAAGCTGTAAAAAGGACAGTTATGACCAATGACTAAACGAGGTGAGCAAAAGATCAGAACATTTATTTTGTTTTGTTTTTTTATTTTAATGTTGAGCATATTGTTTATAGTAAAAAGAAAAGTTGTAATCTTTCAAACAAAAGCATAAAGGTTTTTCTTCACTTCTGTGGATCATTTTACAGTCCATTCACATCTGTCTGATAATTAAATCTCAACCAATACTTTTAAAGACTAAAGACAAAAGCAAGACTAAAACAGGACTAAACCAGGACTAATGCAAGACTAAACCAGGTCTTCATCAAGAACTAAAACAGGACTAAACCAAGACTAAAACAGGACTAAACCAAGGACCAAAATAAGACTAAACCAGGACTAATGCAAGACTACTCCAGGACTAAAACGGGGACTAAAATAGGACTAAACTAGGACAAAAGGAAGACTAAAACAGGACAAAACCAGGTCTAATGTAAGACTAAAACAGGGACTAAAACAGGACTAAAGCAAGACTAAAAAGGGCTAAAACAGGGACTAAAACAGGACTAAAGCAAGACTAAAACACAACTAAACTGGACAAAACCAGGTCTAATGTAAGACTAAAACAGGACTAAAACAGGGACTAAAAGAGGACTAAAGCAAGACTAAACCAGGACTAAAGTAGGGACAAAACCTGGACTAATTTCAAAACACATAATATCATTTGAACAATCATTACTGCAAGAAAGTGTTCAAATCGCCCACCCCTCGTGACTAGTAGGCTTTGACATGCCAGTCAGTCTGAGGAACTTATACAAAGCAAAGTTTGAACTCAGCTGTGGTGAAGTTTTGTGGCTCATAATTATATTTGTTCTAGTTGAATGCTCTTTTATTATTTACACGTATACAAAGCCTCTTATGGCAGCACATGCACTGCCCTCCGGCTGTATTTGCATATAGTGCATAGGTACACACTTGATTCAACCCCACCCTCCACAAGTCACGCAACAACGGCCAAAATTTGGGAATGGTCTACAAAAAACACCTGCTATTTGCTTTTATTGTTCGCCCAAAGCATAAAAATATATCATCCAAAACAATGAAGATTCAGTACATATGCAAAACTCCACACTGAGTCAGGCAACTGCTGCTTTACTGTACAAGCGTGAGTAAAGAGGTGTCCCTGCAATTTGACTACACATAGTCCCCCTAGTGGTCAATGTAAAGAACAGCATGCTGATTACAACACATTTTTGTTAAAACATGCAATCAGATCTATGTTATATAAGTATGAACATACAATACCACTTAGATTACATCAGAATAAAAATAATAATAGATAACAAACACAGGAAGAACAAACCTGTTGCTATTTTTAAATGTTTCTTAGATAATTTCAGTAGTCAAAAGAATACCTAAATCACAATTATTAAAACAGCAAGAGAAATGGAGCAGTGAAGCGTAGATCACAGATGTATACGGACCAAAATCCCTCATGTTCTGCTCTAATTAATCTCATTATGGTCAGCATCAAAGGAGAGTTAAGCTGACCACTGATAACGTGGCATCCAGCAGCGGCACATGCAAACAAATAAGACTTAACCTGGGATTTCGTACAGGGAAAAGTGAAATATACAGAATTCTAAGCAACAAAATGTAGGTTATTGATAGAGTTGGAAAAGTGCTCTTCAGATAAGCAGAATACACAAACAAAATGATAAATAGTTGGGGCAATGAGGTAATAGTAAAGACTGAGTTTGAAGTTTAAAAAGCTTACAAATACTACTTCTATTACTACTTTCATAATTGCTGCTACTTCTTGTGTAATTGCTGCAACAACCTTTAACTGCTTTTACTTGAAACAGACTTAAACCAACAATAATGTCTTTGAAAAGGTGGTCAGAACAAAAACATGCACTGACACTACTTCCTATAAGAAGTAGTAGTGGTAAGAGTTAAATGTGTCCTATTATTCCCTATTATTCAACTTTATAAACACGTTTTCAGCATCTATTATCATCGTTACAGCTCAAACTGTCCACCATCCCCTCAGCAGCAACACAACACAGCTGTAACGTCTCCCTCTGCGTGAAAAGACACAGTTAATGCGTCCGATTAGGCCCTGTCCTTTGCGTGCTGACTAAGCTAAATTGCACAGCGTAGATGGTTGAAATAAAGTTTGAGCGGGTTTGCAAACTCTGGGCGAAAGACGATGAAAAAAGGATTGCGAAGGATTGGAATGCGAAGACCTGAACTTGAATTTGCTTTTCATGTTTTTCTGTTAACAACTTGCAGCCCAAGGACTAAGCAAAGAGTTTCTCGAAAATTTTCACACACATTTCAGGCTGACAAAATTTCAATCCACGAATCAAATGTTTTTTTGTCTTTCCAAATTATGCATCAAGCTGTGTAATTAGCCAAATAGTAACAGTAATTATTAAAGCCAGTGGCAGAATTTCACAAGGGATTTATTAGATTTTAGAAGAAGGGAATGTGGAAAAAGTAATCAACAATCTACCTTAATTAGTGACTACGATAGGCATATAGAATGAATACAATACACTACACTACCCAAACTTCTATTGTCTGGAAACAGTTTTGATTGCATTTAATTGTTGATACAAAATCTAAAAAAAAATGCTTAAAATGTCCCAATTTGTGAGAAAACAGAAATGAAAAAGGAACGTCATGTCAATGAGGTTAACAACAAAAGTAAGTTGGACAAAATGCAACGCAGATGTGTAATATTTGGACAACATGTGCAAAAGTATAAAATATAACTCAATGCAGGAACAAAGCAAGCAAAGAGAAATGGTTTAAAATAAAAAATAAAAAAGGTAAGTAGTTATGACAACAAAGTATAAGGTGGTGTTTTTTGAGATTAAAATATAAGAAGCGAACAAATAAAGCTGAGACAATTCAAACTTTTTTGTGCAAGAATAAAAATCAATAAGCCACAAAATAAAATAAATAAATATATGTATAACGTTGGGTCCTACCTTGGAAGAAGCTCTTGACGCGGAGGTAGGACACGGCCAGGCGCAGCACGGAGAGCTTGTCCAGTTTGGAGATGACGTCCGGGGGGAAGGGAAGCAGGTTGGCCAGCCGGTCCAGCTCTGCGTTCAGCCTGTCTCGGTGCCTCTTCGACGGATTGGTCTTCTCATTGGCAGCGGACGGTTTCCTAATAACAATAATAATATTCAAAAACAACAGGGAAACACAGACAGAAGAAAGGACAGGGTTAATAAAAGTTGGCACGGAGCAATAGAGAGTCTTTAATGGGCAATTTTCTCACTGCACACTGAATGGTTTACACTTGGAACGGCTTCAAGACAGAGTTAGTCAAAGCAGCGTGGACAAAATCGTTTAATTGTTTAAGTTATTGGGGCTACCGCTAATGGACAAGTAGTTATACACAAGTTACATAGTCAAAGATAAGTAGGTGAGTCATTTCAAAACAAGATAACTTTTGTTTTATAAATTACTTTTGAAATTTTGGTCTGCTCAATCACTTCTGTATAAACACATCGAAATGTTCTTCTATTCAAAAGCTCAGTCATTTATTGTTTGGCTTGAATAATGTTTTTAAGATGTCCATTCACACAGAGGAAAGTCTAACCACATAGAAACACATAAAATGAAACCACATCTTTACAGCAAAATGTATTTTCTTCGAGCTCAATGGTCATGTTTACAAATGGAACAAATATAACAATGTAAATGCATATTTTCATTCTAATTATATGATAAAACTTACATATCATAAACATAAGGATAGTTATGATGTATTTCGACATTTGCAGTTAGAATAATACCACTGATCTATTTATTACATAGAATAAACTCTTATCAAAAAAGTTTCACATAGTTGCTCATAGTTTTGTCAATTTGCCTATCTTTTTCTTTTCTTCAAATATACATGCAATATTCATAATGAAAGTATATCAAGCTAAGAATAGAGGTGAAACTCAGCGCGTCTCCGGACACCCATTCAACATGTGTCACGTATCTATGTAGAACTAACGATTTGATAAGTGGCACAAAGCTTTGATAAATTGCTACCTCCCTTTTCACGATCTTATATAAACAAACAGGATTCCAAAATGTATACTCTTAAGTTTGTCTGGCAAAATACTGTGCAAAAAACAGGGCAATTTCAACAAGTTGGGAGCAAACTGTTCCTGATATAACTTAAGAAGATGCACACAAAGTTACGGCAACTCAAAAGCGATGCATGGAAATCCACAACTTACATCTGGCTGTATTGTTGTTTTATCTAAATATGTTACAAAATAAGTAAAAATACAACCCAAAAAGATGACATTACGAGGAATAGACTATACCAACTTCTCACAGACACAAATACGTACTCATTAATGCTAATAATTTTCAAATGACGACTTCAACAACACGTTTAAATGGCAATATAACACATTAAGAAGATTGTTATTTTGCAAATATTAGACCAAATCACATGATCAGTGCGTGTAGTTACATTGGCAAGTGTCTTAACTGTTTTTGGATGGGCTTCCTCCTCTTCCTGCCCGCGTACATGCAGTCTCCAGGAGGAATCATGATGGTTCGGCGCTCCGTGGAGGTAACAGGTGCGCTGCGAAGGAGACACAACTTTACATGGCGCCAGGAACAAAGTTGAGACGATAGTAAAGAAGAGTTTGATAAGTTAAGTCTAAGATAAGGCATGCGTGGCTCATGGAAAAGCGTAAATCTCAATTAAATGGTAGATTAATGGGGGAATTTACTTGATAAAAGTAAAAGCAAAAGAAAATTGACAGAACTGGTTTTGTTAAAAAGCAAGGGGCAACTTACTCCAACATTGTAAATCAAAGAGTAAATATGAATTGAACTGTTTTGCAGAAATTGACTTGATAACAGTTGCAAAAGAAATTGGCAGTCCTGGTTTTGGACTTACACACAGACATAAAAGTAGCCAGGATGCAACTTAATCAAACATTCTCAAAAATATTAAATAAATCCAGGGGTGGTCCAAGGATAAAAGTCAATAGAAAATAATTAAGAAAAAAATATAGTCCAGCAGAAATGAAAATAAAAATGAAAGCACTAACCCAAACGCTTTGTTGCTGTGCGTTAATTCCAGTATAGAGCTGTATGGGGAGTCATTCACTTCAGGAAAGAGTCGCGTCTCCGAGGATGCACTGACTGAGCGCAATGTGCCAAAGGATAAATCCAGCAGAAATCAAACAAGTCCCGGGTCTGCGCGGATGTTTTGATCAGCTGTGAAATGCGCGGGGCAGATGTGGCCTGATGCTTTATACCCAATTGAGTCGCCTTCACTTCCTCGCGTTTCAGGTGGCGGATTCCTCTGAATGACATGTCGAGCTCTTCGCACGCAACTCTGCCTCACAAACAGCGCGCGGCCGGCACCAGCGCACACACCGGAGCGCGCACAGGCTCAGGAGGCGTTCAGGGGCGGTGCACGGGTGGGGATTTTGACCATTACGCGCTAAAAGATTGGCGTATGAAGAGGTAATGCAATAAAACTTGACGGCGACAGGACGTTGTAGTTAAGAAAAAAGAATGGCAATTACGCCTAACTCTTTATGTGCAACATTTAAAGGCTCTGTGAGGATAAAATATGTCTGCTAAAGAACCAGCGTACATTTATCATAAAAAATAACTTTATTTGATATTCATGCTTCTAGATACTTGGTTAAATTGAAATTTTAAAGTTGACACTTGAGGAAAAGGTGCGAACTGTGCGTAAACATAATGTTTTATGTAATATTGTGAACAGATGTTACATGAATCAGAATCAGAAAAGGTTTATTGCCATCCTGAACTAACACAATTCTCAAACGATGAATTTGCTTCAGCAGTCTGATGCATCTTAGCTTAAAAAGAGATCAAATCGAAACTATGGCAAAATACAAACCAGCATAAAATAAGATCATAGATACTCCATTCAGAATTTAGGGTTGACATTTGAGTATAGGACGCGTTTAAGTGTGCGTAAAAATACAGTTTCATGTAGCCAACACAGTACAACGTGCGTAATTGCTATGAATCAGAATCAGTAAAAGTCGAATTGACATTGTAAGTGAACAACATGTACAAACTATGAACTATAAATAATAACCGATCTATGGTAAAACATGTACAACTATACACTAAGACAAAATAAAGGCAAGCACACAATAATATCGCCATATCCATGGGTTTCAGAATGACAAGAATCTAGGATTGATGCCACAGCAATTAACAATTTAAAACAAAATAAATATGAGGAAAAGGGCATCAAAAGTAGGTTGAAAACTATGAATAACAACATGTAGGCATAACCAGATAAATCTTGACTGATATTTGATTTACGTAGCCTATTTCTTGTGCGTAAAGCTGCTTTTTCCTGACTCGTGAACGCAGCGCCAACCCAACCCGAGCCGATCTGCTCACAGGGGCGCACAGTCCACACACACACAAGAGGGAGGGATCTCACTCACGCGAAGGGCAGCGGAGGCAGGCGCGCACAAACATCTCCACGCTCACACTGAGGCTGTTCTCGGTCGACGGCGAACGAGGACCGGAGGGCTTTTCCTGCGTCACACGGACGAATATTCTCAATTTTACAACAAAAACAGGCTGCGAGCGAAGACCAGAGCGCGCAGGATATGGTCGGGTCTTGTAGGGTCACTGTGCTCTTTGTTGTGGATGCGGTTTGAAACGGACTCTTTTGGATAGACGCGGATATTGCCTCGAAAGAAAGGCAGACTGGATGCGTAAAGTTGTGCGTAAAACAGCACATTTTCTGAATTCAGGGAAACAGTTTTGCTTTACCCTGAATATAATGTTGTACTGACTGACAACGTAATGTTTAACGCATCAGCAAACTATTATTTCCGATCTAAGTTATAAGTTACAGTCGTATTTTACTTTTGTGGCTAAACATGTTCATAATTTAAACTAACGAGTGGTCTTAAATCTATTACAGAATGTGACGTAAGATATAATATGTTGGCCTACTATTGGTGATATAAATAGAAACGTCAGGCTGCAGCAGCTGTGGAGCTTGTGCCACGCGTAGCAGCTTTCACAATAACCACATTAAAGAAAGTTTCAACACTCAGCAACATTTTCAGCTAAGTTTTTGTGTTTATCATGTCTACAACTGTTAATCTGTGCGTATATACATTTCCTTTTGGGCTATATGTGTATGTGTTGTGTTAAATATGTCATAATTTAATAAAGTGGAAAGATATTGTTGATCTTTTTGAGTTGCGTGGTCATTACACCGCTCCCTGGTGTTCAAATATGGCATTGCAGCTATAGTGTTTCAAACGATATTAGGTTTCAAAGTGGGCTTCTGTGAATTTGAGAAGTTTGAAAACGTCTCTACATTTGTGGTCATTATATTCATTAAAAAAAAAAAGTTTGTCCAAGTTATACATCTATTGTGCCAAAACCATCAGGAGAAAATTATAAATCAGAAATAATATAGCAAACAATGTAATAATTGTTTTAGCTGACTATTATCCAAACAGTATAGGACAATCACCTTCATAACAAACGATGTCACGTGGTGCTCTCTTCAGATTAAAATCAAAATGAGATTATTTAAATGACGGTGTACGTAAATCTTCCTTTAATCTGAAAGCTAATTATAATCCAGGCATTTAAAATCCAAGTCAAGTGGACAGTTAGGTGATAGGGCTGCGGTGATTAATGGACTTATCGAGACTAGTTGACCAAAAAAAAAGTAGTGTTATTTTGATCGTCTTAATTATTACTCACAACAACTGACAGCAACAAGCGGTAGAAAATAAATGAATGAATAATTGTTATCTGGACAATACAGACTCAAAAACATATGAACACATAAGAAAAGACAATTTTTATAACAAAGACTGAGGCATATAAATCAAAATGTCAAAAAAGAATAAACAATTTCTGATTTTCATCAATAATAAACTTTATTTGTAAATATTCCCTATTAAGAAGCCTTCAGAGTATTTCAACCGTTATTTGGTTGACAGCGTATTCAAAAAATCAGTGTAGAATAGAAATAATCGTATGATAACTAGTCGACTAATCGAAAAATGAATCACTTAGTTGCAGCCCTATTTGGTGATAAACTTTACAAGCAAAAAGGCTGCAACTAACGACTAGACAGAATCTCATTTTCCGATTAGTCGACAAGTCAAACAATTATTTCAGTGTGCCATTTTATTGCATAACATAGAAACACTACTAATATTAGTGTGATTATAATTGTATTAGTGGTATCTGGTTGTGGCAGTAATGACAGTGATTACATGCACACCAAAAATCTGATCATTATCTGCTTTATGGAGTTATCAGATTATTGAAACGTAAACATGTAAACAATATTACATCCAATGTGAGTGATGTGAGTAATCTGATTTCTTTCTGATTGTCTGTTTTACCTAACCTGCTGTGAACAAACTAATAACAGACAAAAACAATGGACAAAAATGAAAGAGAAAGTGTTGAGTTATTTTACAATTAAGTTTGTTTTCCAAATTCCTCTAAAAATCCATTGATTAACTGCCACGTGTCACTAGTTGTTTGTGATGATCAGATTTCTCTTGTACATGTTCGAACTTATTATTGGGTTATCTGATTTTTACTAATCATGGTTATACTTCATTCTCAGAATAGTTGTGGTAGAATTATAATAGATACTTCTGTCTCAGAGACTAATTTTATGGCTCCACAAAGGAAATTACATGCAGCACTCACAAATTACAATATAGTTCTTCGTGACACCGAATAGGGGCAGTAAAATAATAAAAGGAAATGTGACAAAAAGGGGGCAAATATATAAGTAAAATAAAACAAAAAATAAGTAAATAATAAATATATCACTTTGACTACAATATTATTGAGAGGAGAAGTCAGTTTAGATGAAATACTCTGTCCATCAATGGTAGTATATGTGTGCTGACAGGTGGAGGGAGGGATCTGGGAGGTTCTTAGGTCCCGTTAACACTGTCAGTAGCTGCCATTAAAGCCACAGGGGGAGTTGGTATCAATGTAAATCCACAGGAAACCCTATCTGAGCTGCCCTTCAGATTAGCCTCAGCTTATGGCGTGATTTACGGTGCAAGAGCGAGCTTCTCACGCAACCCACCGTCATGTATCTGGACATCTGTGTGCACAGGTCATGGATGTATTAAATGAACTGGATAAGGTACGCCCCCTCTGTCTGTGGTCCCAGCTTGATTTGTGGCCGTGCGAGGTACTGCAGCCTCCTGGAACCAGCCTTTTTCTAAAATTGCTCATTATAATTGCAGACAGGACTGAATTATTATCGGTATTTAAATAAAATAGAAGGAAATGTTCTTTTCTACCGTTTCTAAAATCACCGAAATTACCGTTTTTATATGAAGTGGGGGATTTTTAGATCACGTGGCTCTAAAGCAAGATGGCCGCCTCCGTATCAGGAAGTAAAACAAAGATGGCAGCCATCGTATCAGGAAGTAAAACAAAGATGTCAGCCTCCGTATCAGGAAGTAAATGCGGAAGTAAGAAACTTTTTTGGGGTCATGCGCCAATGAGCACTCTCCATAGGGATAAACAGGACGGCCATCTTGGATTCATCTTCCAGGTTTTATTATAGTTCTATGGCACAGGTCTGTAGCAAAATAGCAGAGGTCTTATTTACATGTAAATTTACATGTTGTAGACAAACATTAGCATCATTAACATTTGGAGGTAAATACTGTACATTTTAAAATTAGTAATCTAATTTAAGTATCTCAATTTACATGGCCAGTAAAAATAAGACCCAATATTTCGGTCTGATTGTTGACATTTGTTTACATGCACAAGAGAAATCTAAATACATGGCAGATAATCAGTGGATTTTAGAGTAATTGTTGTATTTGTAAGACAAAGTGCAATTCATTTTAAAATAACTATTTCAATCTCTAACATTTTCTATTTAATTTTTGTCTTTTGCCACATTCCTTTGCCCTTTTTTTGTCTAAACCTGCACTGGCATGAACAATCAGAGAAATCAGATGTAACCTTTTAGATGACATTTCAATACTATGATAAAACTTAATATGAGCAGAAATGTTCTATTTCTATACAAAGGATTGACCTTGTGCTTCTGTGACACGCGAGCACAGATGACACACTGTTGAGAATGTTATTTGTCTGATTTTCTTTTTCTATTGATAGCAAAGTAACAAGTAGCAACTATTGATATTGAGGTAATCGCAACAATATTCATGGGTTTCAATATTGAATTGTCGCTTTTTCATCACTCTGAAACACATGGATGAGCAGTGGTATACAATACACTCAATACTCATCAAGTATTTAGTGGAGTATGAAAATAATAAGCATTTTATTTTTTCTTTCCTTATGGCCTTGTATTGTAACAGAAAATCATTTAGGTCCTAAGATAATGATTAGAGATTAGACTAGATCCCCTTAAGACAACCCCTTTCGTGACTCCAGGTTTGGAACGGGCTTCCCTGTTACTTGAGGAATATTACTTGGAAACAGCCTCGTCTCTAAATATAGATTTTGAGTACTTGACTAAGCTGTGTCTTTAAATATGTGTCTGACTCTGACCTTGTAGTATTGACAATAGAGGTAATGGAGGCAAACACAAAGACAAAGGTGCAATAGTGCAGCTCTTGATTATTATTCATTATCGTATGATTTTGATGACACAAGCAATGCAATGTTTAGGTTTACAGTATATACTCTGATGCATTGATTTAGAAAAGAAAACGCCGTCAGTATGCATGGATTGTTCGATGCAGAACATATTTCAAAACTATTTAGTATACTTGGTAGTTAAGTGCATGTAAATAAAAGACAAAATGATTGAATGTTTACTTCTACAAATGAAAGGACAAAAAGGATGTAAAAAAATATCAAATGATTGTGACCGATGAAGCTCACCACTCCACCTGGTGATACAGTGATATTGTCTAATTTGTTTATGCATTGTAATTCAACTCAAGTTATGTGTGACTATGATGTGTTGTACGGCATAATTAACGTTCAGAATTTTAATTGCCAAACGATTAGATAAGGGTTGCTGCTATACATACAGTCAGGTCCATAAATATTGGGACATCGACACAATCCTAATCCTTTGGCTCTATACGCCACCATAATGGATTTGAAATGAAACAAACAATGTGCTGTAACTGCAGACTTTCAGCTTTAATTTGAGGATATTTACATCAAAATCAGGTGAATGGTATAGAAATTATAACAATTTGTATACGTGCCTCCCATTTTTAAAGGGACCAAAAGTAAAGGGACAAATTGGCTGCTTAGCTGTCCATGGCCAGGTGTGGGTTATTCCCTCAGTATCTCGACTAGAGTTCATTTCACGTGTGCTATTTGCGTTTGGAATCTGTTGCTGTCAACTCTTAATATGAGATCCAGAGAGCTATCAGTGAAGAAAGCCATCATTAGGCTATAAAAGCAAAACAAACCCATCAGAGAGACAGCAAAACTATTAAGTGTGGACAAATCAACTGTTTGGAACATTCTCAATAAGAAAGAACACACTGGTGAGCTCAGTAACACCAAAGGACCCGGAAGACCACGGAAAACAACTGTGATGGATGACCGAAGAATTCTCTTCCTTGGCCAGTTGGCCTGATCAAGAACTTCTCTGGCTACAGTAGTCCTGACCAAGCCCAGCACAAACATCTGGACATGGTCCCTGGGCGCTGCACGGCAGCGAACACTGCTCCTGAGGAGATGCCAGCGGCATTGAAGGATGGGTCAAATGCAGAGAGCAAATTTCCCTTCGGGGACAATAAAGAGTACCTTAACCACTCCAGGAGGTAGGTTTATGTGTGTCAAAGTCAACAATCAAGAGAAGACTTCACCATGCGTGGGCATGTATGGCTGCCAATGGAACTTCAGTTCATTCATTTGTATTAATTGACGATGTGACGTCTGATAAAAGCATCAGGATGAATTATGTGTGTTTCATGCGATATCTGCTCATATTCAGTCAAATGCTTCAAAACTCACTGGATGGCACTTCACAGGGCATCTGCCCTGTAGACCAAAAAGCCTTTTTAAGGCAAACAAGTTGAACATTATGTAATGCCAAGTCAATCACCTGACCTGCATCTGATTGAGCATGCATTTCACTTGCTGAAGACAAAACGAAGGGAAAATCCTCCAAGAACAAGCAGGAACTGAAGACAATTGCAGACAAGCTGGAGCAGCAGCTGACCTACGAGAACAGGTGGATTTGAGACTTTAGGATTGAGGAGAACTATGAGCTGAGTGAGGTCCTGAGGAACATGGGCATCAGTGTCTGGTGATGTCTGTGCATTCCAGGCTTCAGGCTGTAATTGACTGCAAAGGATTTGCTCAATGCCACAGTTGCAGCAAACACACGTGTCCCACGTCACTGCAGCATCAGAGAGCAGCCATTTATCTTTGTCTTATATTAGATGTAAAAACAAAAAGTAATAACAATTCATTAATAGACAATGCATATTTTGTCCTCTGCGGCGCCTCCTTCAGTACGATCGTGAGGACGGAGCAGACTCAGGCCTGTGGAGGGCTCGTTGTCTGATCTCTGTAGTAGAAGTATAATCCATTACAGACGACAAGTTGTTAATTCAAAAGATCAGCTGAAGAGGTCTCTCTGGGACAGAGCAGAGCGCACAGATGTACTCACCCTATAGGACCTGCACTGCCCCAGTCATGTAAGTCCAACAAATCAATCCTCGCTAAATAGACAGGGGAACTTTGTAAAATTAAAAAGGAGGAGGAAACTGTCTGTTTCAATTGAGCTGTATTAATGTTTTGTTGTGTTTTTAAAATTATCAAATTCTGTAAGATTCCATGCTTAAATATATTTATTTATTTATTTATTGCTATTTTATGGTTTTGCCTTTATTTGAATTCTACTATTATGTTTATAAAATTTATATAGGTATATATAAGTATATATTAAAATATACATATATATATATATATATATATATATATATATATATATATATATATATATATATATATATATATATATATATATATATATATATATATATATATATATTAAAGCCAGAACAAAGCATAACATCCTAATGCTTGTCCAACATGTTGTCCTTATTGGAAGCAAGTTTTTTGTTTTGTTTTTATACACGTGTTCTTCAAATTTGTATGCTAAATGAGTAGCTATACTTTTGTCAAATAGAGATACACACAACGGTAACTGCAAAAAAATTAAAAACTCAATATATGGATAACCTCCGCAAACAGTATCAGTGAGTTAATGTAAGCATTTACTTTCACTTTGAGATTTACTGTCACGTTTCTGTTTCAGGAGCTGCATGTGTCGATCAACATTTCCACTTTGCGGGGATAATCTTTTGGTGACATTTGGATTTTGGCTCTTCATAAGGTCAACTTGTGGCCAGTGGAGAGTTCATTGGGAGGTTGGTTTGGTTGTGTTCTCCTAAAAAAGTCTAAAGCTACATGTCCTAGTTTTCCAACCCTCTCTCTCTCTTTGTGAGTGAAAGTGAGTAAACTCCAACCGGAAGCCACTGAGTCACTGCTGAAAGGATTGATGTTGACAGAGAAATGCAGCTCTGGATCCAGGCAACAACTGTTTAGACAATCTTGTACAAACTGTTTGAATCAATCGTAATTTGTTAAATGTGGGTCTGGGTTAAAAATACTTCGGCATATTTGGAAAACAAAAAAAAAAGCAAAAAAAACTCACCTGCTTTTGCCTAATGGCTATCCATAACCTCTGTCTATTTAAAGGGACAATGCATTATAATGAACATGAAATATAAATATGCTATATTCATCTATTCTCATGAAGTTTTTCCAGAACCAAATAATGTTTTCTATCTAATATTCTCAAAGTTTGTTTTGTACAGTGATTAAATTGATTTTAAGGTGGCCAGGTTTATCATTGACCAATGTGTAATGCAATATACAACGTGAAGGGGGGAAAAAAATCATTGAGTGAAGAAACATTTTAGCAGCTTTATCAGACAGTAATGATCAGATTTAATGTAATGACAAACAAATTAAGATATTTTAATGAAGCCCCCCTCTTTTAGGAAATACTTTGGCTTTGCTGTTTGACGTTTTGAAAATACCTTTTAAGTCTTTTGGGGATTTAACAGAAGACATAACAGACTGAGCCACATCAGTACAAGTCTTAGTCACAGTCTGATGTCAGTTGTTTAGAGAGTTCAACATCAGACTAAAGCCTGTGCAAAAAAAAAAAATACAGCATCGTCCGCATATAACCGAGTACTGCCTGTGCAAACATTTGGAAAGTCATTACAATGAAAATAAAATGTTGTTACTTGTAGAATTATGAGTGCAAAGTACTTAAAGATGCAGAGTGTAACTTTACGGGTGAGGGGTCCATTGCTTGCTTTTCTCCGTGAAGATGTCATTGTTTTGCCTGAAATGTTCCACAGTATGGCATTAAACATATCCATTATCATTCTCCATACATACAGTTTGAACTAAAAGCTTGAACTGACTGTTACTTTTCATTAAACTCTGTTTAACTGTTTCCTTTCCGTCTCCCCAGTCTATGGTCATGTCTTCAGTAACTTAAAACAATTAAAGCTGCACTGTGTAACTTTTCTAGAGGAGGGTCAGGTCCATCACCGGCTAATCTCCAGGAAGATGTTACTGCTTTGCCTTGAATGTATTAAACATATCTCTGCTTGCTTTTGTTCAATCACAGGAATCGCTTTTCCATAATTTGGCCCTGAGGCGTTGCCTGCTGGTTTCCATGGAGATAGATGAATTCCATACAGTGGAATATTCCAATCAATAACATTACCACGGGGACAAGCAGCAGAAAAGTTACATGGTCCACCTTGAAAGAGTAATAGAAAATCTGAATTCTGTCTTTGTTCTCTTGTAACTTGTTCCTGAAATTTACGCCTTTATTTCTATCGTATGACTTTTATATTGACAGTTACAAATAATATCCTTAAATTTGATCAAAACCTTATGTTGAGGAAAAAAATATCACAGGGGAAATTGAATGAGTCAGTCCATTTGCAGTCCACATGCCACAGAAATGCTAATAAATCCCAAATGTACTTTCCTGCAGTTCTTTTCTTGGTCCTTGAGTCCTGTACATCTGAGCATTTACATCTCTGGATACAGTTAGAAGTTTGAACTGACTGACGCTTTTCATTAAACAATAGAAACTCTGTCGCCTGTATGTCTCCTCAGTCTATAGTTACGTCTTCATTTATCTTAATAATAACTGCCGGCTATTTGATTGTTTTGCTTCGTATGGTAAAATCTAGGGCCGCAAATAACGATCGTTTTAGAAGTCGACCAGACCAACAATTACTTCTATTGTGCATTAAGATTTTTTAAATACTTATTAACCAATTAAAAGGTTGGTGTTGACATGTTGACGTCGTAAAAAGGTATTTTCATATCTTAATTATAATTGTTGTCTCGACTATACATACTTTATCAAATTAGACTACAATTATTTTTTATCATCGACTAGTTATGATCAGTTGATTAGTTGTCGCAGCCTTATGATCTATCTATCTGTGAATCAATTTAACGTAACAATAAAGAAAAGAAAAAGAAAAGCTTTGGTAAACGTGTGACTGGTTGCATTAGTGCAGGTCTGGGCAAACTTTTTGACACAAGGGCCACACTGGATTTTTAAAGTTGCCCGGGGGAGGACCATTCACAGTTTGGATGTTGTTAACTACAGTATATTACACACATACTATTACACATAGACTTAATGCCTAAAACAAAAAAAACTACAACAGAAGAGCAAAAATCATTACCTTTATTTAGTGGGAACAGTGCAGTTGGTCACTCTTTTTATCCAACGCATCAAAGTTTGGTGTTATTCTAGTGTTGGGTATTCTCAAAACTGATCTTACATGAACTAAAGCAACTGCAGCCTCAGACAACTATAAAATGACAAATGTGGCATACTTAACTCATAACTTTTTTTTAATTAAATGCTTTGAGGGCCGGATCAAAAGGGGCGCATGCGGCCCCGGGTCTTAGTTTGCCCCCCTCTGCATTGTGTGTCAGAGATTATAACAGTGAGGGTGATACAAATACAGTACTTTAAGACTTAAAAAAGGAAACTTGTGACATCTTGTGGAGAAAAGTAGCAGCTGTATCATTCTGTACCCTGTATTGTTCAAGCCATATTCTAACCACAATAAACCAACCCAGTGAATGGCTGTTTGCCATTATGTCCTTGCAAGTAAATGGTAAGTAATCCACCTGAATCCTAAATTCTAGTTTAAAAGACTATTTGAATGAGCACATTGATAACCCTCCATGTGTGCAGTGACAAGGGAAAGGTAGGAAACCTTGTCTAGTTTCATTAAATGCATTTGTTATTGCGAATGCCACTTGTATGTAAAAACAACAAAGTGGAAAATTGCAGATCAGTGCCCATCCTCAAATTTTATAGGCCATAAAAATGCTTGCAAAATATTTCAACTTTACAACTCGTAATAAATGATCATCTCTCCAAAACAGTCTAAATGCTAAAAAAACAACAAGCATCACAATGTTTATTTATTTCATTACAGCACAGTTACGAATGAGCCATCTGTTTACATAGTGGTTCATAAAAATCAACACATAAAAACGTTAAATTCATTGGAGTTTTACAGAAAACAGCCTGGCTAAAATCCTTCAGTCTCCTTCATCAGTGCACACTGTTTTACTGTCATTAAAGACTGCATCCGAGCCTTACATTTTATTACAAATCATTTTTAAAAATCCTTCATATGGTATTTGTGCAATTCCTATGCGGTTTCTCACATTATTAGAATTTAAAAATAAAACATCTCTTTGTCATGTTCCCTTTTTTGCTTTCTAAAATAAGTAACAGTTCCTTGATACATTGGACATTGAGGAGTACATAGCATCCCTTTATAAACTCAGTAAGGCACTCGTCCTACAGTATGTTATACAACTTTATACCAAAATAATAAAGCTGTAATTTTCAATCGTATTATTCCCGGCATCAAAAAGACATTTATAGATAAGGGCCTGTTTTTACAATACAATGATGTTGAAGTTGGAATCATTTTTTTAGTGAGTTAGTCAAGAAAATTAAGTGAAAACACAACTTTTTCTGACTTAAGTGTAAAATATTTTCAATTACCACTTTATGGATAGAAGTCTATATAGTCTAATAATACAGATTTTCTACATTTTTAGATTCTCCAGCAACGTGCCATAAGCTTATCCCACAACATTCAAGATAATAATGTTTTGTTTGGTGGACAGTGGGATGTGTACCATGGTTTGAGAATGACTTTTTATAGGCGCCATTGTCATACAGTTCCACCTGCTTTTCCCTGTGCTCTTAAGTACCTTTGGTGATTGATCTTGTCGATTTCTGCGCTACCTTTTGTTGGATGAACGAACCTGGTGTCTCATCCAGCCTGTTGGAGCTAAAATAACAAAGCATACATTAGTGACTGCAATTATGATTACAGGACAATATAGGTTTCTTTTCAAAACTTACATCGAGGCTCCGCAGCTTGTCTTGAGTTGCTGGCGCTGCTCCCAAAGGATGACTGGAAGTTGTGGATGGTTTCTTGAAGGATCTGCCTTTCTCTGCCCTAAAAAATGATCAGACATACACATACAAGTATAGTATTTACACCATTGACCAATATCTGGAAGGGAAAACAAAGGGGAGAACGAATATGTATGTAGAAAAACACACATTAGTTATAGTTAGTTGATGAAATGATTGCAAAAACACAGTGTATAATATAGGAGGATGATTGACCTTTGAAGACACTTTTAACACTTTTATACCATATTTCCCTTGCCCCTGTTGCTATAGAAGGCGTGGTACATTTGTACTGTATGTACCTTCCCAGCGTTTAGCTCAGATATTGCAGCTAAGATCTGCTGCCGAGGCCCGTCTGTTTTGATGCCGAGCTCCTTTAGGTCTCCATCAGTCAAAGTCAGGAATGCCTCCATGTCTACCTACAGACAAGAGACAAGAGTAATTACATAAAACACAAAATACTATTGATGTAAAATAATACAATACCTCTTGTTCTTCAAAAATAGGCTGGTACTTCTCCAGTGACAGCTTCTTTAGGATACTAGACAGCTCATCTGAAAAAGAAAACCATTACAGCTTACAGTACAGAGTATGAGTATAAAATCATACCTGGGAGCATTTAAATTATTTGTGTTTTATAATGGTTTAGTAATTAATTCAAGAGCCATTAAAAGAAGACATAATATGCTTTTACATACTATGGATAAACAATATTTTATATTTTGGATATTTTTCATCTGAAACAAGCTGGATTTGGTTGAAAACTGCGCCGCACTGCCCATGGATACAGTTGATCTAGTCTTACCTTCATCAGTGATGGTGCCACTGCTGGAGCCTCCGCTGCTCTTGGACCGTGGGTGAGAGGAGGCAGACGACAGAGAGTCTCCAGGCCCAGTTGGGGGCTTCGGCGTGGGGGACGGAGACGGAGTGAGAGTGGGGGATGTGCTTTTGGAGGTGGAGGAGTTCCCGGATTGAGGCCTCTTCTTTAAATCAATTTTCTAACAAGATTATAAAAGATATCCATAAGATAAGTATTAGCGAAACATTAAATGATTTGATGTGTTAAAGTGTTAAATAACGCTTACGATACTTTTAATTGTGTAGCAGTTTCCCTGAATACGTTTTACTCTTAGTTGAGTAAATTCTTGGATGACTACATTTTACTTCTACTTGAGTAATATTTAATCATTTTTTACTCTTACTTGAGTATAATTTTTGACTGCTCTACTCACCTCTGCCTGTTTGTTAGAATGGCTAAAAATAATTTGACATTGTGTGTGTTAGTATTAGTATTAGTGTTAGTATTTAAGTCTAGCAATCTATATTCATTTTAAGAGCACATAAACCAAATAACTACATTAATATGATAACATACCCTCCTGGAGTGTGCGTCTGAAGTGACCATAGTGGAATGGGAGTGGATATCGGGCAGGTTGATGTTGGGAGGTGGATGAGACGTCGCTGGGATTTGGACTTGATTCTGGCTCTGGTGTTTCTCTGGACTTTGAGGTTTCACCTCAATCAAACCTGCTGCCCTTTTCCTTTGGGCTGCAATCTGAGAGAGAACACTGTCTGCGCTGCCCCCTGGTGGACACAGGTTAGAATGAAGAGAATAACTGTTGAGCTTTGATGCATTCAGTAGGGATACACCGATACCACTTTTTTCCAAACAAGTTCGAGTACTTCATTTTGAGTACTCGTCGATACAGAGTACCGATACCGATACTGTTTTTAAAAATTCTAACTCCACTCAGTTACATTTGAAAATGCTTTTTCTTTAATTTCGACTAAAGAAAGCATTAATTACTTACATTCAATCCGTCAACTTTAACAGCTTAGCAGCTTCTTTTGCTTTTATTTCACTTTTTTGTTGAAGCCACAAAATGTGTTAGGTTTGAGTAGAGATCACTTGTGATCTAACATGAAGAACACAATTACAATCACACAAGCTAACGTTAACACAAAAACTTGCAAGCTGCGTGGTCGCTCAAAGCATCATGGGGGATTGTCGTCACGTGGTGCCCTAAAGCAAAGATGGCAGCCTCCATGAAGCAAAGATGACAGCCTCCGTATCAGGAAGTAAGGAACGTTTTTGGGGTCATGCGCCAATGAGCACGTTCCATAGGGATAAACAGGGCGCCATTTTGGGTTCATCTTCCAGTTTTAAGTATAGTTCTATGGTACGAGTACGAATACTAGCACCTGGTATTGAGCTGATACCCAATACTGGAGTCGGTATCAGTGCATCCCTACCACAAGTTAAAGAATCTAACGTATTTTGTCTTCAAAGCTCAAAACTAGGGCTGAAAAAAGTTAGTTGATTAATCATAACTAATCATTTATATAATTGTCAACCAATTTCATAATCGAATAATCGTTTTTAAACCATACATAACCCTCCAAAATGTGTCGTGTACAGAGAGAGAACGTTTTATCAGACAAAGTGGGAATTCCCGTAAAATTACAAAAGAAACATGTAAACTTACTTTTTTTTTTTTAATCGAAAAACCTATTTTGTTGTACACATATTTTAAAAATCCTGCTTGACAACATCATTCTTCTCAGTTAAATATTGCAAGAAAATTGTATATTCACTTGCCTTTTGCGGTCTCAACAACTAACCAATTAATCGAAAGAATAATCGCCAGACTAATCAATTACCAAAAATAATAGTTAGTTGCACTCAAAACACTTCCACCTTTTGACGTCATTAGGTGATATTTTAAAAATGCCCCTCCATGTTTTAATCAAGGACAGAAGGAGAAGTAAAACTGAAAAGGGCTGTTTGAGAGTAACCAGCATGGGCAGATTTGGACGGATCATTTTGTATGTTTTGGAGATAAATATGTTTAGAGAGACTTCAGTTCATAATGAGGAAGAAGTGAATATCCTAGATGTAGTGACAACATCATTAAATATCAGAATAAATATAGATGCAATTATGCGGGAGTATCCATTAAATAAGAATTTCTGAAAAGAAGAGGATAACCGGTATATTTTCATTTCCAAAGACTAATGGGCAGTAGAAAAAAATAAATAATATAGCATCATAACAGGAGTAGCCTTACATAAAATAGATCATATTTTTATGCTGTATGACCTGATCGGTTGTGTGAGTCTCGGTTGAGTCCTGCGACACCGTTGGAGCCTCCAGAAGAGTGAGGCGAGTGGTAGTGTCCCGAGTTCGAGGGAGACGTGGACGAGGGCCCTTTGTTTATGCTCGGGAACTTTATGGAGCGGTTCACAACTCGACTGATGGATGTCTGAGAAGATAATGACATTTTTATGTTATTAGCATTTACAACCATCAAGTATGTCTGTGAAATGATTTTAAAAATACATGTTTGAATAATTACATCTTTTAAATAAATGATGACTCTAGAAGCACTTTATTGCAAATTATAATGATCATTTATGTTTTTATATTATGTTTAACTGTTTGTATTGTGTACTTTTGTGTACTTTTCTTGCCTTGAAGATGATTAAATGTAAATATTTTATGTGTTGCTTTTATCTTGTGAAAAAGTCATTGGAATTTGAAAATCTTTATGCATATCGTAAAGTTTTATTATTTTACCCTGTTTAAATAGATAACATTGGCACATTTTATACAGCGTTTTTGCGGTCTGATAAATACATGTTCCTAAACAGTTTTTCATCAAATATGTATTTTTATTAAATACTACAAATGAATACAGATGTTTGCTTATTACTCACAATGTCTGAGTTTCCGCTGCTGTTGAGTTTTCTCTGGGGGGGCATCGGCAGACGGGGGGCTTCACTCTTGCCCTCTCTCAGCAGCCGGGACCGGTCCGAGTTCCAGGCCTCGAAGTTTGACGGGGGCAGAAACGGGGGGATGACGGCTTTCAGCTTGTCGTTAGGGAGACGCGTCAGAGGAGCGCCACTTCTCAGCTTGATATAAAAAGAAAACCAAAACAATGTCAAGAATTTCATGTTTTCAAAATACAGAAAATACTGAACTGAAACTGAGACCGCTTATAGGCGCATTCACACTCGGTTTAGTTCTGGTTTGGTCCTGTTCTAGTTCTATCTATTACATTCCTAGTCTAGACCAGGTTTAGTTCTAAATTTAATCCCGATTTAGTCCCAGTTTTGATGGCAGTGCGAGCGTGAACGTCGTAAGTAAATTTTCTGGCAGAGGGTCCGCTTGTCTCCATGGAGATGATTTGCCTGAAATGCTCCACAGGATGGCATTAAAAGTATATATCTCCATGGAAACAAGCACCAGGCCAAGTAACAGGTCGGATCTGTGGAAAGACGTGTAACTGAACACAGTATCTGAACCAGGTAAAGCAACATCTCCACATAATAACCATTTTTGAGATAAAGAACATGTTACAAGCTCTTAATGTAGTAACAATGTTTTTGCAATAGAGTATTATAGTAATGACGTCACAAAACAAAAATCAAATCTATATTCAATCCCACATTCGGTTGCTACAAATAAGAATTAATTTAAAAATAATGTGTAGAAAAATTATTGTCAATATGTGCTCAAGGTTTGTGGCTCAAAAATCTTTGGCTTTTACTCTTCAGATTCTATAATACAGCATGAACAAGTAGTTATGACCTTAAATTGATCCAAAAATGTAAACCCTCATTCGTCCAGGTGTGGTCCATCGTAGAAAGGGGTTCAGAGGTTGTCATCCGGACGCTGTTTAAAGATCGAGACGTTTCGACTTTTATCCCAAAGTCATTGTCAATCAGATTGACAATGACTTTCTACGATGATCCAAAAATGTAATTTGCAAAATAAGTGCCAAGAATTCTCTAAAATGTTCCATTCAGACCAAATGTGTAATTTAATGTTAAAGCTGCACTGAAATGCCATACTATGGAACATTCCAGCCAAAGCAATAACTTGTGTCGATAGAGACAAGCAGGTGATGGACTCTTCCAACAGAAATGTTACAAGTCAAGCTTTTGGAGGCAACTCTGCTCACAATAAGGGTGCATGTTTCTGTATGATTTTTTTGTGCAATAAAAATACCCAAAGTTAGTGTGGCTGAAATGTTACACAGTGGAGCTTTAGGTGTGTATAACAGAACGGAATAAGTCGTACCATTGTGGTTATTAAAGGGTCCTCTTTTTCTCTGCCTAATCCTGGAAATAAATGAATAAATGTAAATGAACAAAACAATACAATTCCGAGCTGCTTTATATCACAGCTGTCTCTCACCAGTGTCTTTAGTTTTTACAGCCCAGGTAGAGCTGGTGTCAGTCCCTCCCATAGTCGGGCTTGGAGCTACAGTGCCGTTAGCGTCTGCTGCAGGATTGTTATTGGCCTTCATGGTAGAATCTAGTGAGTGCATGACATCATCTGGAAACGGAGCGAGACGATTCGTCGAAAGGCCGTGTCTCAACGTGTGAGTCAACTTCAGCCGTCGGAAGCGGTTTGACATCCTACTCCACCAAGACTGTTGGCAAAGAGGTGAAAATGAGTTACACAAAAGGAACTGACAAACAATCTAAACAAAATCATACATTTTTTCAACAACACAAATTATGTTGAAAGTGATAAACGTAAAAGTAAATGGACAGTTCAGGTGACGAGGACGAAACGCTGGTAGACCTTTTGTGGCAGTCCCAGGATTGGATAAATAGATATGTTAAGAGCACACATAGCATACATTGGCTTAATGCATTAACTTTATAACTCCATATTTAGCATAATTTAACTTAATTGTGTCAATTGTCAATGCCTTTTTGTTATGACATGTAATATACCATATAGTTTGCATGATTTTTTTTTAAATTACAGTTCACTTTAGGTCAAGGCAAACCATCATTTTATTGTATTTATTCAATGTTTTAACCGGTAGATCAGTTGAGAACACATTCTCATTTACAATTCCAACCTGACTAGTGTCCAAGAAGCAACATCAAAAAAATACATAAAAACGATTAAAAAAATTTCTAGTCAAGAAATAAAAGCGTGCATGTGCACTGATCCTGTAATAATATCTGGATTTACTTTTTGAACACAAAGGGAGGAACAAATTAATTCACTTTTAAAGTCTGTTGCAAACAGTTCCAGTCACTTGATGAAATGAGGAGCAGCAAAAAGATGTACAGGTTTTAGGAACGATTATAACTCCCCAATGTTTTAGTGGTTAAGTCAAAGTTCAAAGCTGACATTTTATTGAATGTCTCTCCGCACTCTCTTCCTCATTTACACTAGCTGAAATCTAAAAGAGTTTACCTTAAGTCCTCCTTTGTCATCGGGAGGCAGTGGGACGTGGTTGAGGGACTGTCTGCTTTTGGAGCGAGCCATCAGGCCTCTTCCTCTGTTTTTCGTTTTATCTTTGTCCACTTGCATACATACTGACGCTAACAGGCGGACCAATTCAGTGTCTGACAAAACAAAACAAAAATATTCAAACTTTAGTATTGCATTTCTCCATTGATGGGATCATTTACACTTAGCTAGTAATATGGTCCTCTTTAGGTTGCATTTTGTTCTTTTTTTTTTTTTTTTAAGTTAGTTTTGTTTGTTTTTTTATGTATTTTGTTGTTATTAAATGTTTTAAGTTATATTTTTTAATACATTGCTCTTTTAGGTTGTACTGTTTTCCTATTGTTTTAACAAGGACTGGTGAAGCTAAACTGAGTCATACATGTTTTTCATTTCTTAAATCAATGATGTGCAGCACTTTGAGAACAGTCTTATTTGTAAAATGTCCTCTATAAATAAAGTGGATGGAGGGATTATTATAACAACAATCCAAGGACAAAAGTTTGAACTCAATTAATAATGCTTAATATACTTAAAGAAATAGCATAATAAATACTGCCCTATTTATGTGAATAGGGTAGTATTATTCAATCAAGATTCATCTGAATAATTGGATCAAAAAGAGTCAACTATTACAATAATTGTAATTTTGATTAAAAGACATCTAAAAGACATGCCAAAAGATTTTGGATTTTTACCAAGAGTACACTTTTTCATAAATATTCTTTCTGAAAGTCAAAATTTCAACCTTTATTTAGTTAAAAAAAAACTCAGTTCACAATATAAGTAATCTTTTGACAAGTCGAATAGTCAGCAATTTCTCTTTTTCTTTCTTTTTTTTGGTCGACTACTAAATGAACCATTAGTTGCCGCTCTAAACATGAACCCACCGGGATCATTGAGGAGCATGACCAAATCAAAGGCAGTGTATCCATTCTTAGCCCGAAGGTTGACATCTGCACCTTGACTCAACAGGTACTTGACAATGTCTTTATTGCTACAAAACAAACAGCAACAACTTCAGATGTTGAACTGTGCACTGTATTCAATTGAACTTAGTAAAAGGCCAAGAAAACAACACCTACCCATGATATGTCGCCTGCATTAATGCGGTCCACCCATGTACGCCGTCTTGTTTGTCGATGTCGGCTTTCTTCTCCACCATCAGCTGCACCACCTCCAACTGTCCGCTCACTGCCGCGATCATGAGAGGCGACGCTCCCTCCTGATTGGACGAGTTCACCTGTGCGGGATCTTCCTCCAGGATTTCTTTGACAAGCTGAGAATTTCCTGCACCGACAATGTATGTAAACATTTTAAAGGTGTTGTATAATGCCAAGAAGACGTTTAAACCATGTTATAGTCAGGGGTGGGTGATATTGATATGAAAATAATAACTATGAAAACTATATTCAGATGATATTGTGTAAATCCAACAGAAATGTGTCAAAACATGTCTTTAAATGTGTTAGATTAGGTTTAAGTATCAGTAAATTGTCAAACGACTGTAAATGCGCCAACAAAAGTGCAGATATATCGCTTCATTTATCATCATTTAGAAGTTTACAACATCCATTTTCATTTTTAATCTGCTATTTTTTTCTACTGTATATCTCCAAAACAACCTTAGTTATAATGGTCCTCATCAAAAATAAACCTGGAGTTGTGTTTTTTGTTTTTTCCTTTTTCTCTTTCCGGCAAAACACTAAATTCCACTGCTTGATGCCATCTGATAACCATATGTGCTATGGTTTTCTGATCATTTCAACCCTCAAATGGCCTTAAATTTGTGACAACCAATTAAAACAGCCATTTTTTAGTATTATTTAAATTACTTGAGTCCTGCAGGTTTTTTTGTATACATAAATCAGACAAGTTTCAGTTGTTCAACATGAAATCCCGAGGTGAAAGGCAAGGAATGTTTACTATTTGATAAAGAGTGAAATAATGTACATGATGAGACATTCTGACATCTGAATTTTAAGTTGTCTGTTTCAAACTTACCCAACTTGAGAGCACTGAACACGTCTGGTCTTCGTCTATCATCATCTGTGAGGCAAGAGAGAGAGAGAGAAAGAATGATAAACTTTAGAAAACACGACTTGCCAAATACCACAGAACAACCCAAAGTGGGGGGCCGTGTACACAATAGAGTTCAACATTTACCAAGCAGAAAGAAACAAACCACCCTTGCATTTAGTTTTATCTGGAAAAACAAGAATGTTAATTTTTCCTAAAACTCATCTGAAATTTAACAGATACGCAATAAACACCATGCATTATATACAGTATATTAGGACTGTAGTCGACAAAAGAAATTCTTGGTCAACAAAAGACCTTCTCCATCAACCAATTAATTGACTAAAAGGGTGTGTGGCAAAAATATGAAGTATCTCTCTGTATCTGACCCAAACTGCACAAAAAAAAACACAAACTGCGCAGGAGTTCATGCAAAAATATAACAATTTATTAAGAAATGTATTAGTAAAACAGTGTATCTATATGTTAGATATACAGTCATGACTGAAAGTGTTGGCACCGCTGATTTCTTTCCTATAAAATGTAGTATTTCTCCCCAAAAGACTTGCTTTCAGGTGTGATGTTTATATTGCCCACACCTGCTGATCAGGTGGGTTTAAACGTGCATCACAAGCAGAAACGAAGTTATTTATCCACAATTTTGAAAGAGTGACAATAATTTTGTGCGGCCCAGTTTGGTGTGAAATTATGCCAAATTAGCTTTTTTTCTCAGTTTTTCTTAATTGTTCCAACACACACAAAGGAAATAAACATGTGCAAAGCAAAACATGTGGAATTGCAATACTTTTTGGGGTGAAATACTTCAAATTAAGGTTGACTGTATATACAATTATATTAAACTCACTCAATTAGATTAAACTCATGATTCACTCCAAAATATTTAGCTAACTTACTTCATCTCTTCACTTTTTACTGTTTGTCATATAAATCCTTTTAATCAAAATAAAATAATTAGTCGACTAATACAAATGTTGGTCGACTAAAACACCCTAAACCGATTAATCGACTAAAGGATTACGGTACATGCATGTAAAAGAACTGTCTCTATTTTACTAAAAACATGGTTTTATTTGCATATTTCTGGTTCATTTTTATCCCAAACCATGCAGTAGAAAGCATCAATGAGCTACCTATTCTTACGACAGGCAACCAGACCACCTAGGAAACCAATTTTTGGAAACATTTGAAAAACTTGATTCATTTAGTTTATTTAGATTATTTTAATTGGAATTAGGAAATAAAACATTCACTCAATAAAGTCAGTGGCCTTCAAGGTGCACTGTGTAACTTTGGTGGTTCGCCTGCTTGTCTCCATGGAGATGTAGTTGCTTTTACTGGATTGCTCCACAGTATGACATTAAACGTATCTCAATGGAGACAAGCAGGTGAAAATACCAGGACAAGTTAAAGATCTGTGGAGAGGTGACCCCACTCACAGTAAAAGTGTGGCTTTTACAAAATATTACATAATGCACCAATAAAAGACAGATATCAAAATTGTTGGCTGCAAATGTTTGATCAAAGAATGTTTTGTTTATTTGTTGGAAAGTAAATTAATAGTTTTATTAATTAACGCGGTTGTGCGGGCCGCAGTTTGAACCTGAACCTGAGTTTTATTATTAGAGGGTTTAACTGGCCCTTGAGGATCCAGTTTTTTATGTGGTGCAGTACACACCGGTCTGAGGTCGCACAGTGGTGATGGCGTCCAGGTAAGCCTTGATGTCCCTCTGCTTCAGCTGCATGGCCAGTTCAAACGCAGTCTTCGAGAGGACATTGACTCGGTCCGGGTCAGCTCCTCTTTCCACCAGCTGCTGAGACACGGCCACCTGCAGAGCAAACCACAATGTTTTTCACTTTTAGACCATTTTTAGAGCTTAGACACTTAAACTTTCCTATTATTGCTGAACAGATGCTGAATAAAACATCGATATTGCAAGATAATGGAACTAGTTAGTCATTTTTCTTTTCTTTTTTTAATAAATATTGTATATACTCAAAATTAGACTACTTCCATCATTTCAACAGTAAATGGTAAATATGTAATAGCGCTGTTAGACCTGTAATAATTATTCCATATATGAAAGCTATGACAAAATATTTTCACAATATTTATCTTGTGGAGTGTCAAAAGGAACTTCTGTAAATCATAGATACTAACAAACTACTTTGCAGTGGCATAATGTACTCTTAAATGTAATAGTTTATACATTTTTCTGAAGCAATAAATAAAAACAATCACACTTAGTAGTATTTATTATCATGACACGCCCACTGTTTGTAAAACTTGCTTTCAAATGTGTACAGTAAAAGCATTTTTGATTAACATGAATAAATTGAACTACTCAAATAGTTTTACTTTTAATCAGTATTTGAATTAATTTAAGCACCTCCAAGGAACACTTTCAAGTTTGCTTCTGCTCCAAAGCCAAATATAGATTGAGAAGTCTAAATTTGAAGCATTTTGAAGCTCTTTTTTTCCACAATTCAAACACTTTCTTAATCTTTTCAAACATTTTCACGAATTTCAACCACAGTATAAAGCAGTATGCTGAACCAGACTCAACCTTTCCACTGAGGGTAGCGATCATGAGGGGGCCCCAGCCGGTGGTCTTCTGGGAGAAGTTGACGTCGGATCCCCATTCGAGCAGCAGACGCACAGCAGCTTCGTGGCCGTGCTGCGACGCCACCATCAGAGGAGTGATGTCCATGAACTCTCTCCCTCCGCCACAGCCTTCAATGCCCCCAAACCCTGTCCCACTGAAGACAGACCCAGACAGAAGACACAAGTGACGAGGACGTTTATTTCTAGTTGTGTTGTCGCCATGCTAAAATTTGAAACTCAACGTCGACACTGATTTTGTTGACACACTGATGGTTAAAGACGCATTTATAGACAATAAGGTGTATTTAGAAGGCAAAATAATAGTATTTTCTTTAATATTACCATGTGGTCTTGAGCTTGTTCTGATAAAGATCAAGATCATTCTATGGAAAAGTCTAATTTTATCCATTTTATATCCTTTTTTTAGTACTGATACTTGTTTAAATGAGTACATAGTTTCAATACCCGTTTTAATATATTTTTTTCACTCTACCAACTCTAATTACTACTTCAAATTCTGCATGGCAATATACAAAATTGGAAATGAAAGATTATGGTCTTGTATCTGACAGAATGCACAAATCTAAATCGGCATTTCCCAATCAAAGGTACACAGGCATTTATCAGGGTGTACTTGAAAAGAAGGCAAGATTTAACAATAGTTGAATAAAAATTGTTCTTTGTCGGAATGTTCTGGGGAATTTTGGACCTCTATATCATCAAAACAAGAAAATATACAATAAATAATTGACAATACTACCATTTATTTGTGAGTTAGAGGAGACTCAGAATGTGAGATAATGTTTAGGGGGTTCTCGAGACAAAAAAGGTAAGGAACCACTGAACTAGAACAAATTATGAGAAAACACCACAACATAGTCTTAAATTATATCAAACCAGAGATTTAGCCTTGGTTTTTGATGAAATCTTTACATTACTTCATGTTACAGTATCAGAACTTTCATTACCTATTATAAAGTTATTAAATATAATATGAGAATAGCGTCCTAATTAAAATTTGGTTACTGCTTACTTTGTGTTACTGTTGTATCTAAATTAACCTTTGCATTATTAATTTATGAGTTTTTCTGATATTCAACATTGAAAATTAAATGTATAAACAAAATTTCAAGCCCTGATTTTTACAATAACAGAATATTTATCACCTGTTGTTGTTGTTGCCATTGGAAACCACATCAGCAGCCACAGCGAGGTGATCGTAGTCGTCGACGTAAGCCCCACTTTCCAGCAGGAGCTTGACCACATGAGTGTGTCCCCCGCGGGCCGCCATAGCCAGGACACTCGCCCCGAGACGGTTACGCCCATTTATCTCCGCTCCATTCTCCAGAAGCATATGAGCCACTGATAAGTGACCAAATCTAAATGAGAGAGGAAGAGACGTGATGGATGCAGTATTACCCTAAGGTCTGAAATTGTTTTGTTATAACAACTGCAAGTGCTGGTTGATATGATGATAAATGATTTCATCCCTGTGAATTTATTTTGGTCATATTGTCATATCATTTATTATCTATTTCTTTATTAACTGTTTTTTCTATTTAATGCAGATGTCTACTCAAACACAGACACTTTTGTAAGGCTTGATTTAACTTTCAGAGGAAGTACATTGCGTTATTTACCTCTTAAAGACAACAGAAAAATACAAACAGAACATGAATCGTGATTAAATTAAAATAGTGAGCTGGCTGCCAGAAAGAGAGAAGAGTTTTTTGTTTGTTTTTTGCCCTGTTGATAATTTACTCCAAAAGATACTAAATATGTTTTGACTGTGTTTCTTCAATTTTCACGTGTTTAATTACGTAATGGCCTTGACTAAAGTATTATAAGTTATTGGAATGTTATATAAGGACAAACTTTACTGCTTGAGCATCCAGACCCTTTAAATCCGATAAGTTAAAAGTAGGGATTCTTTTATTATTATTATTATTATTATTATTATTATTATTATTATTATTATTATTATTATTACAGTAAATTACTTTTTCTAATGTTGTCTCTTAATGGAAAGTTTATTTTATTTATTTTTGTATAAAAATAACAGAGGCAAAATTATTCATATTGATAGTTTACCAATGATATCTCATAATGTTGAAACCCAGTACAGTAGCAGAATTCGATTTAATTACTCTATTTCTATTTTGGCGAGATTTAAGTCTATTTTAAAAGTGATTTATCGTGATTTTTAATTTCATCTTTCTAGTCTCCTGCTGTTCTTGAAGTTTGGGTTGAACTTTTGGACTTTCCCCACAGTGTTTAACAGGTAAAAGTTATCCTATCTTAAAGTTGACCTGGCCGCCTGCATGAGCGGGGTCCAGCCGTAGTGGTTGCGGCTGTCCACGGAGGCTCCTTTCCTCAGCAGGAACCGGACCAGGCTCTCGTGTCCGCTGGCCGAGGCGAACTGCAGGCCGGTGTTGCCCTCTTCATCCGTGCAGTCCACCGGCACCAGAGAGCACAGTATGTCGGACTCTTTCGGGGCTCCGGGCTCCAAAATGCTCCGAGCCGTCTCATAATCCCCTTCGTCACAAGCGCGGAAAAGTAAAAGAGAATTTGCGCAAACGCCGAAATTCATCTCCTCATCCGGATTTTGGAAACGTAGTCCCGCGTTTGGAGGTCATGACGCACAGTAAAACTCTTTGATTTAAAGTTAGCGAGTTTGTTTACAGTCATAAATGCTGCTGAGAGGTTAAACTTGTAATAAATCGCACTTTTTGACGATAAAGTTTGTGCCGATCTCTCTAGGACAGCTGCGCCCCGGTCTCTGGTCCCATTACTTGTTTAGGAACTGCAACAACTGGATGAGTAACTTCCGGCCAAATTTTTCACAATATAAGCACATTTTCTTGGAGTTACAGTAAAGTGTTCAAAATCATAATGACACTATGGACACAAAATATGTACGTGTCAAATAAGGTACAAATACACATTTGTACGAGTAAGTATAAAAATATCTTGGCTATGAGATGGGGTAAAGAGATTCAGCACATAGAAGGAAATATATTATTTATTATTACATATTATTTATTTCACCTTTTATTTAATTACTTAATTCCTGTATAACAACATCAATCCTTCGCCATCTATCGAAATAAATATTAAACTAAACTACCCGCAGTGGCCACCAGATGTCACTCTCAGATTTCATGTGCATTTAAAGCCCTGAAAGAAGAATCACCCTGAAGTACCCGGATGTCTGGTACAAATTGAGCGGACGAGCGCTCTTCCGTCCTTTCCCAGAAGCTAACCCACGTTGGTGGCGCCTATTCCTGGCTCACCGCTGTTCGCTTGATTTATCTCCGAATAAGTCGGTCAGGAACTATCGCAATGGTATGTTTCCAGCAAGAAAATCTTTATAGAGTGGTGTCTGATTTATTTGAAAGATAACGACCAGGGAAACCTTTTATAGATTGAATAAATGAACCCTCAAATCTGCTAGCTAATGTAGCCTAGCCATGGCACATGTAGTTTGTTATACAGTTCCAACTTGCTTACACTTAAGTTGCCTTTTATACTTTAACAATGCAGGGGCTTTATATTCCGTTATTTAAGTGAAAGCACAAATCAAGTTTGACTGTGATCATCAAGTGGGGCATATATGTCAAAAGAGGAAGACAAATGCTACGCATTTTCTAGATGTTTTATACTTCTGTGTGCCTTCCCTTTGCGTGTCTTGTTTGTTTTTATTTTTTTTGCATTTGCTCTATTAAAAATAAAAGTTTAGACAAATTCCATTTTCTAGGCATGTATGACTGTGCTTCAAGTGTCCTGTTATTGCTATTAGCATTATTAATTATGTAAATCATACACAAAATAAACGAATTTGTTTGTCCCAGGCTTTCAAAGACTCTGGTAAAGCACCTGTGGAGGCTGAGGTCGCCATCCACCGCATCCGTATCACCTTGACCAGCCGTAATGTCAAGTCTCTGGAGAAGGGTATGCCACTTTACACACAGTAAAATATAACTAAATCTGAGCTATGAGGATGACATTTTGGACAGATTAATTTTGTTGACTCGTATACGCTATTCTGAGCCACATTTTTGCCACCATTTTACTTTATTTATGGTTTCTGTAGATAAAAGTATATTCCTTTTTCATTAGTCTGTGCTGACCTGATCCGTGGAGCTAAGGAGAAGAACCTGAAGGTGAAGGGGCCGGTTCGTATGCCAACCAAGGTATGTTGTCTTTACTGTTGGGGTAATTCAATAATTTGGGCTAATTCAATGTTTGCCTTTATGGCTTCCGCCTTGTGCCAGTTTCCTTCACTATTAGTAGCAACTTTCTTCTAACATTAAGAGCTTGTGTATTTTTGTTTATTTTTGTAAATGAATATTAATGTAAAAAATTTTTTAGACCCTGCGCATCACCACCAGGAAGACTCCCTGCGGTGAAGGGTCCAAAACCTGGGACCGTTTCCAGATGAGGATCCACAAGCGCCTCATTGATCTGCACAGTCCATCTGAGATCGTGAAGCAGATCACCTCCATCAGCATCGAGCCTGGTGTAGAGGTCGAAGTCACCATTGCTGACGCATAAACAATGCAATGTTTTCAATAAAAGAAACAAAAGAAACTTGAATGGTTTTTGGTGTGAGTTTATAAAATGTATATACTGAACAAAAAAAAATCAATTTCAGCAATCATCTGAAGTTTGTAAAGTACTCTACTTTGAGTACTGTAGTTCATATATAATGAGTTTTACTGACTTGTCACTCACATGAGTAGGAAAGAATTTGCATATTCTATCTTGCAAAGTTTAGAGGGGCTATTTGCCATATGTTGTCCCTGGATGAGTGGTAAAATGGTCATCCTAAAAGAGTTCTACAAAACCGTGCAATTGGAAGTGCGAACGTACGTAACAGCATTTTGAACATTACATAATTTAAACACAAGCCTGGTCTTAAAGATTATAAATCTGAAACCTCCACTATAACAACTCGTTATAATGTATTACAGAATAACAGTTGAAATTAAAACCTGAAGAAACAGGATGCCATGTGGACAAGGGATGATGAACCCTGCTGTTGGAACAAGAGAATGTTCAACAAATTCAACAATTAACTTATGTGTGATCTTCCGCCTATGTGTGCAATGCAATTACAATCAAATACAAATAAATTAAAACATGCATGTATAATGTATTGTATTGTAAAACTGATTTACCAGATTTGGATTATTTTGCTGTAACATTTACATTTTACTCTAGGGGGATCCTTGTTTCTGCACATGGGATGTTCTGAAGAATTGTGGCCTAAAAGGTTTAGATAACCCTAGTCAATACCAAGAAGAGTGGTGCTGTTGAATTTCATAAAAAAATAAGAATAAGAAGTAACACTTTATGCATCAAGTATCTATTTTCCTTGTCTGCTCAACATGCAACACCTGCTTTCAATTTCAATTAATCACAAGCTGCTCGTCACTTTTCAGTCCAGTTTCTGTCAACGCAGAGCTCCAAGCGAGGACCAGATATTTGACCAGCAACTGTGGACTGGAACTGACTTTAATAGAAGTTTTTAGATCACTGAACAAGAAGTAGACTTTTCCTGATTCTTAGCACAAGATGAGTTCTGCCAATGATTTGATCAGTGATGAAAGCAACAACCACCAGCCTATGGACATGGACAAGGACATGACTTTAGCTCAAACCACAACAGAAAAGGTAAAACATTCAGAACTCAGAAATGCTGTGCTTTACCCAATAGATTTACAGCTTAGAGCATTCTTCGTTTTGACCATATACATTTGTTACTTCTGCTCATCACAGTAAACTGGAATAACATTTTCATGCATGTTTTCAAGGTTCAAAGACTAAGCGACTCTGAGCCACAAACAATGAGTGTCTATCTCCGTGTAAGACCTTTCTCTAAAGAAGAGCTCAGCAACTGTGAAGACCAGGTGAAGAAATGCAGCTATTATTTGTTTATCGCGTTCATATTTTAATGTTGTGGTGCATTTTCTCATTTATTTTAGGAGTGTGTAGTGATTGAGAATGAGCAGACCGTGACCCTGAACGCACCAAAGGGATCTGCCTCCATGAAGAGCAGTGAGAAGGGGATTGGCATGTCCATCCACAAGTTTTCATTCACTCAAGTCAGTATTGTGGATTTACTCTGGTTAATAATTTGACATTAACATTATTATTTGCTGCGGTGGGACGGACGGAAGGAAGAACACAAGTAAAAGTACTGTGCTTAAGTGAAGTTTTTGGCAATCTACATAAGTAATTTTTACAGTGGATACTCTTTACTTTGACCTTTACTACATTTGAGCGCAGTAGCTGTACTTTCTACTCCACTACAATTTTACCTGGACTGAAAAGTTGTATTTATTTATATTGTTTACAAGGGGTTATTTTAGCACAATTGAGTTTTGAATTCAAGCACCAGCTTTGTAGGATGTAGGAACTTGATTGGAATTACGTCATCATAACCAGCACAATCAAATCAAAATGTATCACAATTTATCAAAATTCATACATTTAGTACTTAAACATTTCTCAATCTGTGTTAAATTGCTGCTTTTTACTATAAAAGTACAAGTTAAAACCGGTATTGCAAAAATTTGAATACTTCAGAAGAATTTGTATGTGCTTTTACTTTAGTAATTGTTTTGCTCTTGTATCTGTACATTTACTTAAGAAAATTCTTTAATATTTCTTCATCATTGTTATTGTGTATATTCTGTTTCTGATTTTTAGATATTTGGCCCAGACACGACCCAGGCCAAGCTGTTTGAGGAAACCATCCAATGTCAAATGTCAGATTTCTTGAACGGAAACGATGCCCTTATATTTAGCTACGGTGTCACAAACGCAGGAAAAACCTACACTATTCAAGGCATGTGTTAAACAACTACAATGTTTTAAATTACCCCCACAAATATTTGATTTGTCCCCTAATCATTGCTTTTAAATGACTTTAGGATCTCCAAAGGATCCCGGTATCCTTCCTCGTGTTCTGGACGCCACGTTTCAACACATCAGGGGTCACCAGTATGAAGCTATGGATGTCAAACCTTATCTCCGGAATGATGCCCAGTTTCTCACTTCAGAGCAAGTCAAGCAGGAGAGGAGCATTAAGGCTGCTGTTTTTGCTTCATGTAAAGAGGTAGAATACTTCATTTAAGTCAAATATGTTATTTTCTGTATGAATGACTTTGGGCTGGAGCCAGTAGCTTTCATTCCTGTCACTCAGTAAGAAAGTTGTAAGTTTTCAGTGTTAACCCTTTTTTGTTTGGCATCTTCCTTCCATCTAAATACTAACAAAATTTTAAAATTACTGTACAACAATTGGGTAATTACACAGGAGTCTGCAAAATATTCTACCTCCGTACGCTCTTAATGATAATTGTGTGTTAATGCATTTTTTGCTTGTCTCAGGAGAGTGACACTTTCCGGGGCAGTTGTGGTGGGGATGCTTCATCCTTCAGAAGTCGCTCTTCCTCATGTCCATCATTTAATGACACTGGCAAGTCCATCACTGCTTATGTTAAACATTCACTGTTGCAATGTGATACTGATGGATTTCAGATACAGTAGAGTTGCAAAAATCTATATCTGTAGTGTTTAATGGGACATTATCCTACCATTTTGAATGGTATGTTGACAAAAATGCAAAGATGCCAAACTCTACTGTTCAATGTGGCTTTTCTTTGGGATATTTCTTTAAAATCTTAAAGGAGACACCTTATGCTTTTTTTCTAGGTACTTACTATTAAACAATTAAAAATATACATGTTAATTGCAATATTGATCTGAAGCCGCTTAGAAACTGGTCCTTTGACTTCCTGTTCAAAACTGCTGAACTGATTAAACCCTGCCTCTTCATAGTGACATTTAACAAGCTGCAGGTTGTCATGTCCAGGTTTTTATTTGTGAAAAGTGGCTACGTGACATTTAAGAACCCAAATAATCAACATAGCTTGGATAAAAGTCCATAAAGCTGATTTTGCTTAACATTTCACCTTTAAAATTGACACAAGAAAGTGGCTCCTATGCTTATCGGATGCTGTAACATAATTATCACATTACAGAAAGCGACCTTTTACTTGTAACATGTATGTGCTTTTTGTAGTTGTAGCAGACAGCACAATGACAGCGGACGGTGGTCAGTTTGCTCTATGGGTCGCCTTCTTTGAAATCTACAACGAGTGCGTGTACGACCTTCTCCAGCCCTCGCTCTGCTGCAAGTCCAAGAAAAGAGCTGTTCTGAGAGTCTGTGATGATGGAGCTGGAAACGCCTATGTAAAAGGTAATAGTTTGTATATTCAATTCCTCGATGCATTTACTTTTTATTCCACAGTAATATTTATATAATTTCAGATCTGAGGTGGATCAACATCATGAATTTGAATGAAGCCAACAAAATATTGCAATATGGCAATAAGAACCGAAGTGCAGCTGCGACTAAAATGAACCAGTGCTCCAGTAGAAGGCAAGTCCACAAGGTGGCAATATTAAAACACTGTTATGCATGAAATAAGACAAATTTAGTTTGAACACAGTAATGGATCAGGGAAAAAACCAATTAATAGATTTATTGTATGTTTTCAGAGTCACGAGGCACACTGTAATCAAATATAATGTGGATCTTCTAAACTATTCTTTTATTATTTTACAGCCACAGCATATTTACGATGAAGCTGTTGAAGATTGATGATGATGCAGTGAAGGGCATTTCAGAGTAAGAATCTTAAGTGACATTTAATTTCATAGCTGCACAAGTTTAAAACAGTGAACACAGTAAGTCATAGTTTTATATAATAATAATTGCTTTTTTAAATTTAATATTGCGTCTTGAGCCTGTGTTTTCTTTTAATGTCTTCTTTGAGCAATCATTTTTAATTCCATCTGTTTGTCAAAAAGTCTGTAGTCGAATGATTTTTGTTTTTTGGGTTTTTTTTTACATTCCAAACAAAAAAAACGAGACACAAGTGATTCCCTCATTAACACAGGGTTTAGCGCACACTGTTAATGATTTTATGTTTCACTTGTGGCTGTAAACACCTCAATTGTTCAAAGCGTACAGTGGTTGTATTTTTCTCCACAGGTTTTCTCTGTGTGACCTGGCTGGCTCTGAAAGGTGCAACAAGACAAAGACTTTCGGAGAGAGACTCAAAGAAGCTGCGAACATCAACAACTCTCTGCTCATCCTGGGAAAGTGCATCATGGCTCTGCGCAACAATCAGGGCGACAGGTGAAAGTCATGGGGACAATGGGATAATTCTTTGTGTTACTGGGGTTAGATGGGCTCAGTTCTAGTTTGCTGAATTTCAGAATAGAAATGTAGAAATACAAAGGTATATTTTGATAGCTTTTTTTTTTTTCTTGTTTTTAAGTAATTTTATGTGGGGACTGTGTATCAAATAGGGCTGCAGCCAACAATCATTTAATAAACGACTTTCAAATATAAAGTTGAATAATGGTGACTGAGGGCTTCTAGGTAGAGAATATGTATAATTTATTGAAATGTGTATCACTCTGAATGGAGTTCTACACATTTATCACAAATATGCGAGTACTCATGTGTCAGAGCCAGGTTACGAGTCACCATTTCTTGGATTAATCGTTGCAGCCCTTGTGTCAAATGTAGATGGGCTGACTTTTAATGGCTACAGTTTGTCCTGGTTACAGGTGAAATTGCAACATAAAGTTCTCTGTTTAATTGAAAAGGGGACAGACTAAATCATATTATGCTAATTGTGTGATGTGGTGTAAATGAGTGTCATATAATACAGATTAAATGTTCCATTTCCCCAGATCGAAAAGCTGCATCCCCTTCAGAGAGAGCAAGCTCACAAAGCTCTTTCAGTCTTTCTTCTGCGGCAAAGGAAAAGCCTCAATGATTGTGAACATAAACCAATGCGCCTCCACCTACGACGAGACTCTCCATGTGATGAAGTTCTCTGCTGTGGCAAAACAGGTTTGACGTGTAATTGTACAGGCTCAATCTGGCACATTCAAATTTAATGTCGAAACGACGGGTAAAGTAAGTGATATGGGTACGAAATTGTGCACTTATGGGTATTAATAATTTTAACTGTTTTGTCTGATAAATGAACAGCTACATTATTTTAAATTAGCATAATTAAATGATTTGGTATTCAGAAGGTGCGCCAGGTGCTTCACATAGGGCACAGTAGAAGTTCGTCATCAATGTGCAATAATTAATTGCAGAGGACACATTTTCTTATGGGGACAATAAAGTGTACAGTTTTAAAATTACAAGGGTACAAAAATGCAATGACTAAATGTTAAAAGGAATAAATGTGCGTCAGCTGATATTTAAAGAAAAGCATTGGGCAAGTGAAACACACTGCATGATCTGTGCACATAAAAAGCTTAAAACATGCTTTTCCTCTACTTGCCTGTAGGTGGTGCAGGTGATTGCAGAGAAGCCGGACCACATGTCTCCGTGTTTGTTTGGTCGAAATGGTAAACCTCTGATGCGTCCTGGGACACACAGTCCTGCCACAGAGGGATATCTCTCCGAGGACGAGCTGCTGGACGAGGAGGACGAAGGCGATGTGTCTCTAATGCCACAAAATGTAATACGTAACATTAAAGCAACGTTATTGTAGAGATTCTATATAAGGTCAATACCTTTAATGGGTTTGTCACATGACTTTATCCTGTTTTGAATCACTATGGTAACAGACATAATTTTTCATCATTCAAAACTCATGGATACTAAAGGGCTATTCATGACTTTCAGTTTCCTGTTAAATGCAACATTTTGAGGACTTTTTTCACTTATAAATAATAAAAAAAATATATAATATGATAGTATGAAATAATATAAGAAGAAATAAAAATGTTTTCACCTATTTTTTTTATAAGATTTTGTTCCCACATGTCAATAACTGTATTGTAGGAGCTTCTCAATGTGATCGAGAATCTAAAGAATAAGTTACTGGCTGAACGTCGAAAAAACCTGGTTCAGGAAATGGAAATTCGCAAAGAAATGGGAGACGCCATGATGCAGCAGATCATGGAGAGTGAAGAACTACGCAGGTATAATTAAAAAAAAAACTCTGGTTGAAGTTAATACATTTATTCCAACTAATGAATAAATTAATTACTGAAATAATTCTCAACCAATCTTTATCTATATAGATTCCAAAACATGCCATGTGCTGAGTTTACAAGAAACATTTTAAAAATAATGTTCTCCAGCAGCATCTCTATAGCGTCATCTGGCTCAAAATGAGTGAAAATCTCTTTCACGTCCTTTTGCAATCTTATCAATTGGTCAATGATGTAGTCCAGATTAATCGATAACCAAAATAATTAATTTCAGCCCTATTAAATAGTGCCAGAGCACTATTAAAAATCTATTGGGTTAATTTTTTTCTTTTTGCCAGTCGAGAGATGGAGGAACTGAAGGAAAGCTACCAGGAGAAACTGGAGAACACTTTTGAGATGTACAAGGACGCCATCAAAGAGCATGCGTATCAGAGCGCCATGAGGAACCTGGAAGATGATTATGTCCCGCTGGACGAGTTCACAGCTGAACAAGAGAAAGTAGAGGTATGTTATAAGGTTGTTTGTTGATACGTTACATTAAAATGCAACTGGTATGAAAGACGGATGTTTATGATTTTTATTTTATATTTATTTTTCCCCTAAGAAGTAAAACGTGGCAGATGATGCTCATGCTTATAAGGAGAAATGTTTGGCCTCTGTCTATGGTTTCTATGTTTTTTTGTTTTTTTGTTTTTTTTTAACTGTTTACCAGTATAATTTTGTTTTCACGACTATATTGATATCCAAAAATCTCCTCCTGAACATTAAAGATTTAAATTTGTAAAGGTTTCAAATTTTTTTTTTCACTAAATTATTTTGCAATTTCTACATTTTAAAACTGAAATCATTATTCCTGGACCCATGGTATGTGCTTAGATACACCTTGTGGCCCCAGTACCCCTTAAGCCATGGTTTTGCAAGCTTATTAAATGGTTAATAGTGGCTCTAATTTCTCAGTTTCTCAAATGGATTTTACTGTAGGCCATTAACCCTTTCTCTTAAATAGTTTTGTTTCATGGGCTCAATATGATGAGCAATGCACCACTAACGTCCTGTGATTTGTTTGACTTCATCTTGTCTCTCGTTGCAGGAGCTAAAGCGTCGGTTGGAGAGTGTTGAAGGCCGAAGAGGATGTTCAGTGGAATCGACAGATCAGTGGACTCAGACCAGTCCATCCAAAGAGACAGAAGCAGCAGGTACCTCACATGTCTCCTGTCTCCAGGGTTTAACATCTGTGTCCATTACGAGCATTGAGGCTGAACTGGTCTCAAATTCAAGTTTATACCCGCTTTTTATACTTTATTTTTATTTTCTGGATTGGGAATTTGCTTTAAAGGGTTAAGAAGCTTTTTATAGCAATACAAGGTTTTTGCATTGCTGTTTTTTCTCTATTCATAATGTCATTCACTGTTCTGTCACAGTCCAGAGTGGTAATGTGCAGTCACATCAAAACACATGCACTGATGCATTTGAATAAGAAGAAGAATTTTTATTTATAGAGCGCTTTTAATATATTAATATTAATATTAATATTGATATTGCTCAGTTGGCAATATCAATATTAAAACTTTGGCTTCCAAACCACTCGGTGGGCAATATTGTGACAAGAGGCTCGTCAAATCAAAACGGCAAAGTCCCACAGTGTAGGACTTCTTTTGAACAGTCGAGCTTTTCAAGAACCGTGTGCTGTGGCCCTCACTGCACAAAGGACAAGTTCTGTTTAAAATATTCGCCCCCAGGCTCAAGTCTGGCCCTATATCACAAAAACTTGAATCATAACCATAAATGTTATTACACAATCTTGTCCTTTTTGTTTTAGCAGAGGAGAGGTGCAAGAGACTTTATAAAGAAAAGTCTGCTTTGGAAACCATGTGTGAGAGCAGACAAGAGGTATTTCAGCTCTGTTGTTTAGTGACCTTGATTTTCCAATTTCTTGTATATGTATTTTGTATAACGTTTTCCATTTTTCTCTGCCCTCACTAAATCATTACTTTGCAGTTGATTGTGTCATTGGAGAAAAGTCTGAAAGATCTCACCGAGGGGCACAAATGGATCACAACCAGCCTTTCAGAAAAGACATCGGAGATAGAAACCTTGCGGAGGAAAGCTGAAGATATGGTGAGAAAACATTCACAGCTCAAATGTTTAAAAGTTGGAAAAAGCATAATTTAGTATTGCTTTAGTTTGCTAGTTCTAAGACACTGAAACCAATTGCAGAGAAAAGTAAAATTAAGGAAATGTATCTTGGAAGATTCTTACTTTGCACTGAATTAGCTGAAATACTGCAATCATTTATTACTAAAATAAACCACTAGCTCATCTGTAACTACACAATTGTATAACTCTCACGCTTTGACTTATGAATTCACTTTCACTAATGAATGCTGTTTTTTTATGTTACCCCTTTGTTAGTCCAAATCTCTAGAGAATGTCCTGCTGCAAAACATTGAAAAGGACAAAGAAATTAAGAGTCTTAAAGAGCAATTGGAACAGAACTCTCTAAAGACCAGCCCAGTGCAGCTCAAGACCAAACGCAGCCTCCTCGCCAACATTAAAGATGCAGTGACTTCGCCACGAAACTCCTGCTCCACAGCTCGTACTCTGAGGAAGACTGTGAGAGCTGTGAAACGCTAAGATTTTATGTTTTTAAATGTAAAATATTTTATAATTTAACCTGGTTATGTGTGATACTTTTTAAAATAAATGAAATTGATCTTAAGTATTTGGAGTCCTGGTTTATCTGTGTGTAAAATGAGTAGATCCACAGCAGCTTGTAAGTGGTTTTAATGACAAAAGCAACACAACAGCGTCATTCTGAATTGCTAAATGCACAAATTATAAGATGAAAACTATATGATTAATCTCCCAAAATGATATTGTCTCATCTTTAATAGGGTTCAGTAAATTGATTAATGAACAGTAAGAATAATCCAGTAAAGCACATGGACATTTTCTTTCTGATACCTGTCATACCTAAGCTGCAAACTCCTGCAGTCATGGTGTAAAAGCTCATTGTGTTTTACTGCATTAGTGATTTTACCTGTGAAAACTAACAAATGTTGTATAAAGCATTTTTAAAAGGTGCACTATTTATTTGGGCATCAGTTGAGTATTTTAAAAGTGGCTATGTATTATATATCATTTTTACTTCTGAGTCATATTAATTGATGCCAAGATGTCCTGAGGCAAACAAACAAAAGCATTGCGGTTATCCTGTGTTAAATATCAAATCAAACCTGATTTAAAAGGTGCTTTCATGCATAGAATGTAACACAAAGTGCTTTACAGTGCATTAAAAACATTCCCACAAAACCCCTCATCCCACCCAACCACCCCACCACCACCTGACCCACACAACCATGCACACACTTGCACATACAGACACGCATTAAAATACATTAAAATGAGGCTAAGCACAGATGAGAACTAGTTGAGGAAGCAGCATCAGAGGAGCTGTCTGCACCAGCAGCAGCGAGTCAGCCACAGGCCCCGAAGCAGAAATGAGGCAGACCCCAAACCTCCACTATTATAGTCTGGATTATAATACGTCAGTAAGAAAGGCACTTATAAAATTTGAGCAGATTGTTTATCAGTCTCCCTCTTGGCCGTGCTCAAGAGTGAAAAATCGTACAGTGTCTTTGGTAAAATACAGTCCCCAGTGAAACCTCAGCCCCACATGCAGCGGCTGTGTAAACTTGGTCTGGACTCTGTGCAGGAGGGTCATTGTATCCGAAATACTGTAGATACACACCACCCCTGCACCGTGATCCAAGTACACCCCTATTTTAGACGAAACCGGACCTGAGATGCAGGTTTGGAGTTTGTTAAACTTGAACAAATAACCCATTTTGTCAATACATAAAGCCCAAGATTTATCATTCAGTCCAAAGACGCATTCGTCACTGCTTCCTTTTCTCTTTAAACTCTTGTAAGCGATTGCGATGTCCACCATTGAACCACTCCACTCCAATTCCCAGTAATGACGACCAATGAAATTTTCTCTGCTCAAAACCTGCCAATAGTAGTTGAATCTTTCGGCATTTTGGGGGTATTTTTGGTCTTCCTCCATTAGTGTAGCTCTTCTGTCCCCATCTGAGAGCGAGATTTGTGAATGCGCAGTGTACGAGTCCATTGTGATTTGACACGAATATTTTAAGAAGTCCTCTCTTGTTTTCGGATCTGATTGAGCTGGTTGCTCATGAACTGCTGGTGATATTTCGGCTAGTCCTTCAGTTAGAGCAAGCTTTAAGTTATCTGTTAAATCTGCCACAGTTATAGCCACTCTGTCAGAAAATTGAATGTTTTTTTCAACTTCCATCATTGGCAACTGCAAGTCCTGTGTCTGGATTTCATTGGATAAAGTTGCATATTTGTGAAGGAAGAAGTTATGGTCCGGTGTTTGCGCTAATGAGTTTAGTTCAACTTGGGTTATCCTCAGTTTTTTAAGCTCCAATTCCAGCTGATTTGAAAGTTGTTGAAATTTGTCCTCCTCTGCTATTTGATATGCCCATACTTGTTGTTCCATGTTGTACATTTTTTCCTGAACCAGATGAATCAAACCAGTGAAGCTCTCTTTCGTAATTTCAACTGCTTCTTCGGCATTGCATTTTAGCTCGAGCTCCTCTTTTTTGATCCTCTCCATATCTGTTTCTTTATTTAGAATTTTTTCCATGACTTGGTGATGTTTTGCCTCGACTTCTTCTTGCCTCTCAGCCCTTTCTTTTGCAGCCGTAACAATACAATGCCCAGTGTGTTTCTGGTCCATGCAACAGACGACACAAATGAGCTCTCGATCTGTTCGGCAAAACATCTTTTTTACTTCGTAGTGGTTGATGCAAATATTTTCCTGGATATTTGCGGATGGCATCATCAATTGGTGTTTCCTCAAAGCATCAGATTGATAATGAGGCTGTAAATGCACTTCGCAAAAGGAAGCGACACATTGCAGACATGATTTTATGGCTTTTAGTCTTTTTCCAATGCAAATATCACAAGTTATATCCATTTTCTCAGCAGGGCAGAGTCCAGAAGAAGCAGACTGGAATCCACTTGTCTGTAACTGCTCCACCAAAGTAACCAGCATAGTATTTTTAACCAGACCAGGCCTAGGCACAAAGCTCTGCCTACATTGTGGACAACTGTAGATTTCATATTTTTCCTCCCTCTGCCAGTGGTTTTCAATACATTTCATGCAGTAGCTGTGTCCACAAGGAATGGTCACCGGATTGTTCAGTAAATCCAAGCAAATGGGGCAAGAAAACGCCTCAAAGTCCATCTGAAGTTTGCTCCCCGCCATGTCCTCTGCTCAGTGTTGTGGGGTTTCACTTTTCACTGTGTGGGTGGGGTGTGAAGGGGCCGTTATGGGCCGGGGCAGAGCAATGTTGTTCCACCCATTTCCCTTCTGCCAATCACAAATGGGGAACACAGAAAGAGCAAGAGAGGTGGAATCATTTTTAAGGATTAAGTATTAGCTGAGCTTTAATTATCATAGAAATCTGAAATGCCTGTAAAAATGTATGAATAAAGTGCAGAAATATCATCTTATACTCTTGCTTGAAAGTTTACAACATAACTTCTTTCATTTTTATTTTAAACAACTTTTTCTTTAGCATTTTAATATGAACAGTATGCTCAATGTTGTGTTATACAAAATCTGAAAAGGCAATGAGAAAAAGCTATTTAAAGCAATTCCTTTAGCAGAAAATGGTTATTTAATTAATGACTTAAAACAATTATTCATGAATGAATAAATTAAATATATTGCTGTTTAAGTTTTGAAGTGCTGTTGATTTGGGAAAATTCTGGGCCAAAGTACAACTGCAGTCTAAAAATTATCAAAATACGCCAGATAAATAACCTGTAATCTAACCATGTACACCGTGAGCCTCAGGCGGGGCATAAACTGGACAGAAACATAACAAACAACTGTTCACTCACGTTCACTCACTTGGGGCAATTTAGAGACACCAATTCTGTGTTTAGATGTCAAAGAAAGTTCACATCTGAGCACCATTTAGCCTGGTGTTTTATAACTTTCCCCTAACCATGTCTTTTCAGCGAAATGCCCCGCTCGCTCCTTTATGCACGCTGTACACCTCTATAGCTGTCACGCTATAGATTTCACGCTTGGTATATATTGTACATGCGTCATGTCGGTCAAATGAGGACGTCCATTTTCATGTGACCTAAGGGAACAAAAAGCCACAAAAGACGAGGAAGCTCCGCACAACCTTAAGTGCATGTCTATTCATTTTTCTTTTTTTCTAATTAATGCATTTTACACTTAACTTACCAACTTTATAGCCAATGGCGTGTCTTTGTAATCCCCCTTTTCCTTTTGCAGTGCTCACAAGCACAACAGTCACAAGCAATAGGCAAAACCTTCTCACATCTTGACTTTAGAATTTGTGGTTACACTTAACACTTGTATTACTTAATACAATAATCGTTTATTAAGAATGATAAAGGCCTAGTAACTACTTAATTATGGCCCCAATACCAACCCTTAAATAAACAACTAATTAAAAAACATTCTGGTGTGAATTAAGTCTCTTTGTTCATGCGTTATTAAGGTTAGTTTTAAAGTGGTACTTTTTTTTTTCTTTTGACTATTTTTCTAAATTTGTACATGAACATGTACATGTAAAGATGTTGTATGGGTAGTACACTGTGTGCTGATAAATAGACTTATTGTGTTGACTTGATAACTCTTCCGCTGGTTTGCTTATTTGTAACAAAAATAATTTCCCCCTGGGGATGAATAAAAGTAATTCTAAATCTGATTAAATCAAACAAGAAATAATAAAAGAAGCCGTTAAACAGGTTGCAGTAGGTTCATGTTCCTGTTTTTATCCTGCTTGAGCGTGCACAGTTTGGTAAAATATGTGAAAGAAGCGAATGATAATCTTATTGTGTGCACTACACTATTTTAATTCCTGATTCCCTTTCAAAAAAACAAAGCAACATTTATTCATGAATCATATTTATATCACCATTTGTGTAAAAATCCAGGACCACAACCAAGTGTAGGTTATTGTTATAAGTTCACCAGCAAACAGAAAGTTCCGACGTCCCCACATAAGAGTTTGCAGTGTTTCTCTGGAGCCTATAGTTTAACTTCAAATTCAGCATAAGACCTGGTAAAACAAATAATCAGCCTTTAATATTTTTTGTAGCCAATTCAAATAATGAATTGAAATATTAATTTTAAAATGCACCACACTAGAAATGATGCATGTTTTTGTTGTTGTTGTTTTTTTCTGGGAGAGGACCCCCAAACACCCTTTTACATATCAGTGTTTATCTTTTTTTTTTTTTTAACTGATGAATAAATTACCCACTTCTCTAGAGATCCCGTGTCACATTTTCTCCCTCCCTGATTATTAAACAGTGTTTGAAAGTGGTGGGCCACAATCAAAATCTTGTTTTTGTCCCTGTAAAAATCTAAACGTACACAAGAAATGTAAGAATTTTACTTTGAGGCAATTCTGAGCAGTGTTGAGGTGCAAAAATGTAATGTTTGCACATTGTATGAATTATATCCCAGAGTTTTCATACGTGTTAGTTGTTGATTAAAAAAACAAAAAACAAAACGCTAATCACAGTGGCAAAAAAGTTCAAGTAAAGCCCTGCCTATGAGGTCCAGGGATGTGGCCCAGTGACCCTTTACAGTGTAGAGTGAAGCTGCGCGGCTCAGCCTCTCACTTAGTAAAAGGACTATTGTAGTAGATACAGCAGCTGCCTCTCTCCTCTCTCTCTCAACCCAGCGATAGTTAATGAGATTACCTATACGCCTTATCTTGCGTCAGTAGCCTGCATAGGGGTCACTCACAGGATTAGTTAGCACCTTGTTTCTAACTTACATCACTTTATTACATTTTTCTTTTTGATTTTGTCACTCGCTTTGCCTCTGAGGGATGCTGAAGACTTTTGCAGGTTTTGAACTGGACAGGAGTGCCATTTTTGGACCATGGGGACTCGGGAGTGAGCGCTGCTGGACCCTCGCCTGCTGAATGAAGCGTCTCTCAGGGGGACAGGACGAGCAAAGACGGCCAGAGAAGAAGTAAACGGCAGATTTGGGGCTAAGAGCGTCTATTCCTCATGCCACTTGTAAATAATAAAGTGGGCGATGAATGCACGGTCAGCACAGACAAATCTTTGACTGATGCAAAAGCTCTGGTGGAGTCCCTGATCAAGGTACAGTAAGCTCTCCGATTAGCCATAATTATTGAAATATATTTGTATGCAACATATTTTAATTGAAAAACCTTGTGGAAAACCAGAACAATAATCTCTTTCTATTCAGTTCTGTTTGTGCCTACGCCAAGCCCGGATAAATTGAAATATCATATGTCAAAATCAAAATATGTTCATTATATTTGGTAGATTATTTATTGTGGCCACCCTAAAAGAGAAAAGCCAAAAAGGGCATTTAAATGTATACTGATAATGACAAGTCGTATGATTTAAACAAAATTACAAACTATTAGAAATCACTCAAAACATACATGTTTAAATATATACAAATCCCAGATAATTCAATGAAATAAAAATGTAAACACCAACAAGTAGCAATTGGGACCAACAGTTTTGGTGAGTATATGCTATTTTACTAGGTGTACCAAACAACTGGAACTAAAAACACGGCAGATGAGAACTTGTGTCCCCTATGGCTAAAAAGGCACTCTCACAGAAACATTTCTTGGTCCACTGAGTCTTTTGAGTTCAATTAAATGACATACATTCGCCCTTTGCTATTGTTCAACCAGTCTCGCCACTCTCACACTTTTACTGGACAAAATAATTGTAAGATTATTATATCTTAGTATATATTCAAGAAACTTGCATTTGGGCAAAAGATGAAACATGCAATTAATTAAGAAATATTTATAGTTTTTCTGCAGTGTTTTATATGTTGAGATGAATGGCTCGTATCTCGCATCTATCTCTGACTTACAACTGGGCCACAAGCTGCGGCTCCACAAGGTTGTCATGGCTTATCCCAAAATAGATCACACATAATGAGATTATTCATAACATTTCTTATTATCCCAGGTATTCCTTCTGGGCATGAAAAGGTCTATAAATAATATATAGTGTATGATTTATGTCTGTAACTTGTTCCGTTTCATTTTAGAATCTTTGTATTGTATTACAATTGCAATATTGTATTGCGGCGTATGCATAAATGATAGATCATCTAATAAAATAATTGTAATGGATGTGGATTGGAAGTTAAATAATCAAGCCAGTCAAATCTTTATGCCAGCCCCAAGCCCATGTAAATGACTGTTTACATTATAGTTTTCCAATAAATTACTGTTAGTCAGGATTGTTAGTCCAAGCATCAAAAAAATGCTGAAAGTTAAGATTTCCATAATTATCAATAAAAACAAATGTCCTGAATTCAGGAAGCGGGGATACCATTTATCTTTTCTCTCTTTTTTTTTTTTCTTTTCTTTTTTTTTAACAAGGAAGCACGGCCTCTAATTGGCTGCCTTTCTTCCCTTTTTGCTCTAGGCCTGTGTCATGTTAAGGTTAGACTTTGAAAGAAATGGTTAAGGTTGGAAAAAAGGTTTGGGCTACCCAATCAATAAAGACGTTGACAGTCCAAAGCCAGCCAATCAGAGGCCGCGCTTCCCCTGCCAATCTGTAAAAAACAAAGTGTGGTGGACACCTGAATGACAACATGAAAACAAACTTTGGAACATTCCCTATGATACAGATAGATACACTTAATGCCTTCCATGATATTCTCTTATAGATTATCTTCACTTTTGACAAAGTACAATTCTATACAAAGTCTTTAAACATGGAACTTATTCATAATATAAAAATTATGAATATTAGTAATCATAACATTTTTATGAAATTTCAAAGTGGTCCTTTGCCTAGTGTGTGGTGAGGCAAGCCTGCCCCCATTTTTTCTAATAAAAACACCTGTAATGAAATTAATGCCTTTATGGCATATAAAAAATGTAATCTTTTCAAATGCTTCCCTCCCCACTGTTACCAGCAGAGAGCATCACAGCTTGTCCAAGGAAAAGTGAAAAAAACACTATATATTATGTCGATATGACTTATATATAAGAGGTTATGCATGTTATTTTAGTTAGTCATTTCAAATGCCAAAAGTTGATTTCACATTGTGCATGTGTTTGTAGGTGGTAGCATGTCACCGTCACCTGGCCTCGTGTGTGGGCGGCTGCACAGACTCTCTCCAGCTTCGCGATGAGCTCAGACAGACCCGTGAGAGGGCCCTGAAGCTGGCCATGTCCATCTGCACGCACCTGACCAAAACTCTGCGGGACAAGAGCCTGCCTCAGGAGCAGCGGCGAGACACTGAGCTGCTCTGGGTGGGCTTCACCTCCAGCCTCGAACTCCTGCACCTAGACATGTGTAAGGTCTTCAAAATGGCCGACAATTTCATGTTGGCCAATAATGTCTCCCTGGTGCAGACAGGATTACAAGGTACTTATGCTTTCAAAACAATTTGGTTTATAGGCTATATTTTTTGTTTTCTAGTTGCATGCATTGTTGCTAGTCCCAGCAATAAGGGCATTAGGAGGGGATAGAATGATTTACTCATCATTTTATGAAGGCATTTTAGATTTGCAATATCACCTGTAACCGTTATCCATGCTCCCAACAGCTTTTAACATTTTAAATTGAATGTGCATAACCTTTATGTGAGGTAAACATGGTCAAATCAAATACAGCTTATACTTATGACTGATTCTGTAATCAGAAAGTAGAATGAGTCTCTCATGTGTTGCCAGTTCCAGAGCCTAAATGCAGTGTGTTTAAACCTATGCGTCCACTCTCTCTCTGAACAAGAGAGTCAAGCTGCAGACACAGTATGGAGTGGAGGTTTGCCACCATTTGGCACTCCATCACATCTGATGGCTAAAAACTAAATCAATTTTTAAAAAGCGGGAATCCTTTATAAATCAACAATTGCTACATGGTTAAGTTGGGAAAGGTTAGGGTTTTGGTTAGGGATAGGGATAGGGGTTGATAGTCCACACCAGTTGTGGAGCTCCACTTAACATGGTGCTGCCCATCGACTGCAAGCCAGACCCTTCTCAATCTAAATGGTCACTACCTTCAGCACTTGAGGCGGTTCATGAGGCATAGCCTGTCCATAAACTGAGAATAAGAAAAACTCACATGCAGGTTCAGGCTCTTGCTTCTTGTGATTCTACCTTTAGCTACCACAGAGTATAGATGGTTCCTTTAACAAATAACAGCACAGCTTCACTCTTGCAGGAGGAGGGAGTGAGGTAGCTGCCAGAGCTTTAAGTTTACAAGACCTGCACCAGGCAGAGGGCCCAGCACCGCCTGATGGTTTGGAGGGGCAGGAGCGCTGCAGCCTGGAGCAGGACATCGGCCGAATAGACAGCATGATCGAAGACATGGAGACCAAAGTGAACGTGCTGCGCTGGATGGTGGAGCCAGAGGGGGCGCTGTTGCCCCTTGGCAGCTCAGACAGCGCCTCTATGGCCCTGCTGTCTGTGGACGAGGAGCGTCCCGGGACAGAGGAGGAACCCAAGCCTCTGTGCCCGCGCAGCCCTGTGTGTGCGCTCATCCTGCTGTGTTTGGTGGTCGCTGTGGCAGCTACTCTGTCCATCTGCATCGTCCTCTTCACATGAAGGATACTTGGATCGAGTGCCGCTCACATAGATGGAATTTCAGTTCTTTAATTTATTTCTACAGATGTACTGTAATTATTTGTGCATACTGAGGTGGACGCTTATCTACTTTTGGCACTTTTTAGAAAAGATTAAAATATTTATTTTATTATCATTTTCTTGGAAGATTATTCCATCTTTTTGTGCGGCAAAGAAGACAAATATCAATACCATGGAACTTTTGTCACCACAATATACTGACTGTTATTGTTTACAATATTTATACGCAGCTTACTTTAAAATGGTGAAAAGAAGGCTGATAGTCCCGCAGTGACACCAAAGCTGCCATATTTCATCTTTCCTGTGCTAACACTCTTCATAATTGTTGTTAGTCAAGAAATGCTTTGATTAAGAAGCTATTTAAAATCTTTTTCAAATATACAAAGACCAAGCATTACAACTGTTGCTTTAAATTATTATATTATTATTTAATGTTATATTATATTACATTTGTGTAACAAGCGATGTTAGAGAATGTAAATTTGGGCTAAATTAAACATGAATTTGTAAATATGTCTGTTTTACTGTGTATGTGTTCATACTTGTTCAATATCCAAACACTTTCAATTCAAGACAGAAGATTACAGAAAAAGAGTGACATTGTGGTAATTAAAAATCTACATATTTGCAGCCACTCAAGTAAATTATTCTTATCAATCTGTACATATGTCTTCAGGGGTAATGGCAACAAGATCTGTGTGAAATTGATAATTTAATATGTCAGTTCAACTCTTTATTTGTTTCTCACTTTAAACTTTACATGTGGTGAGTCTATAGCCGAGGCAGGCCCATTCATTTGTCATCTCCATGAAGTCCGGCAGGGAAGTAAGACCACTCGCTACAAGAGAAATAAAGAAATAATTACTTAAATTTATGACATTTCACAGGTTATAGTCAGTATAGTATAAGATAATGAACTTCCTGTTACTGACATGAGACCAGATTGTAGAGATTGCAGTAGTTGAGGCCATTGTCGAGCAGACTGGTGAAGGCAACAGACTGAGACTGAGCCTGTAGAGGAAGAGAAACCCCATGTATTACCAATGCATAGATGAAATATCAAACGTTTGCCTTGCTTTGCCTGGAATGTAATCTCATCAAATTTCAAGACTGTTTGCTTCAAACGTTTGTACTAAAATATGTTTTGTAATTTGTTAGTAGTTAGTTAATATTTGTCAGGAGTATTTGATCAAGTAATGCAGTTGTTTGGGCCACAATTTGAACTTGAACTCTGATTGGTCCTCGGTGGTTTAATTGGGATTACACACTACACTACACAACAATTTCTTTTTTTTAGCAATAAAACAAAATAATGTACTAGTTAAATTTTCCTGGCGAAGCAATGGAGACAAGCTGTTGCAGAAAAGTGAAAATATGTCAGCTACTCACAGAGACACTGCAGCCTCCGGTCAAAACTGTGGACCTGAATTTAAAGCTTAGAGTTTCGGCTGTGAGTCCGTCTGCTGAGGTGTGGTTGGCCATGATAGCCAGAGGAGTCACAGACACCAGCTGAAGAGAAGGAAGACAGCAAATGCATTTTTAATTACACAAAAGACCAAAGCAAAGCATGACTCAGCGCACGCCACTTCTGAATCAACAGTCTACCTTTGAGAATTATACAGTCTATCAGTCGTGGTCATTCATCTGTTATTTTCTACCGTCTCGGGTTTGCGGCCTGAAGCAGAACCTATTTACTTTGGTCATGAGGTAACACACTCATTTTTGATGGATTGTAAAGTTCACACTGTTTTTTGAGCCCATGTTAATCTTGATGTGGATTTGGTTTGGTCCTATTTAGTCCAGGTCTAGTTTTAGCTTTAGTCCTGATTTAGTCCCAAATTTTAACTGGCAAATGTGCAAGTCCTTTAATCGCCCAAAGTGAACAAACTGTCTTTAAATGGGACATGCAAATATTGTAATTGTTTTCTGTTCAATTGCTGAGTTCTAGTTTTAAAATGTTGTGACATGTTCAGACTAAAGCATGAATATTCTTACAGCAATATAGACTGTTTTTGTACAAATACTTAAACACCTATTTGTAGGCTTCCACTAGTTTAATTATATTTGAAAAATACTTACGTTGTAATTACAAGCTGCACATCCAATCTCTGGGCTGAGGGCCACAATCTGCTGCTCCAGTACAGTGCTGATCTCGGCACATGGGGTCGCAAACAGCCTAGAAGCAGAATGGTTAGTAAAAATACAACTTATGAACATTTTTGTAGTGTTAGATGTCACAATAGGATCATTTAAAGATTTTCAGAAGCGATTTCAGAGAGCAAATCAAATTAAAATTACAAAAATATAAACCCTTTAGCTTTACTTTTATGTCATACTGCAATAAAAGTCTTTGCAATTTGAAGTAGATTTTTTCACTGACACAAGTATTTCAGCTGGTATTAATAAAAGAGTAAAAAGAATGAAAGTAACATATTTTCCAGTTATTTGTTTTGATTGGTAATATGTGTATGTTTGAATAAATATAAATAAAAATGTTCATCTCTCTCTTGCAATATTTTGTCAGCTTGAATATACAATCTTACTCCACTGGAAAATTTGAAGAGTGAATTTAGTGTATTCCCCAAAAGAATATATTGTAAAAGCAGCACTTTGTGAGAAAATGACTGTGTATTTTATGTGTCGTCAACCCAGCTGTAAGAGCTGAAAGGAGAGCTCTGATTGTATGGGGTCAAATTCCTGCCAAAACGTTGTAAAAGCGTAACAGTACTTGCAAATACAATTTGTGTTTTGCAAGTACACCTTGTGTTTTGCAAATAGGCAAAATGATTTGTACAAATAAACAAATAGTTTTGTGGAAATATAATTAAAATTTTCATTTGCAAATATAGTAATCTACATCTGTACAAATCTGTTTTCCTTTGTACAAATCTGTTTTTCCTTTTTTACAAATCTGTTTTTCCTTTTTTACAAATCTGTTTTTCCTTTGCACAAATCTGTTTTCTTTTGTACAAATTTGTTTTTCCTTTGTACAAATCTTTTTCTCCTTTGTGTACGCATCTTACTTTGCACTTGCAAAACAGGCTGCCTTTGTATACAAAACACACTGGATGTCTTTGCAAAACCAAACTGAAGTAGAATCCTGCCAAAAGTCACGTGACAAGCCAAGCTGCTCTCATTGGCTGAAGCAGGTCCGCCATGTTGCTCAGTGATGTATCCAGATTTTGTAGCAATTCTGTATCTACTGTAGTTCCTGTTAAAAATGACTTAACAGTTAGTGAAAATGATCATTCCGTTTTTAATGTTAGAGACATAATACAAAGGTAATATTTAATTCTTTCCATGTAAAAACACTGAACTCATGTGCTTTAATAAATTCAACTTTAGTCCATCTTTAAAAACTGTTTGGCCATGACTTTTTTTGAGCAGTTTAAAGCTCCTTAACAACACACTTAAAGGTGCATTATGTAACTTTTCTGGGTGGAGGGCCCCTCATCTGCTTGTCTCCATCTGTGAGAGGACTCCACTCACAGTAAGAAACCACATACAGTATTTGTTGTATTTTGGACTGATAAAAAAAAATAAATTCAAGAAAAAACCGAATAACACCCAGCCACAGTAACATCTCCATGGAGACAAGCAGGTGGTGGACCCTTCATCCGACAAACAAACTTGAAATATAAGTAAATATATCATAGTTTTTGTCGTTTGTAGCTGTTTTAGCCTTGCTCTTACCTCAGATAGTCTTCTCTGCCACAGCGACAGAGCAGTGAGTTACTAAACATCTGACCTGCTGCTCTTCAACATTTCAGGATACATTAGCTTTGCTCAAGGTTTTGTGAGACAGAGCCCACAATTATAGGCCGTTACTGCTTTGGATCATCTCAGAAAGCGTTTGTAACTGATTAAACTAAGCAAATGTTGTTTTCAAACTTCAAGACTTCACTTGCGAAGAAGCAGAGCCATGACGCATCACTGCGACTTGTATTCACGAGTGGGATGGCCTTCTCTGGTCACTAGGAGGCAGGGACAACTTTTATTTACAAGTCAATGGATTACTGTCTCCTGCAAATGTACTTCAGTCTCAAAGAAGTGCTGTTTCCTACGGTTTAACGATCAGCTGTTGTTCTCTGTTCCTTTCGTCCAGCTCTTTTTACTTGGAACATGTTGCAGAAAGACCGGTAATTGCATTAGAGACTGTGCAATAGTTTTTCATAACTTTTCATGTAAATGTTGTTTGTTTGTATGTTGTGACTGTAAAACTTTGCTGCCTCTTGGTCAGAACTTGGAAAAGAGGTTTTTAATCTCAATCTCTGTTTAATTCGGACAATATGGAGAAGAGACTGAAAAATATACACAAACCATGACAAAAATAAATGTCAGTTAATGTCAATCAAGTTAAATGTCATGAAACAACATATTCTCACTCTCCCCGTACGTCCGAAAAGGGAGTGGGAGGAAGTAAACACTTATTTATCCCCACCACTCTTCTACAAAACAGTCAAACAAAATTCCCACGAAACGCCCCATTTTCTGCTTCTTACATATAAGAATATCATTAATAGGCTGCACTAATTTCTTTAATCTGGTTTTAAGCACACTCCATTACCAGCACTGTTGCACCATCCTGTTGCACATCTTTTTAAATATATATTTTAATTGATTTCATATTTTTACATTGTTTAAGTTGCTCTTTCATATAATTCCACACTGGAACAAAACGGACAGAAACACAAAAACTTTTCTTTGTGTAAATAAAGAAAATAAAGGTTCAGTTAAAATAAATAATTAAACAGAAAAAAAACAGGATAATTGTTTCTGAAGATAAAAAAAAAAACAAAAAAAAAACAGAACAATTCTTTATCAAGATCCAAATTTGATGCTTTAACAATTCTCAAAATCTGTGTGAATTAGTCAACTTTTATTTTTTACTCTTGAAGTAAATTTTTTAAGGTGTTGTTTATTACTTTTAATGTTTTAATGTGATACTTTTGTGTGAGTATTTATTTGCTCGTCTATTGCATCTGTACTTTTACTATATGACAGATTAGACTACACATTTCACTAAAATGTAGTGAACATTTTGCCCATTTGTCTCGAGTTTTTGTGAAGTTTAAAATACTACTTCCTGGTTGGACATGGGCAGCAAATATGACACAGGTAAAGGTAATTCCACAACTGTTACCTAGCAACCAGACAGTAAACAAGGGCCACAGATCCATTTAAATTGCACAATAGTTAGGAATTGACAATGAAAAATACCTGAAAACTTACTTTGTTGAATTATGGTTTAACTGTTAAGCAAAATGTGTTAGTTGCGTTTAAATTGTCTCTGCATTTTCAATTCATACACATGAGAACCCGTCACATAGACTTTAAGTAACCACTGACTCCAAACTCGAGTCAGTTGTGGCAAAAATTGCACTTAAATATGTCTCTCATCAGTCAGATATTGGACAAAACAAAACATGTTGCTACTGCCAGGTGTCTTTAGTGGACAGATGTTCAAATGTACACGTCCAGGGTGTTTTGGATCGTTTTTCGACACAGGGGACAGACCCGGAGGAAGTATTCTTGTCTCAGGAGCACGTCTTTGCAGCTCTTGCACAGACAGAGGTGTCTGCAGGGGAGCAGGAGGGCAGTTTTGGGCCGGTCCTGGCAAATGACACACTTGTTCTCCTCGGACATGGGTACATGCTGGACAGGGACAGGTTCAGGTCGCTGGTGCTGCTGCTGCTGTGTGTTGGAAGTGGATAAAGTCAATAGTAAATCCATAATCTGTTGCTGAAATTGACGCATTATCACCAGTAGAGGTTGCATTGCTTGGTGGGCAAACTGGAGAGCCTTGACAAGCGCCTGCTGATTTTCACACTCCTGCAGTTTGCGATACATCCAAGAAACAGAAAGTGAAAACAGCCTCCGCGTCTTCTCTGGGTTAATGTATGCAAATGCAAGAACAGCTATAACACCGGCTATTATGACTATTTGAACGAGTAAATACACCAGGGACACCAGACAATACAAGACCCAAGTGAAAAGTGCCAATAGCAACCTGATGGTGCCGAAGTAGAGCACGCTGTTGAAGAGTACGGCACTCAAGTAGAGCAGGAGATAGCGAGCGCAGTCGTATCCCGCATTAAGTAAAAGCAGCAAATGTAAAAAGCCGAGACATTTTCCCTCATCTGAGAAAATCAGTTCGACCAAATCTATGGTAAACAGAAACAGAAACCGCCTGTTTAGTTGCTTTTTGACCTACTACGGAAGCTGTCAAGTGATTTTTTTATTTTTGGAGGGCAGTAGATAAGAGACGATGTAATTATCTTGACATGTTTTGACGTTAACTTCCATCTTCGTCAATAGCGTTACACGATGGTTGGTTTTAAAGGACAAATATTATGCATTATTTGTATTGTTATTAGCCGTAAACATGTGCTTGAGTATCATTTATTAGAACTAAAAATACAATGTTTTTACAAAAAACAATATAAATTTATCATAGCCTTGGGAGAAAACAGAGTAACTTAGCTTTGGCCCCATCTACTGGCTGCAGAGGGAATTACACACATTTTAAATACACATTACTTGCTGTGGCTGGGTGTGTTCCACCTTGTTGACTCAGTCACGCACTTGTAACGATCGTGATTAGAAGTCAGAAATGCTCAGAATGATGATGATGATTTATGGATTTATTTAAAACAGAGCGGTAGATTCTTGAAGCCACGCCACTCATCAAGGGAATTCAGAATGTTTTTGACGGTGGAGGAAGTGGAGGGGATTTGCAAAACAGGATTCATCAAACTAGCGCGAATGAAGCTAAATGCAACAGATGTTTTTGATGAAGGAACAATGGTAGAACATAGTACAAGAAACTACATTTTGCATAGTATTTGTCCTTAAGAGTTGTTATTCTTAGGCGTCGAAACATCGAAAACAGAGACGAAACAACAAAACGATTTTACTCAAGAAGACAAGATGAATATTCTTAATCTAATTTCTTGTTTCACTACATCCATAAATCTCCTTTTTTTTATCCCAAACCTTTAGAGTTCTGGTCGTCATGTAGACCCTGTTCTAGTCCTGGTTCGGTCCTAATTTCGATGTACTGTGCAAATGTGAACGCATCCAAATGCAAGTAGCTATTGTAATTTTAAATGTTCCAACTTCCCAGCAGAGGGCGCAGTGCCTTATGAACTTATTTCATATGTGATTCTCATTACCGCTCACTATATTCTGATGGGAAAAATGAAAGCATAGCAGGAAGTAGCGCTGAGTTCTACAACGGTAGATTTTGATGACATCTGTGATGTCATCAAAATGTGACATGTCGTTGTAAATACATTAAGAGTATACAGACAAGTGACACATTATTTTGACAGTTTAAACAGTCATTCAGCAAGATAAGGGTGTTATCAGTTGTCATTATTATTTGCCAAATCATAACTACTCTGTAATTGATATGAATTACAGCCCTTGTTTTCAAAATGGTTAATATAATACAAATATAATCATGTTCACTATGTTTTAGTGAAATGTGGAGCATAAGTAAAGTGTAAAGCTTTAAAGCGTTACAAAGTTATGCTACATGGCATGTATTAATAACTATTTTATTATTTCAGTTTGTTTCTAACCAAAACATGATTTTATTGCTGCTTTCAATATCTTTTTTATGCACATCCAGCGACCTTTTTTCTCCTATCCTTCTCCTCCTATCCCCCCCCCCTTCCTGTCCTCTCCATCTCCTGTCCTCTCCTGTCTTGTCCTGTCCTCTCCTTCTGTCCTCTCCCGTTCTTGCCCACTCTTGCTCCTGTACACTCCTCCTCACCAAGACTTTGCTTCTCGATGCAGAGGAGTGCACAGTCACTCAGAACTGGACCAGGGTCCCAGGAGGTCTATGAGGCCTCCTGTGTGCCTGCTTAGGGGTGGGGTTGGTAGGGCCTGCTCCTTAGAGTGGCCCCAGAAGACCTAGCAGGTCCTCTGGGGCCACTCTAAGGAACTGGCCCTACCAACCCCAGAGGATCCAGTAGGTCCTCTGGTTTAACGCCTGCAGATGGCACTACACACTGAGCGCAGGAATGAGCCCAGAGTGCGTTTCTTTTTCGGAGGTGCTGTCAGGTTCCGGTGAATGCTGTCCAGGACCTCAGAGCTGAAGTCCTCCTGGACCAAAGCAGCAAACAATATATAACTCTTCTTTTGGCCTTTGCACAGCTCTTTATACACTGCAGATGCCACTTCTTTGCAGCTGCGTTGGCTCGGCTTCACCAGTACGTTCCACTGTGGCACCTTCTCACAAAGCTCTGCAATCAGGTTTTGGGACAGAGGCAACATCATGTTCCAGTTCTTCCTGAAGATCCTGGAGACCACCTCATATGCCAGCACGTTGCAGTGCTTCTCATTCCACTGCCAGGTTAGATGGTCCAGCCCCTCGAACGTAGCCCTGGGCACATCTGGAGAGGGCATTGGAGCTTCAACTGGAATGCCTGAGGGCATTGGCGCTTCAGCTGGAATGCCTGAGGGCATTGGCGCTTCAGCTGGAATGCCTGAGGGCATTGGAGCTTCAGCTGGAATGCCTGAGGGCACCAAAATCTCCTGAGGGGCCTGAGAAAGCTGAAGCAAGAGTGGGACTTCTGAACTACCCACATACTTCAGGTTAATGGGCTGAGGGGGGATTGGGACTGGCTCAGTCAGCTGGGCTCCTGGTCTGAACATTCTGAATACCAGTCTGCGAATCCTCCCCAGGGCTCTCTGGACCGGGTTGTTCACGTCTGGCAGCTGCGACTGCATGTACATCCAGTTAGGGATGTGATGCATGAAACTCCGCACCTTCATCCAGATGGCCTTCCTGAACTGTGGCCGGCTTTGTGTTTGTGCCATCCTAGTGGAGATGACCTGAGTAAGCTGCTCACTCAAGTCTTCCAGGTCCCCCTCCTCATGACTTAGCTCCATCAGAAGAGGAGAGACCTCCTCCATCAAATCCTCCAAAGACACATCTGGTGTAGCCCAGGGAGAGCAGGACAGATGCCTCAGTAGACGGCGGAGGGTGGATTTAGCATAGCAGAACCCAAAAAAATACTTGATTTTGTTGGCCACTTCGCTCAAACGAGGGAAGTGGGTCATGCGGATGCCGTGCTCCATGATGATGGGGGATTCTTCAGACTCGATGCGGCTTATCTCGTCTATGATAGAGTCTATAATGGAAGTGGACACAAGCAGGCGGAAGTCGTCCTCGAGGTCCTCTCCAGTCAACTCCGTGATCTCGGCCTGCAGTATTTTCCCCACCTCTGCAGTGGTGATGGAGGTTCTGCCTGGCTGCTCAGATCGGCGTCCACATGGGCTGCATCTGCCCAGTGTTTCTCTGAGCCACCTTTTACTCCAGTTGGGGACGTTCTCCTCTTCCACTCTCACTGATTCTGTGGACGTTACAGGGGCTGAGGTTTTGCTGACTGCTACAGGAGATGCGCTATCCAGCTCCCCCTCATGCTTCTGTGAACAGCAGATTCTTCCCAGCTTCTGCTTGATGCACAGACAGGTTGTGTTTGAGGAGGTTTCCTCCTCCTGGTGCTCAGCCAGTGAAGACTGCCCCATAGTGGGGATACAGCCCCCGCAGCCCAGCCTAACTTTCTCCTTGAAGGAGCGCAGCATGGTTCTGGCATGGGAGACCATCTCTTTCATCTTTTCTTTCGACGGTCTGTAGCTGCTCTCTTTCTGTATCACCAGATGTCTGCCCTTTATTTTGCTGCAGCTCAGGACGAAGTTTATCTGGCTGGTCACCTCCTCACAAATCCCTCGTAAAAGGGCGTTCATGGACTCATGAGTCGAGCCCAGCGCTGACTTGAAACCATCACAGAGGCCGGACCACACGGCTCTTGTGACAGCTTCCTCTGCCACCAGCAAAGGCTTCTCACGCTCACTTCTCTCTAAAACCATGTTATTCATAGCCTCGAGGATTTGGCTAGAGATGGCAGCAATCAACTCCAACAACACTGCCCCCAGTGTCTCCCTGGACTCACGCTGCGTCAGGTCCGCAGAGGCTGCTTGCTCCCAGAAGGAGAACACCATGGTCTGGAGCTGTTCGGTGTCTATTCTGGGGATTCTGCTGTTGAGAGGAGAGACGGCTGCTGCCTGTTCCTTCATCTCTTCCTCGTTGGTTTTTGGATTGGGCAAAATCCCCTCCATCACAATCTTGTCCTCTGGGGTTGATCTACTACTGCTCATTCTGATGCGTTTATAACCACCCAAATTAAAATAATTGCAGTAAAAATAATGAAGACGCTTGTCCGTGTGTGTCTGCTCTCGCTGGTTCTGGAAAAGCCACTGTGAATCCCAAGTTTCGTGGGATCCTTAAATAACCTCTGTTCTTTGAAGTAACCTCTGTTCTTTGAAGTAACCTCTGTTCTTTGAAGTGGGGTTTCCATGGTAACAGGGTGTGGTGACTAGTCACATGACCTGACATGACGTCTGTCACTTTTTCCTAGGTTCATAGGTTCTAGAATGTGATGACGTCATAACCTCCTTGACCTTATCTCAGCAGTAAATTCACAAATGTTGAACCTGATGATTTCTCTTAGTGACTAGACCTAAGAGCTCAGTGTATTACAACTAAAACTTGCATTTTAACACTATTCATTTTTGCTGCCCTCCATCTGTATTAAATATTATTGGCTGATAGAATGTTGTGATGTCGTGAGAACAGAACCTATAGGTTGAGTTCAAGTGACATCACAACATTTACAGAATTTTGGTGCAAATTTGGTTCTAATTCAAATTGAGGGATCACAGTCTGTTTATTTAGAGCCTCATTTACACATGCAGCCTGACCTGGGATTTTACCGGGCATTTTGCCAGAGCAGGGACATGTGTGAATGGAGCCAGAACTTGCAACAAAAATGCTGACGCCTTGTCTCGCCAGCCTGGGATGTCCTCACGGGAATTGGCACCAGGAGCTTTGGGCACATGTGTGCCAGAGCAGTTGCAGCAGGCTCTGCAAGGAGTTGTTATGCGGGCAACACAGTCCTTGGTGACTGTTCTACCTCATGTTGCCCCTGACCCTGTTCTAGTCCTGGTTCGGTCCTAATTTCGATGTACTGTGCAAATGTGAACATATCCAAACGCAAGTAGCTATTGTAATTTTAAAGGTCCCATATTATGCAAAATCGACTTTTTGGAGCTTTTAACCTTATACTAGTGTTCCTAGTACCTCAAAAACACCCCCAAAGTAGTTTTTTCTTTCATCCGTGCATTTAGTAGATATAATCCTTTGAAACAAGGGGTGGAGCCCTCTCTCAACCAACGGGGCCTCTCACATATTGACGTAACACTGCTGTCCCCGTAACACTGCTGTTGAGCAGTTCTGTCCCTGTGCCAAACAAAATCAGAGGCGATTTAAAATTTAAATCTCCCTCTGACTTTGATGTCATGGATGCACATGCTCAGAGCTGCAGCTCTTCATTACAGGTTGTTATATAAATCTTATTCCATATAAATAGAGCAGAAAAACGTGGTCCTTATCTTAATACATTTTTCTAATATTTTTCCTTAAAGTAGCTAAACAAATCTGAACAATCAAAATGTTTTTTTATATTCGTATATCTTTCCATTTCCTTGAATGCGTCACTATACAACTGCGTAGCGAACGCCTGCGGTTTAACACTTCAAAAGTGATAAATAATTTTTATTTCCTTGTATCGTATTTCCGGGACGAATAGTATGGTGACACTACTATCATCGTATCTGTCGTGTTATTACTGTGTAGCATTAGCTTGTTTTCATTCATGTTCAGGAGTACCTGCGAGAGTTGTCGCGCTGTGCCCTCAGAAACAGAGAAGGTATGTTGTCAAGAAAGAAGGTCATTGCTATAGTCTTCGTCTTCGTCTTCTTCCGCTTATCCGGGTCGCGGGGGCAGCAGTCTGAGCAGGGACTCCCAGACTTCCCTCACCCCAGACACTTCATTGCTATAGTGTGTCATAAATTACAATTGTTAGTTCTCAGATAAAAAACATGCAAAAAAATAAAGTGATGCCTATTTTTTTCCTCAAAATGTATGTTTCCATCGTTACACAGTTGGACCAGTATAATTTTTGGAGTAAACATTTCTTCCTCGTAATGAATTGACTCATACGGACAGTATGGCAATTTTGCTTAGAACCATTTATGAAATGCCAGTTGTGTCCATTGTTTGTCTGAAATCAAATGGCTACTGGTGATATTGGTAATGTACTGGTAATACATGGGTAAAATACTGTAATTATGAGTTACTTTGTCAGTTTGCATGTAACCTTGAAGTAAAATACACACACTTGGTTATGTACATCACAACACTGAATCCTATTTCCATCTGTAGGTTCTTAGGCGGGTTAATCTGCTGCCCTCTCCTCCTTGTACTGCTCATCGTAGCTTCAATGTGAGCCATCTCTACATTTGTTATGCGTTACAAAATATTAACATCTATCGTGCAGACTATGGACGAATACGCGTAAGAGTACGAGTAAGTGTATGGAACATTTGTTATAAGCTACTGTGTGGACTGCCTATGCATAGGCAGTCACTATTTGAGTGACTGCCTATGCATAGGCAGTCACTATTTGAGTGACTGCCTATGCATAGGCAGTCACTATTTGTTCTTGTATTTTCCTGTTTTTCGGCACGTTTCACAGGCCACAGTTTTTTGATTCTTTTAATTTTTTTTTGCATTTTTCAATAGTTCCTAGTCTTCTAATGTCTGCTATTACTTTTGGTACATGTACCTTTTGTAGTTTTTTCATAATTTGCCAAGCAGTTTTTCCCTATCTTTTACAGTGGGAGCCTTTCTGTTGGTCCTCAGGAAAGTTTGCTCTTTAAATTGTTTTTGGCAGGTGCACAGTGGCAGAGCGGCTAGAGCTTCTGCCTCCCAATAAGTAGATAGTGGGTTTGAATCCCGGATCATACCAACATCACACGAATTCAATTGCGCAGTCACTCGCAATAGCTTCAGCTATTGCAACAGCATCTAGTTGTTCTTGTATTTTCCTGTTTTTCGGCACGTTTCACAGGCCACAGTTTTTAAATTCTGTTAATTTTTTTTGCATTTTTCAATAGTTCCTAGCCTTCTAATGTCTGCTATTACTTTTGGTACATGTACCTTTTGTAGTTTTTTCATAATTTGCCGAGCAGTTTTCCCCTATCTTTTACAGTGGGAGCCTTTCTGTTGGTCCTCTACAGGAAAGTTTGGTGTTTAAACTGTTTTTGGCAGGTGCACGGTGGCAGAGCGGCTAGAGCTTCTGCCTCCCAATAAGGAGATCGTGGGTTCGAAGCTTCAGCTATTGCAACTGCATCTAGTTTGTTGTTTGTTGTTGTTGTTTGTTACATGTCAAAATATACATTTAAAAAAACAATGTAATATAACAATACATACAATATTTTTTTTAAATGCCAATACTGTTTAGAACAATCAGAGCAAACATGTTTGTCCTTTTTTAGGTGTCTCAGATTTGTGGCCTATAGAAGTTTTGAGCTGGTGTTGGGGACGACTCGGTGCCAGGATCAGGGGTACTATTCCTTGGTGTGCAGTCCTCCAGATACGCCAGGAGTTTTCTGATCCTGATGGGCACTATGTTGGATTTCTGCATCCTTATCAGGTCAGATCCCTGCTCGAATGAGCAGGGATCCGACTGCTCAACAAATCTGCTCCGGGAGAATCACAGAGAAGACAAGCTGCATCAACTCAGAGACATAACCTACAAAGACTTATTCTTTTATATGTTTGTGTTATTTTTATGTTTGAAAAGAGTTACTTACTTACCAAAATGTGGGTTTTCCTTTTTTATATTTTGGATATGACACTTTGAATAAAGCCTTTCCTTTTGGAGTTGCCTGTTCACGTTGCAGTTTCATTGAAGTGAATTCCGGCCAAGTTTAATCTGCAAACAAGAATGTTCCAATTGTAAAACATAGTTGCAGTAGTTGTAAATGTACTTGATTTGGAAGGCTTGTGAGAAATAAATGGAAAAGATACAGTATCTACTTACAATTACAATACTCTATGTCTACCTATAACAGATGATCACAAATATATATTTTTACCTGCACAGCATCCCCACAAATGGCTGGACCACGCTTTTGGGTGTATATACACATTGGGATACAATTTTAACAGAATCAATAATATAAACGGTTCATAAAAGATTATTGTCTAATTTGATTAGTATAATCAATATCTGAGTCTGACATACTGCATCTGAGTGTATGAGTAATTACTGATGTTAATAGTCTCTATAATCCTTGCTTGTGATGTGTTGTTGGGTTGTTTTGCATTGCATTACATACCTTTACTTCTGACGTGGTGTAACTTCAGGGCACCTGCCGCAGGAGCAGGTCATTACTGCACCACGTGGTGTGGAGCTGGAAGATTCTGATGATGGTCTGGAAAAAGGTTAAGAAGTTAGTGTTTACCTATAACCATTCCTTACGATATGCATTACTTTCATTCCAGCTTTCATAAAGTAAAATCTTAGTAAAAATATTGAGAAACATTTTCAAGTAAAAAGAAATCTATAATGAAAACCACATTGCATATGAATTTAATACTTTTCATGCCTGTCTTATCTGTATCAGCTGAAAATATTAGAAAACAATGAGAGAACAATTGGATGTGACTGTATTTAACCTATATGCTACATTAGAGCTATTAAAATGTTCTTGATTTAGAAAGTACTTGCAATAAAAGTAAATAATGACTTGTGTAATATAGAGTTAATGTGAGTTTATGCAAAAGGACATTTAAAAGTGACATTACGTCATGAATTTGCTGCTGAAAATGCAAAGGCTCTGGCTGGGGCTGAGGTAATAAGGCCATGATAAAAGTGTATTTTTCCATTTTGCCAAGACATTGTTGTGCAGATTTCACCCACAATAACAAAGAGCGTTATTTATGCACAGGCTACAACGTAAACACAGGCTGTAGAACAACAAAGCCTACACGTGTGTGCACAGAAAACATAAGTTAGCATTGAATTCGACATTTACAGTTTACAGTTTTCACTGACTTGGCCAACTGCCGTCATTCATGTACTTACTGGATCATCTGTCCCTTCGATAGGGGGAATAGCACCAGGTTGTAGTATCATCTTCCCAGTAAAACCACTTCAGAAATCCCGAGGTTCTGGCAGCTGTCTTCAGAGAAGTGTCTTTTCAAAAACAAGCCATAATCCAAGCTTTTGTTGAATCAGCGAGTAAAGTTGGGAAAAATAACCTAAGTTATTGTTCGCAAAGCGAAATGTATGCGGCGTCGGCTAGCATAGCGCTCCTGTCGCGTGCACTGGGGGCGGGGCTGTTTACGTGAGGCCGGAGGAGCACACTTCTTCAACAGGAGGGTGGGGGGCCTCATATCTTTTTATGAGTACAGTAAGGCTTCGTACTCGTTCATGCACCAAGGAAGACTTCTCTTCCACGTCTTCTGTTGGTTGTGTTGTACCTGCTCCATCCACTGTATCCATTTACTGCCATCTACAATCATGCTCAGCTGATGGGTGACGGACTCATCAGCGTCTTTTGCACCAGCGTTTTAGCTCTCGGAGTGATCGTGTCAGCGTGTGATTTGTACATATTTTGCGCCATCATCAGGCCGCGTCAGGCACAGCACGCCAAGATATTAATAAAAACTTGTGCCTGACGTGATAAAAATCAATCCACTGGCAATCGATACTAAAGTAAATGAAGGCTTAAAAGTGCACATGAGTTGCCTCATTTATAACAGCAGAAAGACTGATCAACAAAAAATAAGTGGGTTGAGTGGGTCTCGAACCCACATCACCAACATTAAAGCAAACTTGTCACGCAGCTACCTTAACTGCTTCGCCACATCATTTAGCCAAGAATGGTTTAAAACTTGTACTTGACCAACACGACACGCTGCCGTTATTTGGTTATTTATGTGGTATTAGTGCAGTTCTTTTTTTCTTTTTGTTTGAAAGCCACTCTTTACATTGGACAAGTATCAAAAGCGCGAATACCGGCACCACCGGAGGCGCAACGCCCCCAAGGCAAAGCATCCTGGCACTGTATTAAAAAAACCCATTATAAAAACCCAACACAGTGTAGATGCTACAAAATCTGGATACATCACTGAGCAACATGGCGGACCTGCTTCAGCCAATGAGAGCAGCTTGGCTTGTCACGTGACTTTTGGCAGGATTCTACCTCAGTTTGGTTTTGCAAAGACATCCAGTGTGTTTTTTATACAAGGGAGCCTGTTTTGCAAGTGCAAAGTAAGATGCGTACACAAAGGAGAAAAAGATTTGTACAAAGGAAAAACAGATTTGTACAAAAGAAAACAGATTTGTGCAAAGAAAAAATAGATTTGTAAAAAAGGAAAAACAGATTTGTAAGAAAGGAAAAACAGATTTGTACAAAGGAAAACAGATTTGTACATAGGAAAACAGATTTGTACAGATGTAGATTACTATATTTGCAAATGAAAATTTTAATTATATTTCCACAAAACTATTTGTTTATTTGTACAAATCATTTTGCCTATTTGCAAAACACAAGGTGTACTTGCAAAACACAAATTGTATTTGCAAGTACTGTTACGCTTTTACAACGTTTTGGCAGGAATTTGACCCCATATAATTGGTTGTGCGGTGTGTGGCCCACATCGCTTCATTTGGTCTTTTGAAAAAACAGTTCGAAGACTGTGAGAGCTGGCGACGAGTTATACGACTTTCAGGGTTTGGAAATCAGGTACCTCAGCTTTAAGTAATGTTCCAAATTCAAGTCATTTTAGTCCAATGAAGACAACACTAAAATTTGACCTTGTGACATCCCCCATCAGGTATCAAGAAACATGTCTGTCCTTACCAGATGGATCTGCAGAAGGCGTGGTAGGGCACTGGTGCTGGGGGGGCGGCCCTCACGGAGCAGAGCAGGGCAGCCACAAGAGCAGCAGGAAGCAGCAGAGTCTTCATGTCTGTGGTCTGAGTGTGTCGGCCTGAAGAGACGCTCCTCTGTGACTGACTCCAGCTCTGCTCCCACCTTTATACGGAAACATGGAGCCGATACGATCATCCCCAAAATCAGTTAGCTCGCGCTGACAGACTGAGGGTCTTGTGGTCGTTGACTGACTTCACGGTAGAACAAGACAAAAGGGTTGTGAAGGGACAGCGACTTCAGACAAATGTTTCACTAAGAGTATTACTCCAAGTGATAAAAAACGTATTGATTTCAGTTTTGATAAAGCTGCTCTGTGTGGGAGAAAGAGTAACGCACACCAAAAATTATTTCTTGAAATGCAGCAGATGCACAAGAAAATTCAAACAAAGCATCACACTCTCAGGTTGTAGCTGTTCATTTTTTATTAGACAACTCTTCAGCCTAAATTGCCTTCATCAAAGGTGCTCTATAACATTTCAAGTGGAGGGTATGTCTCGTGATTGCTTTGGCAGGAATTTTTCACAGTATGGCATTAAACATATCTCCATGGCATCAAGAAGCTCATGCAATATGGTTATCTGCAGAGAGGGGACCAAGCTCACAGTAAGATGTTGTTTGTTGTTTGTTTGGGTTTTTTGGGTAATTTTTTTATTTTATTATTATTATTTCAACAAATATAAGAGTGAACATATCCAAGCAGGTGGCACCAGAAAAGTTACACAGTGCTCACATATATTGCTATGGATTTATACCAAGGTGGGCATTAATAATTACTTATTTAGTTTCACACTTCTTTTCATTAACACTTGACACAATAGGTGACAAAACTGTTATGACATAAAAGGGATTTTAGTGTTTCTTGCAGCTTAAAATATTTTTACTTATTGATTTGGTTTATTATCTGATATTGTATTTTATTATATCTCTTCTTTGCAAATACCAGAACGGGGTGCATGGTGGCAGAGCGACTAGAGCTTCCTCTCTGGGTGGAGTCTGCATGTCCTCCCCGTGTTACTCTCCGGGTTCTCTGGCTTCCTCCCACCGTCCAAAGACATGACTGTGTTCAGGTTAATGTCCATGTCTAAGGTGTACCCCGCCTAAGGCCCAAAGTCACTGGGATAGGCTCCAGTCACCCGTGACCCCTAAACAGAACAAATGAATATTCTTTGCAAATACACGAATGTGTCCATTATTTTTGTTTTGTGGAAGCATCAGTAATAAAAAATAATAAAAAATTCCACATGAATTGAGTAAACATATGATATACTGTCAAAGAGAGCAATTAAGTCTCATTGATTATAAATGACTGAACCTATATTCTGTTGATGCTCTCTATAAAGAGGACATATGTGCATTTTATTTACCACTTTGCTGTAAATAAGTCAGAAGCTTATCACGCCTTCTGCAGATCCATCTGGTGAGGACTGCTGTGGTTTTGATAGTATTTGTTGTATGGTCCTTACCTTTACTGGTTGTAGACAGACCACTAAAAGTCCTAGTTTGGACCTGCTTTATTCTTGGTAAAAAGGGACTGACCACTCAGTGATTATCAAACTTGTCGTGTATCACTGATGGGACACAAATTCCTACAGGTGACGTGTGGACTCATCAGCAGTAAAATATTTGTTATATCATTTTAGTTTAATATTTATCTTTTTTTTTTTTCTGAACAAACTTGCTGCAATAATGTAAAAACAAAATCTCTAACGTCTCATTGGTCAGTCACTGTTTTCATTCTATTGTTTCTACTGTTTCATTTCAAATTTCCAGTAACCTAAAACCCCTGTGACACTTGCATTAACATGTTTTATGATGCATGGTTCAGAGTAGTGTATTCTGAACATACACAGAATACTTTCACACTGAGTTGCATTATATTAAAGTAGTAGAAAACCAAGCCATTCATTTTAGTATATTATTAGTATAATTATTATCATTACTAAACTGGGTAAATCAATTAAATATTTCATCAGATTTATCATAAAGCACTTTGAATGTCACATTACATAGGAAGAACTAATATGAAGTCTTAGTAGCAAATGTCTTTTTCTTTTGTACAAAAAGAGAAAGACTCTTTTTTACAAAAAGAAACAGACTTGTGAAGACTTGTAAGAACTGTAACATGCCCTCAGCAGTGCAATCCCAACTGGAGAAAATAAGATGTAATAATTTGCTGTCATTAAGACACATCCTATCAGAGTTAACTCGTGGTTTTCATTTCATTCAAAACTGTGTCTGCGTAAAAGTTACAGTTTAAAGAAAAACATGCCAGAAAGTCAGTATAACATATTTTTATTCACAGTTGAGACAAACTGAGTAATTCAATTAGCTGCTATAACTGCAATAACTGTTCCTCATCATTTACATGTGGCCAGTCCGTAGCCGAGGCAAGCCCACTCATTTGTCATCTCCATAAAGTCTGGCTGTGCTGCAAGACCGCTCGCTGCAATAGTCCACACACAGTAAACACATGTAATCAGACAACATCAATAAATAATAATCAACATATGTAATGGTTTAAGATGTCAGACCTGAGAGCAAAGTGTAGAGGTTGCAGTAGTTGAGGCCGTTGTCGAGCAGACTGGTGAACGCAATGGACTGGGAGGTGGCCTTTCAAGGGAAACAAAGCAACAACTGATGAAGCAAATACACATTAAACAACCAACATATGCAGTAAACGTTGTAGAATGTACTTACAGAGACCCTGCAGCCTCCGGTTAAAACTGTGGACATGAATTTGAAGCTGAGCGTTTCGGCTGTGAGTCCGTCTGCTGAGGTGTGGTTAGCCATGATAGCCAGAGGACTCACAGACACCAGCTGAAGGGGACGAAGAGGAGAGGGAAACGGTCAATAGCGTCATTTAAATTGTCATTTAAGCATTCAGAACAATTCTTATCATACTGACACATGTAGCTGATGTTGTTCGTCATAATTTGATGAGGTGAAAAGCAAATTTGGCGATTTATAAAAGCAATTAACTTAACTACCTTTAGAATTTAAGTTTTGATACACTCTTGATTATGAAAGCAAGTTTAACTTTAATGGGAACAGACAGACTAACCATTCAAATTTGATTTATGTAATAATGACTTATAAGTTGGAAATTTTGGAATTTGAAATATTTGGCCGTAACAAAATGTGAAAGCAGAGGATCAGGCATCATTGAACCACCAACCGTTTCAATTGTGAATGGCTGTTTCTTTTTGTATATCACAAAACACACATTTTGACATTCCTTACATTGTAAAGACAGTTTCCACAGCCGGCTGCAGGACTGAGAGCCTCAATCTGCTGCTCCAGTGTGGTGCTGATCACTGCACATGGCGTCGCAAACAGCCTACATTTCAAAAGAAGAACACAGGTGATTCATTTTCAAAACCAAGTTCTAAGCCTAGGCTATAAGGACTGAATCAACAAGGTCTAAATCTTTGTATTTGTATAATGAAAAAGCAAAATTGTAAATGTGAATGTCTTGGGACAGACATACATACAGTTTAATAAACATACTTGTTGTCCTTACGTCTAAATAAATAAATAATTGACCAGTCCAGGCTAAAATGTGTAGCATAACACTTGAAAACTGAAAATCTTGAATAAGATAATAAGTGAACTGAAGTGCTTGAATTGTGTAGTATCCCGATTGGGGTATATTTTTGTCTTGGAATAAGATGCCAGTGGAACAAGCATAAAATGTCTCGTTTCATTAAAAATAAGAGAAAGATAAGCATTTTCATGCTTGAAAGGGTATAAAAATGCTACTGCACTTGAAATAAATAATCTCAATAAACTTGTTTTAGTGGCAAAGCTCATTATATGACAGTAAAACTATACTCAAATCAAGATAAATATCACTTAATTAAAGTACTTCTTTTAACAATATCCTTCTTTATGCTTTTTCTATTGAAGAAACAACTCTCAATTGAAATTCTGTCCTCACCAGATGGATCTGCAGAAGGCGTGGTAGGGCACTGGTGCTGGGGGGGCGGCCCTCACGGAGCAGAGCAGGACAGCCACAAGAGCAGCAGGCAGCAGCAGAGTCTTCATGTCTGTGGTCTGAGTGTGTCGGCCTGAAGAGACGCTCCTCTGTGACTGACTCCAGCTCTGCTCCCACCTTTATACGGAAACGCAATCATCCTTGAAATCAATCGGCTTGCTCTGACAGACTGAGGGTCTTGTGGTTGACTTCATGCTATCATTATTTACCAGCCATGAGACAATAGAACTATTTTCACGTTTAGTTGTGAAGCACGATTACAGCCTTTTGCTTTGGATGCACCATCTGATACTGGGAAACTATTGACATTCCTTTGTATTTGAAATTAAATTGTGTGTGTGTGTGTGTGTGTGTGTGTGGGTGTGTGTGGGTGCGTGCGTGCGTGTGTGTGAATTAAATTGAAATGAAATGAAATAATGAAATTAATTGGAAATGGAGGCAAAAGTGAAGTGTGTCATAAAGTGATTTCACTGGGGAAACTGTGATTTACCCTCAGAATATCACAAAATATGAAAAATTGAGATGATTTTGGGAAATGAAACCACTCAGACACATGTGAGTGACATCAGAGCTGCTTTAAACACATTTATTATTGTATTTGACTTTATGCTTTAGGAAATTATGATAAACTCTTTGCAGTTTTGATGAAGTAATCCAGATTTAACCAGATGGACAGACAGACAAAACGTTCCCTCTCACGTTCATTCACTCAAGGCTATTTAGATTTGACAAAACACAAAACATAATGCATGTTTTTGGGAGGAAGCTGGAGAACCATGGAGAGAACCCAGGGTAACATAAAGAGGTAATGTGATTTTGGTCTGGTTTGGGAATCGTCTGTGAGGTCAGAGCTCTAATCGCTCTGCCACCATGCAGACATAAATATCTACAGTGTATCTGACTCATAATGTAATCCGTCAATATCATTACATTGGACTGTGAAGTCATTGTTATCGTCTTTGTTTTGACAATTGCATTTTTCTTACTGAGACATTTCCATTGAAAAAGACTTCTTCAGAGGTTTTGGCTGCCAAACTATTCCAGTAAAAGTAGAGCCATTATTCATGGTCTGTAATCTGATGGAGGGTTACTCAGGAGCCGTTGTGAGTTTGGGTGAACCTGACTTTTAGAGGACCTTGTGAAAGTCAGAGAGAACACTGTGAAGCGAGATCAGTCACGAGATTCGTGGAGAAATTCCCTGTATTTTGTCTCCTCTGCTCTGACCTATAATTGTGAGAGTCACCAGTTTTCTAATGATCATCAGGCCTTCTCATGCAAATCACAGACAAACTGATTATTCACACTTCATTGTCCAAGACACATCAGACATTTAAATGAAGAAACTCATAAATTGTACCTTTGAAAAAGATAAAACTATCTGAAAGGTATTTTAGTTCTCAGGGTGCAAACTGGCTTTTGTTGTAACATGCCATTGTTTATTTTATTGGATAGAATTTTACATGCAGTGTTTCCATCAACAAAGAAGACTGGTGCCCCCTTCACCACATGGCTTACTTTGCCCTCATGTGATTTAAAATGTGTGATTCCCAATCTGTGGATGCCTTTCTTCTCTTAACCAAGCTACTGTCTTAGGAAGCTACTGTTTTAATAAATTAAAAAAAAAAAAAAAGAAAATGAAAAATATAGTTATTTTATGGTTAAAAATGTTATAATGGAGTAATAATGAATAATACTGACAATGCATTAAATTTGTGCAGTTTATATATATATATATATGATTTTTCATCAGTTCCACACTTGGAGGTGGTACTTTTGTGGACTAAGCACGGCTGTCAATCTGTGGCATTGGTCCCTCTGACCACCACCAACATTCACGCACACTCCAGATTTAGGTTGGGAATGACAGAGAGAAAAATAGACATTTTCCTATTAGGCTATACATATATTTCCAAAGTGAAAAATTAAACCTGCAACCAAAAAAAAAAAAAAAATGTTTCTACAGTCCATAGCCTTTCTAAAAAAAAAATGGGACGTGCATTGATTTGTGCTAAATTTACTGTAAACCTAGTAATCAATCTGGCCTTTGTTTTGAAAGTACCAACCGGATATTCAAAGATTTGTTTTGTGCTTTCAATTTCCTGTAACTTGATAGTGCTTTGTAAAACTTACGGAAAGGTGAAGCAGCAATGGCAAAGTGTGAATAGCCTCGACTTTACAAGTTTTATTCCTATGGGAAGTTTAGTTTCACAATGTTGGCCAAATTAGTAAAGTTACGGCTTCGATATGTAATCCATACGAATCTAGATACGTTTTATTATCCATTTTGTTGTCAGCACAGATATCTGTCAAAGCTCTCGTCGTGCGCTGCTGCTGCTGTGACATCTCCTTCTCGCCTTGAACCACGTTGTACAAGCCACATTTTTGAACCACGTTTCCGCCACTTTTTGAAGACAGCCAAAACATCTTACGAAGCCCTGAAGCATCTCTCTGGGCTGACCAGTCGGAAGTCCGTAAGAGGTAAAGTGAAGCGTAAAATACGTAAAAGTTATGCGTAAAATGGAGCGTGAAACGAGGCGCTGCGTGACAGGCGTCTGACTGTGCGTAAAAGGGTTAGTTAGTTAGTTATGGGCAATAGATACATGACAGGTCTGAAACAATGGGGCACAAAAAACAGAGGTCATTTTGTCTTTCTGAGCGTCACCATTCAATTTTCATAACTAACTTTGTGGCCTGTTCAAATATTTGTCAGTAACCTATAGGTTTTACCTATAGTAAAATGTAGAGCCAATCAATGCCCTTCTATCATTAAAATGACATTAAAGTGCTACAACTACATCTGGCACAAATATCAATATTTGTTTGTATGTTTGCTACTGCTTTTGTCTGTACGATAACCATATAATAGCCATTCTGGATGACAACAAATAGTGCTCCTATGTCTACAAATTATACAAATACTTTTAAATTTAACATATTTAGTAGCCTGTTGTAGAATTTCTTTTACATCAACTACTAAAATAATCATAATCCTTAAATGGACTATACAGACTGTAAAACACATACTTGACCTTTTTTATAACAAAAATAGTGACTATTAAATCAAATGTCAATAAAATAAATACCAATTTCTGATTGTCATCAATAATATACTTTATTTGTAAATCGTGACTGTATTTCAACCTTTGTTTAGTTCAAGTTGATTTAAAATATCTCAATGTGCAATAGGAATAACTGACTTGTGGACAAGCTGACCAGTCAACTACTAAAATAATCATTAGGTGCAGCTTTATTCAGGAATAATAGTTTGAAGTTTGAAAAGATAGGCCTAAAATTGTTTCTTAGCAGGGACTGTATAAGCTATTTATTGAACTATGGCTTTGCATTTACATTGTTTCATTTATAAATTCATCATATTAAGAACAGTATTAGCTAGGGCACAATGTATCACAAAAGTATCAATATCGTAATATTGTCTAATGCAATAATCGAAATTTACACTTTAACAATGAAAACAGAGAATCTTAATCATGATTTTCCTTCTTCAACCTTGGTTTTGTCTTGGTTTTGTCTCTTTTAAGCTTTTATTTTGACAGTTTGAGTTTACATTAAGGCATATACATATTTGTTTTGATCCAACTGAAATTATTGCATCACAAAGAATATTCAAATTATATCTACTTCGCCATAATTAACAGCACATCAGTCATTTTCATCAAGGACTACTGTTACAATACCATCATGTTTCTATGTAAATTCACGCCCTCAGCCTCTGCTAATGTTTACAAAATACTCCACATTGTGTCCCAATTTTCCAGGTGTCTTTGTTGTGCACAGTTTCAAATTGCATGTGATCCTGGTTTGTTCTGCTAAACTGATGACTTTATCCTTTCAGAGTGTTCTTCATCCACCACCCAAACAGTACATCATAATTTAAGTGTACCAAAGAATGAAGGACGGAGGCTGTTTTTTGACACACATGCAGTGGTCCGTCTCCTGGAAGACAACGGTAATTTTTCTAAACTTATTTCCTGTAACATTGATAATTCCAACATTTTAACAATTGCACATGTTACTTTCTTTTTAAGGTTTCACGACCCAACAGGCTGAAGTAGTAGTCAACGTACTGGTCCAAATGACAAACTCAAATATGGATGTGATCTACTCAGACATGGTCACTAAAGTGCAACAGGTGAGAACTGTGTGCAAATATTTAAGAGCATTATTTGTTTACTGCTGGAGAAATTGCGAAGTTGCAAGATGGCCCGTGTGTTTTTGCATTGTCCAGCTGTTCATAAATATTCGACTGAGATCAGTAAAGCACAGCAAATTATCTTCAACACTTACATACCACTTGACTTTAAATTCATGCATCTGGGACATTAAACTCCTGCAATTGAAAAAAAATCACAAAGAAATGAATGTCACACAATGAAGCAATTGTAAAGACTGGGCTTAAGTAACAGTTAGGGCTGAAAGAAGTTGATTGATTAATCTCAACTAATTGATTATTGAAATAGTCCCTTTACTAGGCGCCTGACTTATCAATAGAAAAAACGTTGTCTGAACTATACACAAACTCCAAAGCATACTCCAAAACAATGAGCTGAAAGAAGAGGTTTTATGACTGAGACAGGGCAGTAATGAACCTGAAATGACACTACAAATGTGTAATATTAGTGTTTTTATTGAAGTAACACCCTCTGAAGATGTTCAAGAAGCAGCTCCTTCGTTTCGTCTTCAAATATCGATCCAAACAACTAAGTGATTAATCAAAAGCGGCAGACAAATTGATTGTCAACATAATCGTTGGTTGCAGCCCTAATAATAATGGACATATTTAAAATGGAAAAATATTACATTTGCTTTTCAACATACTAATAACTTCTCCAAGTGGGAACTTTTTTTCTTTATGTTCCCTCTCTGTTTCTTGTTTTTGTTTATATTTGGTCTTTTTAAAACATAAAAAATATATAAATGGAAAACAAAATGCTACAACTTTTCTTGTAATTTCTGTTGATTTAAAAAAAAATGATTTTGGCAGGAGATCATGTTGCAGCGTATCATGTCTCAAATTGCAACTGTAAAGAAGGACATGATCATCCTTGAAAAGAGTGAGTTTTCGACATTATTGGCAGAAAATGAGGTAAAGATTTACTTGAAATGTAAATGTTTTAGTATAATTTCTCATTTTAACATGACTATATTTTCCTACAGAAACTGAAAGTCCAGCTATTGCAGCTTAAAGTCCAGCTGGCAGTGAGTATTTTCAATTCCAATAACATAACTTCATAACTCAGCTTTATTGTCATTTAAATTACTTAAATTTAATTGCAAGACACATTCAAAAATATCTGAAAGTTCAATCAAATATAATAAATATAATATAACTACAAGTACAATATGGTCACTTGCACTTTTGTTACTGATAACAAAATATGAAATTAAAAAAAAAAAATCCTACCTGTTTGGTAGATTATAAATGCATGGTTTGTTTTATTTTTCTTTTTTGCATCTTTCAGGGTGTAATGAACAAAGTGCGTTCTGACAATGTTTTGGACATGCATTTGGAGAAAAGTCGAGTAAAGGAATTGGTGTGTCTTTACCCCCAAAAATATAGTTCAGCCTTTTGGATAGTACTGCTTACTGACTTTTTCAATATATTTACAGAAAGCAGAACATGAAAAGAGACTCTTGGAAACGCGTACAGAAATACTGGAAATGGTTGGTATTTCTCTGTATTTGACATTGTGTGATTGTATAATAAATTTAGATACGATGAATTCACGATTTTACTGTTTTTGCAGACAGCTGAACATGAATGTCACCTCACTCAAACCAATATGAAGATAGACACAGAAGTTGCCGGGTTAAAAACAATGTTGGAGTCACATAAATTAGATACTATCAAATATCTCGCTGGTACGTAAATACAAATTGATACATAATGTTGTTTACAGTATTTTTCATAACCGAATGATAACTTATGCCATTTGTTTTGTCCCGTATAGGTTCAATATTCACCTGTCTCACTGTTGTTCTGGGATTCTATCGTATTTGGATGTAAAATGTATATTACTTGAAGCACTTAACACTTAAATGTAGTGCCACTGACACTTCAAACAAATGCACTTCTTATATCAACAATTTCATGTTATCAGGATACTGTTGTTTTCTTTTTTCCCCGATGGCACAGACTGAAGACAAACGGTAACTTAAAGGTGCACTTTTCTGTATCCTTAATGTGTACAGCAGTGGTTCCCTACCTTTTTTGTCTCGCGTACCCCCTTAGCTTTGTTTTACACTCAGAGTACCTCTTAACTTGAGTTTCAGACAAATAAATGGGTTTACTAGTCAAATATAGTCAATTATAAGTATAATATTTTTTATTTTAAGAGATAAGATAAGATAAGATAAGATAAGAGATCCTTTATTTGTCCCACAATGGGGAAATTCCACTGTTGCAACACACAGTTTAGGACAGGAATGAAAGAAATAGGTGCATGCAATAAAAACAGGATAAATAAACATGGTCATAAAAAAATACAATATAAAGTATAAAGTGCACACTCTTATTTACAGTAAAAATGGTAACTAAAGTGGCTTAAGTGTATGTTATATACAGTAAGTGGATATGGTGAGGTAAAAGTGTATTGATAGTATGTTAAATTATATTGCACATGATTATAACAGGTGAATGACACATGTTACAGTATTGCACATGATTATAGCGGGTGACTGACACATGTTTAGGGCTAACAGTGTTCATTGTAAAGTCTGACAGCAGCAGGAAGGAAAGACCTGCCAAACCTCTCCTTCACACAGCGAGGGTGAATCAGTCTGTCACTTTAATTATATGTATGATCCAAGATACTCCAAAGATGCTAAAGATGAAAAAGATGCTAAATTTACAACTAATGATACTTTTTTATTCAGATAAAAGTACATTTTATCTTTATTTAAAACCTGAAATCATTCCAAGTACCCCCTGGTAATTCCTCACGTACCCCTTGGGATCCCCGTACCCCTGGTTGGGAAACACTGGTGTAACCCCCACAGATCTGACCTGCACCTTGGCCTGCATGGAGTTAAGTTTAATGCCATGCTGTGGAACTTTCTTGACAAAGCAATGACACCTCCATGGGGACAATTAGGTGGTTGACCCGTCACCAGAAATGTTACATAGTGCACCTTTATATATTATTGTTAAGTATTATTATTTTTGGTTTGCCACACAAATACTAAACTTGTCTTTACAGTATACAACCTTTTTGGACGGTATATTTCTAGTGGAACAAATGTTTAGATCCCAGTCCCTACCTCTTTTATACAGTGCAAGGTTTATTTTGTCTACATTCATAACAGTACGTTTTGTAATCATTTTGCTTACACATTATTAACCCATTTATTAGTAGTACAATCCTCACTCATTATCAACACTTTTTTTTCTTGTATCCGTAATTGCTGAGTTATAATCCATAGCATGCATTTCAATTTCTCATTTCTGGTACTTGCTTCAGAAGATGACTCACTTGAAATGACCAATTTTTGTATTTTAACACATGATCTCATAATATCTTGCACAATCCTACATTTGAAGACATGCAAGCTTGAAGTTTATTGTAATAAACTTTACAGCTTTTAACAAACTTTACAGCTGTACAAATGAAGCGCAAAAAATGACCAACCTTTGAAGGACAAAATGAAATACGCACAATGTAGTTGCTGACAATGGAGAAACCAAAACCCACTAAAATTATTAAATATTCTTTAAACAAGCTTTATAAAGTTAAATTTAATATAATTAAATTTAAATATGTTCCAAAGTGCATTTAGCTTGTAAATAATTTAGGACTGCAGGTTCATTATTATCTCTGCTTTACCGCACAATTATTAAAGTTTAGAAAGAAGAATTTTATTTTATTTTATGATGGATGTGTCGTTGTTTTTTATGGACTGTTGTCATCATCCACACATGTGGATAAGTTACAGAATAAAACTGACTTATAAAGAGAACGAACATGTCTCTCCTCTTCAGACTTTATATCAAATTAATTATTAATTAATAAACACATCTGTTTAGTCCATCTATAGAAATGCATTGCACTGTTACGTAACTACCACATGATGGCGGTAGCTCACCGAAAGAGGAAGTGCTTTATTGTGAAAGGAGAGGATGCACCTTAAACCGGAAGTTTTTCCATCTGCTTTTCCTGTAGTTTTTTTTGTCCACACGTGTATTACTGTCAATGAAGTTTACAATGTTTTAACAATTACTAGTCTTTTTAAAACATTTTCCGAGCGTAAAATGTCAACATAGAAGAACATTTTGTCTGTACATCAAGTGAATCAAGGTAAATTATTGCTCGTCCACTTATTTTTCATGTTATCAGCAGGCTTCTTCATTAAGCTATTAAAGAATATAAATGACTTAAACATTAGTCAGCCTATCAACACTGACTTTATTTCATTATTGACCTGTAACAGTTTGAGTTTTTCCTCTTGTAAATAGCTTAAGCAATTTCGTTCCTTAATTTTGAGATCTGAATTTCTCCACTGTGCGATCAATACATTATCTTATTATTAAAACAAAAAGGTTTAAGTATTTGAGCGTTTTACTGAAATAATTAATTAATTAATAATTGTCTATTGTATGATTTTAGAGTGATGTATTTTAACTTTGTAATAACAACTGTACTTTTACTATGTATAGGTTGACATTTTAACATCTGTCCAAATGAAAAATAGCCTTGTGGCTAATTCTGGCATATTTACATGTAAATGTGGATTAATATGCACTGTCCCTGAAATCAATAAATAAAAAAATAAATAAATAAAAACTCAAGTAGAAGCTTATATCCAATCACTTCTTATACATCATCATCAATGCTTTATTTCAGACACTTATAACATCCATTGAACATTACAAATGATACACACACACACACGCACAGAAAAATATGAACATTAATTACATTCGGTACAAAAGGTTCTGCACACGTTAATATTGTTTAATTCGGTCTTTTTGCCTTTCCAGAGTCTGTTGTCTTGGGTGAACCATGGCGGACCCCTTTAGCACCAACTCTGAGGACGTGATCCAGCGTGTTATAGAGATTCCTCTGAACACTGCAGCTGCTCCAGACAAACTGGAAGAGCTTTATCAAATCAGCGAGACTTGTGACTTCATTACCAAACACCACTTTGAAAAGGTACACTCAACCAGTGATGATAAGCACACTGCTATATTTATGGGTTTACAGGTTTAAGTGCAGAAGCAATGATATTGTATGTATTGAATTTTAAACATGTCATCATTTGCACTTTATTTACCATTGTTGTATCAGCATGGTCAACTGTTGTGTCTGTACTTAGGGGTGAATGATATTGACCTCTATTTTTTTTAGTATCTTGATGAAGATATTTAGACAATATTTTAACAGTGCTTCAGGGATGTGGTAAAATGTCAGTCTAAAAATTGGGGTTCAAGTATTGTACAAAACATGAATGGGCCATAAATGTAACTAGAAAGGTACAGAAATATCACTTTATACCTCTGTTTGGAAGATTACACTAGACATTTCTGTATTTATTTTTATACCGCTCTTTTTGCTGTCATTTTTAATAGTTTTTACTTATACACTGTATACTTTTTGTATATTCTAGTTTTGCATATCTCCAAAACAACAATTGCTATATTATTATTATTTTATTTTATTTATTTTTTTACAAATCTCCCATCTCTAGTCTGTACTACTATTATCAGTGTAACGGCCTGTACCAACTTAACTCTATAAAACCAACTGTGTATTCATGTTTTATCGACTGATCTTTTTTCATTCCTAAGCTCCTAAAGGAAAAAATAACTTGTCAGCACCAGAGGGAAAAGTCTTATACATATTGGATGCTGTGCTAATTTTTCTTGTCTTTACAATATTCACAGGTTGCCCTCCAGTTTCCTGATAATTTATTGGTGGATTCAGTTGCAGTTGCAGCTGAAATAGAGAGAAACACCAAAGCCAAAGTTTATATTTTGGGGGACACATCTTATGGCAGGTAAGACACCTCTTCTGTGTTGCCAAATATGAATGTTGTGAGTGTTTATTTAATGAGCTCATTTATTTGTCTTTATTTTCTTGATCAGCTGCTGTGTGGACGAGGTTGCTGCAGAACACGTAGGAGCGGATTGCATTGTTCACTACGGCAGCTCGTGTCTCAGTCCCTCCAAAAGGCTCCCGCTGATGTACGTCTTTGAGAAACGACCCATCGATGTGGAAAAGTGTGCGGCCGCTTTTAAGGAGCTTTACCCCGATTCACAAAGTCACATTGTCCTTCTCTACGATGTCAACTATGTTCATGCCATTTGTAAGTAAAAATAATGCATATAAATACTAGTAAACAGTAAAACAGCATAGCATAGAGCACATTTAGCTCTACTGTCTAACCTGTCTGATATATTGATATAATTATAATAAAGGGTTATGTCAGAATGCAATAATTAATGCCATTCTGCATATTTAACAGTGAAATGTGATAAGTGCTGCTCGATTGCATGGTTAAAAATAGAGACGATATTTATCAATCTTACACACATGCCCATGAAATTCCATAGCAAAAATATTTTTAGCTTTGATTATTGGTTGACTTTATTTTGAGCTTGTGACCAAATATATCCCACATTTGGTTTACAATATATTACCCATCATCCACAAATAGCTGCAGACACAAGTTCATATGCAATTGTACTGACATTTGATAAGTCCACCATGTGTCCATGTTTCCCAAGTAAATGTAAATAAACCATATTATCTCGAAAATGGAAGAAAAACGTATAAACTGCCACACCCCGTTGAACATCACTTTGAATTGTGTGATTGCAGTGATTTTACAAAGTTACATTTGACAAAGTTACATTAATTAGCCGGAAGATGTTCAAATTTGGTTCTGTTGTACATTTTTCTCGAAACTAGCTTTGGCCTCCTTACAGTAGCAGTCTCATTATGGTGTTGCTAAGGATTCAAACCCTAATATTTAGTGTTGAGAGGAAATACAGCTTGCCTTTGAGTCATGCATTGTTAATGATATTCAAATGCATTGCCCAATAAAAGAACAATTACTTACTTAATGGCTTTTCAAAAGGGGATTTTTAAAAAGTTAAATGTTAAAACAAGAAAGTGGAATAGAGGAATGGCCAAGTAAGTTTCAATTCTAAATTTTAGACACAATTTTGTTCCATAGCAGAAACAAAATATTACAGAAAATATGCTATGAAATATAGTTTTATTTTTATAACGACTGTGACTTTTCAACACACAAATATCAATTTATTTGTTTTTCTATTGTAATATTATGTTTTTTCCATTATTCCAGGTGATCTTCGGACACTCCTAGACCCAGAATACCCAAACCTCACTGTCTCTGATCTGGTTTGTGAAGGGGAGACGTGCCACAGCCACTGCTACGTTAAACGCAAACAAAACACTCCCTCAGATCAAGAAAACGATCCGTCCGTTTATCAATTTGGAAGACGCTTTTCCTTAAAAAGTGGACTAAGTATCAAGGACTACAGTGTTTTCTACATTGGCCAAGAGGGGGCGACATTGACAAACTTTATGATGACTTGGAATGGGTGCACATTTTGCTCCTTTGACCCCAGCACAAGCACAGGAAGGACAGAATCAGTTAAAATCAACCGCGCTTTGATGAAGAGATATTACGCCATAGAAAGAGCCAAAGATGCCGCAGTGGTTGGCATCTTAGTTGGGACTTTAGGAGTGGCGGACTACCTGTCTATAATCCCCCAACTAAAAGAAGTGATCCACAAAGCAGGGAAGAAATGCTATATGTTCGCAATGGGGAAGCTGAACGTGCCAAAGCTCGCAAACTTTCTGGAAATAGACATTTTTGTGTTGATCGCGTGTCCTGAGAACTCCTTGCTGGATTCGAGTGAGTTTTATAAGCCCATCGTGACGCCGTTTGAGATGGAGGTGGCATGTAATCCCAACAGAGAGTGGTCCGAAGAGTATGTGACCGACTTCAGACATCTACTGCCAGGTTTGTTTTGAATCTTTTAACTCTTTTGTATTGACTAGGGCTGCACAATAGCAATGACATGACCTAATGCTATTAACTTAATTCTACACAAGTCTATTCCCCTGAAAACATGTCAATAAAAGACTATTTCATTATCTCTTTGCAAATAAATGTTTTAAATGTAGCACTAAATTAGGTTGGCCCCTAATACATAAAAAATTGGGCACCCAGATTTAGCCATTACCACTAGAGGGCAACATGGAAGGTTTTTTTTTTTTTTGACCCGAACTGAAAGCTTGGAAAGGAATTCTGCTGCTACTTTGCTTTGTAAAGAATGGAAGTGTGTATGCCTTTGGCCAACTGACTGGTTCCTTCTTCTGATAAGGGATAAGTTATTGCGTAATTGAAAACATTGAAATATAAGGATAAGCATCAACAAATAGAAACAAAAACTTTTATTTTATTGATCATTTTGCTCCGCCTTTTTAATTACCTTTTGTTTAAAATCCTTCTGTCCATCGTCATGACTCAACTTCATCTCTGCTCACTCTGGTATTCTTAAGGTGCATTCTGGCCCCTGTTCAGTTGTGGTTTCGATGTGGTTTTGTCCTCTTCTACCCCTTGTTTAGTCCAGGTCTAGTCACAATTTTGTTCGGGTTTGGTGTGTGTTTGAATTGCTGCTCATTAAAATAATTAAAAAGTTGCAACATCTCATGCATTTTTCTCGTATGGCATGCAACCATTTTAATGTAACCTATAATTGTTATCTAATAAACTTTTCGACATCCTTAGGTGGACAAAGCCATGTTCCTTTGGCTGAGCTGGAGGACTACTCAGAGGCCGACGTGTCCCTGATTTCAGGAGATTTGAGACGACAGTGTTTGGACTCGGATCAGGACCAGGGTTCAGAGAGCTCCTCTTTGGTCCTGAGGAATCAGACCATGACCGTAGCCAACACAAACTCTGCAGGTGAGAGATAAATGGTGGTGGATCTGTACGTTTGGTTGGAATTCAAAAACTAATTAGTCACTCAAACATGTGCCATTCACCACTTTAGTCAACAGAGGGGGCTATACACACTTTTTATCCTTTTTGATTTTCTTATTTTATCTTATTTTATACTACCATTCTATCCCCTTAACTATTGTGTATCAAAGACCGTCTTTTATTTATTATTCAGCTACTATTACTGTCTGAGTAATTTTCTACAGTTTGTCTTGTGAATTTATTCTCATTGAAAGTAATAAGACGAGCTTCTCCAAAAGACTTTTTTCATATATGTAAGCACCAAGTTACAGAAATAGTTACAGAGTGTGTATAATGTGTTTATAAACATAAATACTAAAATATTGTATTGGACCTTTTATGGACGATTTAGTATTTGCACATCACTAATATTGCCTGCTGTGCGAGTTTGTAACTTTACGATTCAGATATTCGTACCCACATTGTCTTTAAAATCTATGTAATGTGTCGAAGAACTTAAAATCTTTTGTTCTTTTTGTTTTCCAGCGTCCTTTTTATCTGGGCGCAGCTGGCAGGGTTTGGAGAAGAAGTTGGGAGAGACACCGGTCGTAAAAGCAGTGGAAGGTAGAAGAGGGATTGCCATCGCCTACGAGGAGGAAGGAACATCCTGAATACTTTTGTTTCTCCAACATCACAACTTCACTACACACTGTTCAATACAGATAAATATATAGTATAATTTATTAATGTCAATACTATTAAATATCAGCGTGTAAATGTATTTGCACAGAGATTTCAATAAAACATATTCACTACATTTCTTCCATTATTACATTATTGATTGATAAATGTATTCATACACATATAAACATTCAAATAATAGACATGTAAAGTTGGTTGAAAGCTTTCAGTCATTGCCCGTTGGTAGTTCCTCCACAAAAGAAGCTGGAAATATGCCCGCATTTTCTCCACATTGGCCCTCAATCCAATCCTCGTTAACTAAAAACAAGGGGAAAATGTAAATCAACGTTTCTAATATTAATTTGTACTACCAAAGCTAAAATTGAAGAACAGTCTTACTTCTAGTCAGTAAAATAATTTTGTCGCCTTCTTGAAAACTAAGATCCTCTGGGTTTGAGGACTGGTAATTGTGAAGAGCAATGAAGCAGATCTGTGGCTCTTCAGGTGGCTAAAGTAATGACAAAAACATTTAAATACATAAGGCTTTCCAAACATTTTAATGCAGAAATGAATTGTTTCACCTCGTAGATTTTACACCACATAGTGAGGCGACCATCTTTGGCTTGGTTCCAGACACTTTTCATGTCTGTGTTTGCTTTGATGACACTGTCTCCAGTCGCCTCCGGGGTTAAACTAAAGCAAAAGTCAAAATATATTAAATAAAAGGACAAAACAAGCCTAACATGAGGTCATATTATGCCACCTGACCACTTTCAAATACTAGATGGACTTGTATGTTATGATTACAAATTAGTGTGTCATTTGTATTCTGGAACCTGTAAGAACCAGCATTTAAGTTGAAGTAATGGAAATAAAAGTTTAATTGTCGCATATGGGCCAAACAAGCCTGAAAAACAGAACCAGTTCATTTTACACCCTTTGCAGTGGTTCAAACCTATTCCTAACTTTCCTAAATTATTCTCAGATTTCTGTTTATTCGCCCTGATGAATTTTCACACAACATTCAGTGACCAGATGAGGTTCTCGGATGATAATTGCCACTTTAGAGGTGCACTATGTAACTGTTCTGGTGGAGGGGTCGCCATCTGCTGGTCTTCATGGAGATGTCATTCCTTTGCCTTGGATGTTCCAGGCAGTGAGAATGTTTTTTGTTTTTTGTTTTTTTTCATCTGAAATGTTTTATACGCCAGATAGACAAGTTTAATAGAATATTACTGTGGAACATTTCAGACAAAGAAATGATATCTCCATGGAGACAAGTAGGTGGTGAACAGTGCACCTTTAACTCTCCAAATGAAATGTTTTTACTAATAGTTTTCTTCCATTGGTCATTTTATAAAAACTGACCTCTATAAATAAAGATGTTGCTCTCACTCTGTTATTTAGCCATAATTACTAAATTGTTAAATTCACTTTTTGAGTAAGTTTTGCAATTTCCATTTTCATCATTGGTCAAATTTTACCTCAAGGTTAAGGATGTATTCTCCAGTTTCAACTTCTTGCTTATTTTGTCCATGAGTACTTCATAAGAGGACCCCAGTGGTATTGAAATTGCAAAGGTAAACGTGTAGTAGATTTTGATGATGCAGTTATTGTCTGCAGACTCTGTATCCTGGCAATGATCAGAGATTATACTTTTAGATTTAATAGTTTTACATTTGGTCAGAATTTGAAGGATCTTTGAATACCTCTTTGTTTTTATCAACTTTGCTTCTCACAACAGGACTTTGATCACCTGTAAAGAGACAATAATTGTAAAAATATATTGTAAAATTACTGTAACCACCAAACGAGCAACTGTACCATTTCTCCTTGGTCTTATTGGTGGATCCCTCGTTGGAGGTGTGTCGATCCCCTATTACACTGAAAGTGAGTGAAATATGCAGAAGTTTCTAATGTTGTATCGGTACAAGTGACACTTTTACCTCAAGTTTTTTAGAAGTAGGTGAAATGTCCAGAGGTTCCAGGTAATTATAAGGAACAAGCCCCTTCTGTAATGTGCGCAGTTTTAAGGCAACAGGATATATAAATTATACTGTAAATAATAATTATCTATTCTCAGAATTGTATGGTCTTACTCTTCCATTGAAAATAACAGAAGCCCAGTTGTCAGCGTCTTTCTGAAGCACAAACACAATATTTCCCGGCACCACAGCCAACTCATCGCTGGTCTCAGGAAAAAACTCAAACAAAACTGTATGAGCTTTTCCTTCTAAAGCCCTAAAAATCAGAGCAACAAAAACTCTTCAGTTATTGTACAGAAATGACTGAATGAAAATAAAACATGAATTGATTTACTTCAAGACCTCAGGCTCCTTCGGACTCGTAGGACCATCTTGCACCTGTTATTTATGCAAAAACAACTCGTGTAAGAGACATTTGGAAACCACTGTTGCTCCATTATATAAAGCAATCATTTCCCCAAAATAGTGTCACAATACAAACATTTCAAAAGTATTTTGATACCAAGGAACAGGCTCAATTCTTAGAGTATGATACTAAATTCATGATACAATGTTGTCCCATTTGTGTTTTTTTCCTTCAGTATCGATACATTTGGTTTCCCGTAATTTCTGCTGTGAAATTGCAACAAACATGGGGGGAGTAAATAATCTGCCTTTTAGTCTTAGTTTATTTATGATTAACATATTGATTGACACTGGTTTTCTAGTTTTTCTTCAATGCTTTTTTAAATCCTGGTTTGAAAAGGCAAAAGGATTATACTTGTTTATGACCAATGGTGAGGCTGCTATACATGTATCATCATTTAAATAATAATGTTAAATCTACTAAATTGTATCGTACTGTTCAGAGACACTTACTTGTGGCTGCAATGGTGCAAATCCTGAAAACACATCTTGAGGGACAACTGAGGCAACAACCTAAAAAACACAACAGTGTTAACTATATAATCTTTTTGTATTTTGATAAAAATCTTCTAGGTTTTGATTGTGTTACCTTTGCTTTCCCCAGATAGTCTTTCTTCTCTAACTCTGCCACATAGTGCTTATTTGGCCTGAAAAGTTCACTGGATGGGAACTCCACAAGTTTGAACAGCTTTTGTTTCTGTAAATTCAACAAAACGTCCATTATTAGACACTGCACAGTGAATAGGATATGTGTGTTATCTGTAGCAGGACACTGGAACCACAAAATTGAATTACTTATGAAATTTCCTGGATAATTGTACACAAAGGAGCTTAGTGTGTGGACAGAGGGCACTGACCAGAATAGACTGATATGCTTTGTCGATGAGGTTGAGTTTGCTCTCGGTTTTGTAATCCAGGGCCTTCACAAGGTTTTCTTGGGCGTTTTTCCAGTTTCCCAAATTAGCTTCTGCTAAAGCCATATTGCGAAGAACCTTGATAGCAGAAACACTCACATAACATTGTATTCAAATGATTCAAGATAAGGTACAGACGTTCTATTTTTGTTATAAGATTTTCTGGGCCAAAGGTGAGAGGGCAAAGACATGCAACAAACCACTGTGGCCGTGAGATGAACTCCCAGTGCCAATCTGCTGCAAAGTCTTAAACCACTACACCACCGGAGAGCATAGAATAAAGTTTAGGGATGACAAGATTATTCACTTAATAATCAAGATTGTTTATGTCTCAAAATATAGGCCTATTATAATAATTAAAAAATAATAATCGTGACAATTTTACAAGCAACATAAGGTTATTTAAAATGACTATGGTACAGTAACGTCATTTGATTTGATAAAGCTGGTCAAACTTTATGAATGGTAATGTATTAACTAGGCAATCAATGGAAACTAAGAATTTTACAATTGTTTGGTCAAGGTATCAATAATCGTGTATAATTGTGAAATGGTGATGTTTCCTCTCACAGTAAGAATAACAATAAAATTTGATATTGTGACATCCTTGAGCTTTATTCTTTTGTTTAATGTATTGGATCTCATTCTTGTGACATTTTAAAGTCCTGAATAATCATAATACCCAGAAAACCCTATAGGTAAATGAAAGTATTTGTACCTCGCACGCATACAGCTTGTATCTGAGACCAAGAGCTTTGTAGTCGATCATTTGGTTTCCGCGAAGTGCTTTGTATGCATTTGTGAAGTCGCCTAAACACTCCTCGAACCTTAAAACAATGTCATTGGAGGTTATGAATACAATTTCAATTTAATTTGTAATGGTTTTCTATGGGTATAGTACTAGTTGTAACATCACTGTGATATAGGATTAAAGGAAACAAGTATAATGTATCAATGTATTATTTAAAAACCTCCGCTACACATCATGAAAATTTCTGTCAAAAGTGAACTATGAAACTGTTGTCTTGCCTCTCCCTTTTGTAGAAAGTTATTCCTCTTTGAAAGAAAGCCACAGCCAGGTGCTGATCTTTGCGTATGCTGCCATCAAAAGCCTGAGATGGAAAAAAAAATACAACAAAAGTATATTTAATTTCAAAATAATGGTCTTTCCACAAGAGGAATAGAAAAACAGAACTTGCAACTTCTTGTTTTTCAATTATTTGCACAGTATCCTGTCTCTTCTTTATCACCTGCAGCCGAAGTGTGTTTGTTCACATACAGCTAACTGTGACAGTGCATTTTTAAGCAATAGGTTGTTTTCACATTTTAGAATTTGATGTCATTAGGTCAAATGGAGGACAGGAGTTTAATAACTCTGATGGATTAACTTTTCAATTTTATGATCCAAAAATGTTGAATTTTCTCATTATTTGTTAAGACTTGGCTCCACAAACATATTAAAGTATGGCTTTAAGTCCTTTCAACTGACCATAATCATGTCTTTTGGGGTACACCACTTTCTGAAGCCATTGTGAGAAAAATAATTTCACTTTTGTTCATTTATGCTGACAGATAAGACTTTTAGTTTCATGTGAATAGGCCCAGTGGCAAGATATATTAACTATATAAACTAGGCCAACAAATTTGCAATCTGACATCAAATTCTGATCCTTCCTCCTACTCATCTTTAAACTATAGCTAATCTATAGTGTTGGGACTAAATAGGGACCATACCAGGGCAAGACCATGACTAAATTAGACCCAGAACAGGGCGAAGCTATGTCTACATCAAACCTAAACCAGGATCAAACCCGAATGCAGCCTCAGATTGGTACCTTTTCAGCAGCATCAAAATCTTTGTTGAGAATATGGAGACAGCCAATGTTGAAATAAATTTTGGAGTTTGGTTCTTCTATGGCCAAAAACGTCTCGAGAGCTTCTGGCAGGTTCTTTTTGTCCACACAAGTCACTGCCTCGTCCCATTGGCGCAGAGTGTCTACAAAAGTCATGGTGTCTGGAGCACTTCACTAAACTAAAATGTTTGATAAAATCAGGAAACTCTTGTGATTTGTACCAGGCAGAACAGGAAGCATGTGATTAGTGTGGGTGAAACTTTAACATTTGCATCACTTCTGTTTTAACGACACTTTCAAAACTAATTTAAGTCACAGTTACTGTAGAGCAGTTTGTTATCCATCGACACACATGCAACTTCAGAGAAGAAACACCACAATTGTACAATTATTCACGCTTAATGTGACACCATGACCAAAGAACAGTAAAAATCCATTGTAAAAGGTCGATTTATCAACTGTGTGTTTATGGCTTTAGGGAATCTCAATCTGAATGATGTGTTGAGGAAACAGCCAGAAAAAAGAATGTGTTGATTTGGAGTAGAAAATAACTTTTTTTTTTTTTAGTTCTGACAATTTATATTGTGACTTGATAAGCTATTAATTTTGACATTCTGCTCTCTAGACAAGTTACTTTCAACTCTTTGGGACCCATCTTCAGGGGCCCACATTCTGGCTCCCAGGTGCAAACCTTCTCAGTGGGCCCATAATACGTGTTGCATATGATTAATCTATCCCAGCAAATGTGGTTATTATTGTTATTTTGGCATTCGCTTTGACAAGAGTTTCTACATGTACCTAACAATAACTCGCTAATTTATAGACATCCATGTAGCCACCGTCTTATGATACAGTACTGTTTGTTTTTGCAATAACTACCTGACCAATTTCCCGAACATCTCGAAACGTATGATAACAGTAAGAAAATGCATTAACTGCAAATTAAAATCACTTGTTGTAGTTGTTAACAACTTGGCTAACGTAGCGTTAATTTTCCTCCTAAAGGTGTGATGGGGCCCGCTGATGTCATGCATAAATGTATTACGTCTCTCAAGGAAGTGTAAAAAAAATTCAACTGAGAAAAAAAAGGCCTGGATCCCAGGGAAAACCAGTTAGTTATTATAATTAGTTATGTCATTCAATTTTGTTAAGACCCATTGCTCTAGACTGTCAAATGTTTCAATTTTGGGTAATATCACAGCTTGAAGTCCTGGTTTGCCGACTGATCTTGACCAAGCTGTGCATGTTTACAAGTCATACCACGAGCTGGGATATTCAAGATTACCTGCCAATTATTATCATCACACTACTGGGAAATATAATGCTTGCACTGTCACCACAGGCCTCTAGAAAACCAGATGAGATGGATCCATTGTGGTGTAACAATAATAAGGTGTTGTTACTGTTAATGATGACAAACACACAAATGTATACTAATACTACTACTACTACTACTACTACTACTAATAATAATAATGACTCATACAAACAATGGGACTTTTCAGGTCTTTATAAGGTCATAAATTATTGTTTTAAAGAGGTAAGGCCAGTGGGCTATAGACATTTAAAAAATGCACCATACAGTATATATGTAACTTTACAAATACATCACCTGATTGTCTCCATGAAAATGTTAATATGCTTGCTGAGATAGATAATGCCAACTGGTGGAACATTCTTGGAAACACAGCACCATTTCTTTGGAGATGTGCATGTGCTTAGTAGACCTTGAATGAATTAAGTGTCCCTTTGTGTTCAGACAAAATATTATTCAAATAATATTTTATTTAAAAGGTGTAATTATTATTATTATTATTATTATTATTACATTGATTTGAAAGATGGAAAGACATGCTTTTATTTAGTAGTAATGAACACACTTCCGCCCTCCCCATGACTCACTTGATGGAGCTTTCCCTGAAGCAAACATGGCTCTCCAACATTTTAAAACAACAATCTCAACTAATAATTGGCTTAAAAACTGGGAAAATATGTGACAGTTAATTTGAAACGAGCCAACTCTCAACCCGTTCTTGATGTGATCCTAAATCGGGCGAGTTTCAGTAACCTTTTGTGGTCGTGTTTACATAGAGTTAAGCTTGTTGGCTAAAGCAAGCAGCGAGCAAAATGGACCTTGGATCAATGTTGTACAATAATTTAAAAGATGTTACATGGAGTACGACGTCTCTGTCTTTGGATCAACTCGTCAGCACTTACAGGTTACCTCAGATCGCGAAATTAGACAGCGGTAAGTAACTTTTGGACGTGTTTCAAGTGGGCATGTTGCTAGCTGTTAGCATAAGTTGCTAAGTAGCAGCTAAGTGCAACTATGCCATGTTACTGAGCAAAGTCACTTGTGTCTACAAGCTTTCACTCTCTCATTATTATTGGAAGTAAAATTTCAAATCGCAATACCTCATTGATAATGAGCTTTTCTGATTACTGAATGTATTTATTTCTACAGGTTATTTTTAAAGCAATGCTCTTACATGGTTCTAGATATTTTTAAGTTCAGTTCAGTCAAATGTATGTGACACAAATTGCAATCAATCTATAATTTTTTAAAATAATGTCATTAATTGAAATATTTGTATTAACGTTTTCATAAATTTTCCAAAACTTATTACTTGCAAAAGTAATTGTTGTGTTCATATTCTGATAATGTATTTATTTTCACGGGTTAATATTTAAGCAATGCACTAAACCAGCTAGATATTTTTTTTATTCAGTAAAGCAGGCCAACCAAATGTATTTGACACAAATCTCAATTTTTTATTATTATTTTTAAACCAATGTTAATAGGTGATTTGTCCCCATGTACCGGTATGTTTTATATTTTTGTCAAGATTATGTTGATAGTTTTTGATACTTACTTTATGTCTATATTTAAAAATCACAAATCACAACATTGTGACATACAAATGTGGGTGTAGAAGTTCATCAAACATGGATCAGTTCTGGCAACTGACTTGCTGCAATATTTATTTAGCAACCAAAGAAACATGTCTGATGAGGTAAACCTACTAAAGCAATAGACCTTTGACTATTTTAGCAGAAATTCTTTTGTACACTTTTTTATCATGGACTCTTGGTCTGGCCTATCTTCATTTAAATGCTGATGTTGCTTTTAAAAGCAGTATGGATTAAACCATTAGACACTGTCAATAATAAGTGAAGTGGACTGGAGTGTGCTGAGTAATCCAGTGCTTGGGCCCAGCTGGTGCATCCTATCAGGCTAAAACAACACAGGCATTGTTTGGGACGGTTTTACAGAATCTGTTTTTGTTTTTGTTTTTTAAGAATAGCCCTTTGGATTAATTTGCCATTTATGATTAAAATTCATGATTCTGTCTAAACTTTTAAAATATGTTCTAGACTAAACCATTTGAGAAAGACGGAGATATTTCAGAACATGTTTGTGGAGGTTTAAACCACAGAGTTCCCAGTTGATATATAATAATATTATATTGCTAACTATCTTGCACAGAATCAATAATTTACTGCTGGTTTGCTCAAATCATTTTTGTATGTAATTGACTGTTTTTGTTATTGGGAAAACAATATTGAAGCACGTGCAGTAGCATTGATTAATATATTCCTGGTGTAAATGTCACATATTGTGTGACCTTATGTTTGTGCAGGTCAACTGGTCGAAGGGCTCAGAGAAAATGACTACCTCTTGATCCACTCTTGCCGTCAGTGGACAACCATCACTGCCCACAGCCTCGAGGAGGGACACTATGTCATTGGGCCAAAGATTGAGATCCCTGTTCACTATGAAGGTGACTGACTGCAACAAAATTAGATTACATAGACTCAGTGTCCACTGGTTATTGGAAAATTAGTAACTAAACTCACTGTTACAGTTTCTGTGTATCACTTGATTTATAAGCTCAGTATCAAAATAGTATCATTAAACTAATTGATTTCTTTCTCACTTCAGGTCAATTTAAGCTTCTGGAGCAGGACAGAGATGTCAAGGAGCCTGTGCAGTACTTCAACAGTGTGGAGGAAGTGGCCAAAGCATTTCCCGAAAGAGTTTACGTCATGGAAGAAATCACGTTCAATGTCAAGGTCAGTTTATTTTATTACCAACCATCAAGGGGATCCATTAGGAGTTTGTAAGTGAGGGTTGAACCATTTTGGAAAAATATATCTGCGACAAGCAATTGAGATTAGATTTGAAATATATGTTGTTTTTGTTGTTTTAATTTGGATTCCCTCTTGCGTGCACTTTTAACGGACCCAGAAGCATTAACATTTTGAGAGCAGAATGAAAAATTGCTAAACTTATTAGGGATGGGACAAGAGCTTGCAAGATTAAATTGCCACAAAATCATGCTTCTATACAGAAAATTATCACGAGAGATTTTACATTTGCCAAAAAAAAGCTGCTGAGTTACACGTCTTGGCAAACTGCTGTTCCAAAAAGTTGTGCTACAATGACAGCAACAATATTAAATTAAATTTAAATAAAAGTGAGGTCATAATTGTGAATTGTGAACTGATCTTCATACTTTATTTCTCATGAATTATGTCAAAATCTTGAGTTGTCTAGTTTGTGCGGACCCAATGTCATGCATTGTATCGTCTTGTGGAAACTGTGTCTCGTCTCCTTTCTAAAATATACTGCTAAATATTTAAATTGAAGTACTTTATACATAAGAACATGCAATATTTAGAAGTTTGCCGTATTATTGTCAAAAGTGTCAAAACACAGATACTAATTGAGCAAAATTAAAACTAGTACTGATACAGAAACAAATTGTATAAATGATCTTGAGCTTTATGCGACCACATGGTATCACTAAGAAAGTGTTATTATTTTGTGTTGAAAATGACATTCTATCTTCTTACAAAGTGAGTGTCAGTTTTTTTTACCATTGTGGTATAGAAATTTGTATCGAGTATCAAGCCTAATCCTTAGTACTGAAATCAAATTTGACACTTTACTATGACAAGTGACAACAGTAGTTTGGAGATATTATAATTACAGCCTTTCAATTTGCTAACTGTGACCATTCAAATGGCATTTTGAATGTGCGAGTAATGTTGCAGCCCTGTTACTACGCACACATTTTTATTTTCCGTTGTGTTCGCAGATGGCCTCTGGGGAATGCAATGAAGACACAGAAGTCTACAACATAACACTAAGCACTGGTGATGAGCTGACACTGATGGGTCAAGCTGAGATCCTTTACGCCAAGTCCTCAAAAGAAAAATCACGGTTCAACACAATATTTAAAAAGATCGGGAAGCTCAACTCCATCAGTAAGATCTGCAGAGGAAAGATGCCATGTTTGATTTGTATGAACCACCGAACCAACGAAAGCATCAGCCTGCCGTTCCAGTGCAAAGGGCGCTTCAGCACATGCAGCCCTTTGGAGCTACAGATGCAGGATGGGGAGCACACAATTAGAAATATAGTCGAAAAAACACGTCTTCCAGTTAATGTTACAGTCACAAATAGCCCTCCCCGAAATCACCACGACCTCCATCTAATCCGCGAAGGTCATCGGTACAAACTAGTCAACATTCAAACCAAAACAGTTGTGGTTTGCTGCGTCTTACGAAGCAACAAAGTTTTTCCAATTCACTTCAATTTTCAACCCTCCATGCCTAAGTTTATTGTCCCAGAAGAGCTCCTTCAAGGCGAGTTATGGCTGGACACTATGGTGCACCGATGGTTTTCATTTTGCCAAGAGCAGTTTGACATCGACGACTATTCGAGAGCGGTGCGGGACGTACGTACAGATTGGACCGATGATGGTAAAAGTCCCAAGAAAAAAACTGCAAACGGGAGCAGTAGTGTTAGCGGCGGAGGCAGTGGTAGCAATTCGAACGGGTGTCCAAATCACATGCACGTCCCGAGTTCGTTGACATACGCCCGGGATGAACTAACGCAATCCTTCCATCGCCTCTCTGTTTGCGTCTACGGCAGCAACTTGCACGGAAACAGTGAAGTTAACTTGCAAGGTTGTATGACTTTATGTGGAGACTGGACTCTGTTGCCGTCCGATAGTATCCCGTCCGAATCGGGGGAGAGTGAGCACTTATTCTCCGAGCTTTTGGAGAGCACAAACCAGCCCCCCGCCCTCAACAAGTCGGACGTCCCGTATGAAGAGCTATGGTTGGATCGAATGGGAACTCAAATGCCCAAAACGTCAGAAGGAATAAGAGGCATTAACAACGGTTGCAGTACATCAGCTGCCCTGCCGTACCCAAGCCCCTGCGCCATGAGTGCAATAACGAGTTTGGATGTTTCTCTTACACCACCGCCAGTGCCACCCAAATCTGAAGCTGTAAGTATTATATCACAATATTATTATTACTGCAACATGACCTAAAACCAAGTCAGTGGTTAAATGAAGAATAATATAAATAAATACAAATAAAATAAATAAATACATTTTATTTTAACTTGGGGTGGGTGATATTGACAAAAAGTAATCTCTATATATTATTTTACATTAATAATTACTTTGCAAGACCCAGAGTCACTGCGATGGTCTTCAGTCACCCGTGACCTGAACGAGCGCTAGAAAATGAATGAATGAATGAATATTGTTCATTATATTGATAACAATATTCAGACAATATTTTAATAATCCACCAGAAATGTGCCTATAAATGTCTTGCTTGAGGTTCAAGTATTGCACAAACTGTGAATGGACCATAAAATTAACCACAAAAGGATAGAAATACCAGTCTAGACCATTGTTTGGAATATTACACTACATTTGTCCCTTTTTAAGACACTGAAGAATAATTAATGAAAATAAATGAAGCAGTATTTGAACAAATGTGTATTTTTTTTATACAAACAAACAATACAAACAGATTATGTTCAACAAAAGCAATTTTATGTGGTCTGGCATATAACATTATTAAAGGCCTAAAATACAAAGCACCAATAAAATGTCAAGCTGTCTTTTGTTGCTGTTTTGAGGATCAGTTGATAATTTAAATCATGTTGCATTGTGGTGCATCTTCTGTGATATTCAGCCATTTTATGAGTCGTTCTTCATGTTTGTCAATTTAATTGTGTTGCTGCGAATATGGAAAACTGCACATGTTCTTTTAAATATACATACAGACAAAAAAATAAAGGCAAAAGATTATAGTCCTATTAGAGTTTGATAAAAAAATGGACACCTGCACATTCTATATACTAAACTTTATTAGCTGTCTTTGACTTCGAAGGTTTTTCAGAAAAAAATAAGATAAAAAATCTGTTTGTTCCTTCTAGGTCAAAGAGGAATGTCGACTTCTGAATGCTCCGCCCATCCCTCCTCGGAGCTCAAAGCAGATGCCGTCGGTGCCCATTTTATCCAAACCTCGTCAACAAGAAACTCGCTCTCCAAGTCCTACGCTCTCCTACTATTCCTCTGGTCTACACAACATGTACGATTCAGAAAAGTATTCCCCTCATGTTTACAAAAATACTGGAATGCAAAGTTTGGAGGCTGAGCTAATGGTGCAGTTATATACAGTTCATGTTGGTTGCACAGTGAAGGGAGAGTGAATATATCAATAAATAGTTCATAATTCATAAATAAATAAATAGCTGCTGAGATTAAAGCTGTCAGAAGCCAAGTGACAATTATGCTGAAGATTGAAGAAGTGAAATCTTGTACTAACTTACATTAACTTTGGTATGTCACTATATAAAATGTTCACATAGTTTATTATTATTATTACATAACAATTCCTCCCGTTGTTGGCTTTATGGCATCAAACTTTTAATTTGCCTGGAAGAAAAAAATACATTTAGGTTTACATTTTTGATGGATTGAATTGAAATAACTTAATATTATGACAATTAAAAGCAAAATGTAGTTTTTCTAACAACTGAATGATCACAGTGTGCAACTAACCAGTTAATCTTGATATCTCTAGTTGCTATTCGGGATGTAATAATCTCACAGTATTACAGTATTAATTTCACTGTACAATATTTACTGCAATAATAGAGGCTGACAGAATTGTAGATATGATACTTTTTCCTGTAAATATGCCTTGGCAAGCCTTTTGTGTCAGTGATTGCTGTCAAATTAATACATAAAAGTGCTTAATAACAGTTATTTCTTCATGTTGTCTGCGCTGAAACAGAGCAAACAGTCATGGTCTTTGTAGTCTCCTGTTTTTTTTAACTGTCGCTGCAACAAAACAGTGCTTATAATTTGTTACTGTATATTTATTGTTACATCTCCAGTTGCTAATATTCTAATTTCTATGTTTGTCTTTGCAGAAGCCCTGGGAGTCCTGAGCAAGAGGCCCCTGAGCCAGTGGACCAAAGCCAGGTGTGCTACCCATGTAACTGGGCAAAAACAAAGTCCAACAGCCTGGAACCACCAGCCACTACTTTACCAGCTCCTCTCTCATCTGAAGGTATGTCCTCGCGTTTATCCTGGCCCAACCACCTCACCAGAGACGAGTCGCAATGCATGGACGAATTTCTCCCATCCAGCTGCCGAAGTTACTACAGCTACCCACGAAAAAGGACTCCGAGCAGTCAGAAAACATGCACGTCCAGCCTGGTGGACTTTGACGGACGGGATAAGTCGCAGGCAAGTGCAAACGTCCGGCTCCAAACTATGTCTCTAAATCAGTTTTGCGTTAAATCCTCCAGCTACAACTCAGAAATGCACAGAGACAGGCCAATAGAGGAATCCAATACAAAACAAAGTCTATCTTGTCCCATTTTACCACCAAGGACAGCCAAATCTACTTCTATGAAAACAAGTACAGAGGCGGAGTTGGCTTGCGACAATAACGAAGATGATTCTGATATTTGTATTGAACAAAACTCAACAGAAGCCAGTTGTAGTAATCCTGCTAGCCCTGATTGTCCAGCATTTGATCCGACATTACAGTGGCAGCCACCGTCTAGCCTGGCAGGTCTTTCTATTGAAGAAGTTTCCAAATCGTTGAAATTTATTGGCCTACCGGACGACATCGTGTGTCTTTTCGTGTCAGAAAAGATTGATGGGAATTTGCTCCTGCAGCTCACAGAGGAGATATTATCTGAAGACTTCAAACTGAGCAAACTGCAAGTGAAGAAACTCATGCAGTTCATGAGCGGGTGGAGGCCCAAGATATAACCGTGTGTGTGATACTAAAATCGAGTCCAGTTCAAAAACCTTGAGACATTTATTGGAATATAAATCAATACAGAATGCACTACATTTAAAACTTTATGTTCTATTTTCACAAAGAATAAACAATATATAAGGTATATATGTAATATTCTGCCATTTTCAGATTTTGACAGCATTAACACATCTCAAAGACACTTCAAATGTGTTTATTCACATTTTTAAAAAATTATTAAGGGCTGCGAAATATATTGTAAAAATACAGATATCGCAGTAGTGGCTAATGCAAGATAATAAATTAATATCATAATGGCACAATGTTCTCCATCTGACAGAGTAAAAAAAAAGTTGAATAAGGCCGACTCTTTTGTTATTAAGTCTGCATAGCCATTCTTTGGTCAGGGTTTTGCCTCTGTTAAGTCATGTCATTAGTTTTAATAAATTGACTGAAATAATTATGTCACAAAGTATTAAAATATCTCAATGATAAACAATTTTAATCAAATATCACCTATTTCTCTCATATCGCACATCCTTAAATACTGTATTAGGTTAATTGACAAGATATGAGTAATTCATTCATTCATTTTCTACCGCTTATTCCCGTTAGGGGTCGCGGGTGACTGGAGCCTATCCCAGTGACTTTGGGCCTTAGGCGGGGTACACCCTGGACAGTGGCCAACTCGTCGCAGGGCTGACACAGAGACACAGACAAGGACAGACAACCATTCACTCTCACATTCATTCACTAGGGACAATTTAGAGTTGTCAATTAACCTACACAGTCATGTCTTTGGACGGTGGGAGGAAGCCGGAGAACCCGGAGAGAACCCACGGTAACACGGGGAGGACATGCAGACTCCACCCAGAGAGATCGTGTGATGTTAGGGTGGTTCGGAATTCGAAACCACGATGTTGGGTGGTCTGGGATTCGAACCCACGATCTCCTTATTGAGAGGCAGAAGCTCTAACCGCTCTGCCACCGTGCACCCCAAGATATGAGTAATATGTAATAATATTAGTAAAAAAGGAGGCATTTTAAAAAGTTAAGCTGCCAAAATGGGTTCTATTGTCGAAACTAGACACTCATTTGAAGTATTGGTGCTAAAAAAATTCATATTCACAAGATAAAATGTGGCCTTTCCTGTTTTAAATTGATCTTGAGCTTTATCAGAACCATCGTAAGACCAAAACAAAGAAAGTACACAACAAAAGAAAGTTTTTATGTTGAAAATTCTACGTGTAAATTCATTCTGCTGTCTAAAAAAAGAAGCAGTAAAGTAAAGTTAGTGTTTTATTTGTCATAAAACAAGTTGTACTAATTGCACAGGATTATATTGTGGAAAAATTGGACATGAGATTTGCTGATGATTGCATTCTGTTAAGACTTTACATTTTATGGAGTGTCCCATTATTTTTGAATCTGGGAGTTTATTCTTGCCTTCAGTATGTCTGCTATGCACACTACGCCACGACAGTTTTAAACTATTTTCTTGTTACTCTTTGTTGGAAGGACAGTGGGGTTATTCGCCTCAGTGCGTGTGAAGTGGAAACATTTGGCACTTTTTATTTTCTTAACAGTCATAATTTTTTTAACTTTATCTTATGTAGTTATGAAAACCAGAATGCAAATGTTTGAATGGTACAAAACTCAGCAGAAAGAAAAAGAATATTGAGGAAAAAGTGTTATTTTTTTAGCACTAACTAATTTAATATGACTTAAAATTAGGATTGATATAGAAAGTAAAAGAAATAAACTTATTTGCAGTGTTTATTGCTTAGAGTTTATTGAAAAACAATGCAGACTGTACTATATTTCCGTTTCTGTATTGAACTCCTAAAATAATGTTGCTTTTTCACAATTTACCATAATTTGTCAATGCAATGTGAAAAAAATATATATACATTTAATGATATTGCTTTTAAAATGGGAATAATACGAATTGTATTGTTGTTTTTTACAATACAGTTTAAACCACAGTTCATAAAGCATTTAATATTGATTTCAGACAATGATGACTTTACCAAAAATGTCTGTAGCTTAAAGGTGCACTGTGTCACTTTTCTGGTGGAGGGTCTGTTATGTCCTGGAAGATGTTGCGTTACCTGGAATGTTCCACAGTATGGCATTAAACTCATCCTCTTATTCAGTAAGTGTGGATGTGGATTTCCAAGTTCTTTTAAGCGATTGTAAATGGATGAATGCAAGATAGGGAAGTGTAATGCTATACTGTGGAACCTCTATGTAAAGCAATGACATCTCCATGGAAACAGTAGGATGGTGGTGGACTCTTTACTAGAAAAAACACCTTTTGTATTGAATTGTCTTGGTGCTTTACATTAATGCGAGATGCCCTTAAAAACTACAATTTTTTCTGAACATCATTTGAAATTCATCTCACGAGAAGTCATTTACAAACATGATACAAACTTTGTGGTATTCATGGCGAGTTTCTTTTTAAATATCTGTCTGCAGTCCACGTTTATGAGTATTAAAACAATAATGAAAACTGGTGAAACGCTACCTATTACCTAAATGGAGATATGAGACTAGTGAACTCAAATTCTGTGATGAAATAAGTCTAGCTTTATTAATTTATGAAATAACCCCTTGATATGTTAACGTTTTACTTTCAATGAATTCATACCTTTCACTTCACTTTCATTATACTGCAATATTGCCCTTTGTTGTGAAGTACATCCAACATCTTTTGCCTTTTTAACGTGATCATTCTTTAGATGCCTTTATTCTAAAGTTAAATACTTGCTTTAACCTAAAACTACAATGCTAAATCCCCAATATTAAATGTAAAATTATCAAAAAACTACAGGTTTAACACAAACGATCAGGAAAAAAAAAGGTTTTACTCATGCACTTTATTTGAATTACTAATTTCAGTAATATTAACTACAGCCCCTTCGATACAACGTCGTCTTTTTGTTCTCTCCTAAGTGTCCTAAAGGAAGTAAAGACAAACTTTCTATGCCTTAACCCAAAAACCTTAATTTTTAGTGACCAATGTAGTAACGATTCAGGTTTTGATAAATGTACATTTGGATTGGGCATATTCTTTTCTATTTTTGAGGTAGATAAAGTAAGTAAATCAAATCAAAGTACAAATAATTCCTACCAAAGAATTAGACAATATTTAACAAAACCTAAAAAAAAAATACTGTTCCAACAAATGAATTAAAAGCATTTCAGTCAATGTTTTGGTGTAGAACTGTTGATATATTTGCAAATAATGTAATTAAGTTGCAGTGTGTTGATGCAGAAACGTGGTTTATACAAGTTTTGTCAATTTATTATTTCTACCTATACTAGAAGCATGTTTTGTTTATTTTTTTCAAGTAATTAGACAACCCCCATTTCTAAAACCTGAATTATAAATAACTTGTCATTGTCAAAACTGAAACAGTAAACCGTTTTTAACCAAATGTAAAGTCAATATTTCTCATTATGAGCTAACACTACATTAAAAAATGCCAAATGCTATTGCCTTGTATTTATGCAGTAATTTAAAATAATACAAAATATGCATTAACTGTATTTTAAAGCCAAGTTTGGTATTTTCTTTGTTTTTCCCCTTGACAAATTTGTATCGGGGTGTTACATGTTTTATTTTTTATGTCGACAGAAATGTTTATGTCATTTTTTAAAAGAAAAATAAGGACTAATGTAAACTATTTTAATGAAAAAGCTTATGTTCAAATGTTTGTAATTGCTATTGTACACTATGGGTATATTCAGTAATGTGAGTGAAGGGTTTAATTAATGAGGCAGTCACAGTCACACACTACACGCACACAACTGAGACGCTAAAAGCCATGTATCAAAGTTGTTTTCCCATTATGTTTTGTCATTTATTGCAGGTTATGTCCTATGCAGTTTAAACAAGGCTTGACTCCAGTGATTCTCAAACTAATCACAAAACGCTATGGTGGACTCAAACAGGACTTAAAGTGGCATTACTCGATTTTCAAACCGCGGAAAAAGAAATATGTATTTAACCTAACTTGTTCCTATCTCTCACAAATCTTTGGCACATTGTTAACATTTGTATGAATGACTTTTTGGTTGTGTACACAGGTTTAGAACTTCTTTTTGGACTAATATATATATATATATATATATATATATTTTTTTTTTTTTTCTTTGGACCACCAATGTTCTGTCAATCATGCATTAGGTTCATAATTCCAAACTTGCGCTCGAAAAAATGCGTTATTTATACACAGTGGTAAATCGCTGATTAATAATATACTCTATACGTGTAAATGAGTAAATTGTGTTTTTGCCACCCATAAAGTACCCCACCTTTAACTGGCAGTCCTGGTTTAGTCCATTTATACAATCCTGGTTTTATCCGGTTAAAGTAAAGCAGGACTAATCAGGGGTATGGGGGCCCCTGGTGACATTATTTGAATAAAAATGCAATTTGTAGTAAATTTTGCATATTTTTGGTCATCAATTTAATTGAAAACAAGAAATATAATAGGAATAAATGACAATATATCACAAGTAAACCCATTTATTTGCCTAGAACCTGAGTAAAGAGGTACTCAAGACAAAAACAAAGGTAACCACTGTACCGAGACTAAACCTGCTATAAACTAGACTCCCCTACAACTGAAAGAATATTCCTTTGGTGCGTGCACTACAGTTTGAGAACCACTGGACTTCGTCTTTGGAAACAACAGCCATGTCAGGCTGAAGTATTGATAATACAGTGTAAAGAAAACAATACAGTCATTAACTTGAATAACAGGTCAGAAACTGTGAAGCTACCTTGGTACTCTGAATATGTTTGATCCGAAAGCAGGAAAATGTCTGACGCTGGGTTTGAAAACATTTACAAAAGGTATTGGTCAAAAGTACATAAAATCTTTTTGTCCTAACTCTTGTTTTCCTATTTTCGATTGTATTATCTATTAAAATGATTAACTAAAACCAAAGTGTTTTATATTTTGAATGTGTGAATGTCCAATAGGAATATAGGGACATATTTAAGGACTTAAACCCATTAAAAACACATCCTTTATGCTTATGACTAAGAAGTTTTTTCACAAGCACTTTAGCAACACACTTTGTGAAATCATCTACAGGTTTTGCAACAGAGTTCTGCTTTTGCAAGAGCGAACAGTCTACTGCACTTCTCTCATGGCCATGAGTTCAAACACTTGTTGAAAGCAGATCATTATATCCTCAGTAGTTAGCTAACACATTGCAAATTCTCATATTCATTTATTATTTTCTTTGAAAACTTTGCTTTTTTTGAAGAGCAATAAACTGCTTTTGAAAATACTATGAAACAATATTACTGAAGACCCCTTTATTCCACTGGCACAGTGACCATAATGATATTCCCTGTAAATCCTCTTCCAAATGAATCTCATCAAATGAAACATGAGCAATCCAACACTAAAAAATGCTAAATGGAGGTAGCATTTGGGCAAATTTAAAAATAATGACCTGTTTCTCCAAATACGAGGTAAACGTGTTCAAATATAGCTTTAACTGATAACAAATGTAATGCTGATGTTATAATATGCTGTTTTGGTTCTTAGACGATTATCCAAACAGAAAGTAGGATTAACCTTAGTTGATCGTCATTATTTTGTCAAGTCTATTTTTTCATTGTTAGTTCCTGATTTGCATATTGCTCAACCTAAACTGTCCAAAACCAATTGTCCATAAATGTCACTAATGAAGTTGAAGCCCCTCCAACTCGAAACAGCGGACCAAAAAAGGAGACGATTTGTGCACTTGAGGAGGCAGGCTTATTAGTGATGCTTAATTATAAACCCAATTCCAACTTGTTCATCTTCACATCCAATTTTTTCTTCAACTTGTCCACCGGTCTCCTGCAACACTGATTCTCACCTCAGGGGGCACCGCACATCCTCCTGTCCCAGAACGATATGGGCAGAACCAAAGTGTCACCAGGTGAGTTCAAGCAAGATTTTGCAAGAATTGTAAATTATGGTATTTTAAAACACATTTATCCAAACTGCTTTTAAATTTATACTTAAACTTTTCTGGTTGAGATCTTCCACCTGCTCGTCTCCGTGGAGATGCTATTGTTTTGCTTGGACTATCCCAAAATAACTTATACACTTGCATTTATTCAATTGCAGGTGGTTTTATACAGAGCTGACCTGTGGCTGGTGGAGTCATCTGCTAGTACCCATTTATATAATTTAAATGCTATAGTGTGGAACATGCAGACAAAGCAATAACATCTCTACGGAGACCAGGCAACTGACCATAAAAGTTATTTAATATGAAATTGAATATGAACCAAACCAACAGAGCATGCAAGGCAGACGGTTCCCAAACTTTTCACCGAACGACTTACAAAATTATAATTTCAAGTGATAGCACGTTTAGAATCTGCTTCAGTATTATTAATTGTACTTTAATATTTGTTTTCTTTGAGACATTCGGCGGTGAACATTTTTCTGTTGAACTATTTGATTTACTTTGTTAATAAATTCCTGTAGAGTTGAGAGGCTTGTCAAGCAAGTTGTACAAATTCAACTGTACAACCTGCTTTGCCTAAATGCATTTTTGTTGTGTTCTTTCAGGCATGTCCTCTCTTTCCATGCTGGTGTTATTAGCATTGGCCCTGCTCCTGTCTGCACCGACCAGAGCAGAACGCAGCCTTTCTGTCGAGGAAGAAGAACTTGACCAACAACTCAACCAACGACAACTCTCCACCACTGATCCATCCAAGAAGTTTCAATGGCTCAAAGGCAACTACAAGAAAATTGTAGGGGGAATTGCAAGCAACTTAAATGTACCAGTACTGGGCTCTGTCGTACAAACCGCAATGGATTTGATTCCTGAAACAGACAAAAAGGACATAATCCTGTTCGAACTCAATGCTATTAATGCTAGGCTTGATATCTTCTACGAGGAACTAAAATGGGCATCTGGTGACTTCCAGTTAGCAGTGGGCAACATTGCAAATGCTTGGTTAAAATATTCTCAGATGGGACAAAACAACAAGGTCCTTGAAAGTATTTTTGCTCCATTTTACAGTCAGTTTGTTGACAGTGCTTTAGTCCTGCACAAATTATTGATTGCTAAACCAGAAACTAACATGCAGAGTTTAGGAGATGTACTTGCCAAGAAATTAAGATGCCATGAAAAAGATATAGAGGCCCAGTTTTTGTATCTGAACAAACTTGTGTGCAGGGGCAACGCAATGGATGAAAAGTACTACGAATTAAAAGGGGTTAACTCTGATGACAGGAAAAAGATATCCAGTAAAATTGCATCTGAATCTGCTTTGGCTTTGTTAAAGTCCCATAGGAGATGTATTACTAATAGTAAGCTTTTTATCAAAAGGGACATCATTGAGCGCATTGATGCCGGCCAAGTCCATCAAGAAATTGCCAACACCATTGGTAGGTTTTTGCAGAAAACTTACGACAGATATGAATGGTTGGTAGTTGCATTTACAACTCACAGCTCAAAGAAGATGGTTAGAGAAATCAAAAGACACATTTTAATAGGCTTTACTGAGATACAGAGAGGAAGTGTAACTGTGGCGGTGGCTAAGCAAGTAAAAGGCAGCTATAATCAAGTAAATGTGGTGAAAAACGCTATTGCAAAGTGTATTGGCACCGCGCCCAAATGCAGTGATATTGATAAGAAAATAAACAAATGTAAGGAAAAGGTTTTAAGTAGAAATCTCATTCAGACTATTACTGCCATACATGTGTTTTCTTCAAAAAGTCAAAGCTTCACTCAAAGTCGGCTCTACACGGGACAGTGCGAAGGATCTAAACAGTTTAACATCCTCATTAAGAGTGATGAAGAGATTGCGCTCGAAAATCCATGCGACAAACTCAAGTGTGAGAATGGCGGCAAATGTGAAGTTGTACCACTTACAAGGATAGCTATGTGTCAATGTCCTTACCCTTTCTATGGACAAAGATGTGAAGAGAACCTTAAAACATGTGTGGCCACTGGTACTACAACTGCAACTAATACTAGATCTGTATCTAAGAATAGAGGGGGAAGTAACCCCCTCGAGGTACGTCCAAGACTCGAGAGTAAAAAAACACTGAAAAGGTCCAAAAGTGTCCCGACTCAAGGAAGAAAACAAATAAATGGCAAACGCTCCAAGTCTTTGCAAGTTCAACCAAAGAATAGAAGGGGAAGTAACCCTCCTGTGGTACGTCCAAGAATAAAAAATAAAAAAACAAGGTCCAAAAGTGTCCCGACTCAAGGAAGAAAACGAATAAATGGCAAACGCTCCAAGTCTTTGCAAGTTCAACCAAAGAATAGAAGGGGAAGTAACCCTCCCGTGGTACGTCCAAGAATAAAAAATAAAAATACAAAGTCCAAACGTGCCCCGACTCGTTTGGAAACAAATAAATAGCAAACGCTCCAAGTCTTTGCAAGTTCAACTGAAGTCACAAAGGATTAGTAGTAACAGATAACGCACGTGCCAATAAATGCAAAAATTCAGGTGCAAGATGTAAAGGTTCCTATAGTGGGTAATTCAGATTGGAATAGTTTTTGAGGCCAGTAATAACTCTGATTGATAGAATTTCTCAAGAATTCAACTTTTGTTTTAAGTAATAGTTGAACATGTCATTAGTAAAATGCTATGCTATGCTATGCCTTGAAGTGTAATCTAAAATGTTCTGAGTAATAAAACTTTATAAACGTCATGAAAACTTTCTTTGTCTACATTGGACGAAATTATATATTCATAAATTATATTCAAAGGACAATGCACTTTTTGGAGATGGGTTTTCACAAAAAAAAAAAATAAATAAAATAAAAAATATCTTACTGTACTTACACAATGTGTTACTATCAAGGTTTTTCAACAGAGTTCTGCTTTTGCAAGATAAGAGTCTGATGTGCTTCTGTCCTGGACTACAACTTAATATTTTTGCTAAAGTCAGATGTTTATCTTCTACAGCTAAACCCACAACTTTGCACAGGCAAAAAATGTGGATGTCAAACACCGGCTCAACCAGTCTACAATGACTTAATGAGGCTTCTGCAAATGGCATGAGATTAACAATGGCTGTAGTGCCAAGTTAGAGCCGGTCATAAAAGCAGAATTATTAAAATGTCTTTAATAAACTGGCTATTATCTGCCTGTTCACTTCCAAAGAACCCATTAAATTACAAAACCTTATCTAATGTGGTTTCATGCACACATAGTTCCCAAAAATGTACACTGTCTTTACTGCGGATTTCACACAGTAGTTTTAGATTGCAATGCTCAGTCAGCAGCCCTGGGATTGACCATGTATGGAAAAAATACAAAATATTTAGTTTATTTGAACAGTGTGTGCTTCAGAGAATATTCTTTGGTAAAAGACATGAAAATGTTGTGAATTTATTTTATTTATATAAGGAAAGACGCTACTGTTTCTTTTGGTCAGTTTGCTCTCAGCAAAGAAGCATTCGCCTGGAAATGACAACCCTGTCCAAACTGCAAGATAGATTAAGAATATTCATCTTGTCTTTTATTATTTATTATTCTTATTCTTCCATTACAAAACTATTTTCATCTAACGTAGAAAGGGGTTCAGAGGTTGTCATCCGGACGCCGTTTAAAGATCGAGACGTTTCGACTTTTATCCAAAAGTCATTGTCAATCAGACCTCTGATTGACAATGACTTTGGATAAAAGTCGAAACGCTCTCGATCTTTAAACGTCCTGGATGACAACCTCTGAACCCCTTTCTACGATGGACCACACCTGGACGAATGAGGGTTTACATCGACGATATTTTCATCTAAATATGTTTTATTATTCCATTGAATCACTTGCGTCCTAAAATTTACATTTACACTTCTTTCCCCAATGCAGTATTTTGTTTATTTGTTTTTTTTGTTTTTTTTCTGGTCCAAAGTTTTTGTCCATCTTCAAATTAAGTCCCAATGTAATTGTTTACTTTTTAAAACAATTTTAGATCTCTCCAAAAAAAAAAAAAACACATTCTTTAATTTTCAGTTCAGCTTCTTTACTTAAATACTACAATGTTAAATTTTCCTTCTATTAGTTTTTTGTGTCTCTTTCAACAAAATGAAGGCATTTAAAACCTAGCCCAACTATGTGAAATTCCGGGCATTTTTACTCATAAAGTACCTTATTCATATGAAAACATTGTACGATGAAAAAATGGTAATACATTTCAAATTGATATCTCTATTCTTCTTTTTCCTATTAATCTACAGTGTCTTGTCTTAAGAAAAGACAATAAAAGGGGGAGTCATGCATTTTAATGAACATTTAATCAAATGTAGAGATTTTAGTCGTGGGATTTTCACCTGCAAACCTCCTGACAAGTTTATGATACAGAAAATAAAACATACGATATTTTGCAAACATACATCTTGACAAAATATAACAAGGATAGGAACAGTAATAACAAATATCATGTAAACATACAACAAGAATATGTTAATTAAATGAAAGAGAGACTGTTTGTGAATCTTTTGATAGTATTTATGTTTGAAATTAGTATTTTCTCCTGATCATTTGGAGATTATTGACATTGTTGTTAACAATAATCTATAATCATTGTTGTTAAATTTTTTTTTTTATCATTGTTGGTTATCTTTACTATTATTTTATACATAATATCAATATTTTCGACAAAAATGTTTATATCAGCAAGATTTTAGAGAGATGCTCTTGCCGAGATTCCCTGATAAAGTATAGTGTATGAAGTTCTACAAGTTTAATCAACTCAGAAATTGAGACCATATTTTGAAATAGAAGTCCAAAGCATCCTTTTCCTCGTACTTTATGGCCACCGAGGTCATTTCATTAAGCCAATTAACAAAAAGAGACGGAATCAATGATTTCCACTGCAAGAATATAAATTTGGTTGCAGCAACCATCCTAATCCTAATCATTTTTACATGAGAATAAAGGGAGTTGTAGTCATTGAAACAGCCCAACACTGCTGGACCCACCTGTTATAATTGTCACAGAACCACTAGAATATATCTGACCAGAATCTTTGAAGCACAGGACAGAACCAAAATAAGTGACCTAAAGAGCCATTGGATACATCTGTCACACATTGATGATATCGATGCAAACGTATTATTCAATTTAATCTTGGAAAACACAAGAGTTTTCTAATATACATAAGTGCGACGATATTCTACCTGTATTTTATCAGATACTAGGGTTGAGTGACTTATCAAAATGCAAAAGTAGGTCCTTATTTAACTATCAAGAAAAGTTTTTTTTTTTACTTTTTATTTATTGCCTCATGTTGCAGGTGCTCATTTAAGGACTGACGGGGTGCACATACATTTCTTGGATGAGAGCTGCTTGGACAAGAAATAGATTCTGATATTTTCTTTGGCAAGACGACAAACTAAAAACTGGTAGAGAGGAACAACAACGTAGGTTTTCATTTTGTGGTTGAAAGTATATGTTGTATACAATTTAAAATAAATTTTCCGACGCACGTCTGTTACTAGTTACTCACAATTAAATAAATAAATCAAATAATTTACCGTATGTACATTTGATGATGTAATTGGCACATTTCATTTACCTGTTAGGCCTCAGTCGACTCTTTTGAAGCAGACCTCAGTCACCTTTCCTGAATGGTTTATAATAGTCTTGATCCATATCCAAAGTATCAGACCAGACTGTTATACTGCAGAAAGTAAATATTTTTCTGTGTCGACATAAAAAAAAACATAAAATATAAATGATATTATACTATTCTTGATTTTTTATTTTATTTACAATTGTGGTATCAAAATTGGAATCTCTCAAGCAATTTCCTTGATAACAGAAATGGTGTTTTAGTATTTTAGTATCACGACAACCCAAACGGGCCTTTTGTCCACCAAATATGAAAAATGTGTTTGAAAACAGTCTTGGGAATTTATCCTTCCTCGTAAAACAAAATGCCTGCTTCCTCAGAGTGATTGACACAAACTGTGTGTATGTCATGTATGACACTTTCACTGGCTGCCCGTTAGCCTTCAAATTGATTTTAAAATTAAATTGTATTAATAACTTTTAAAGCACTTAATGGCCTCGGTTCCTGTTATATTTCTGACCTTTGTTACCCTTCTCTACACTAGAGGGAGTCGTGCCTTCTCCGTCAAAGCCCCAAAGCTCTGGAAGTCTCTACCTGAGGAATTAAGAACTGCTGACTCTGTAAGAACCTTCAAACCTAAATTAAAACACACTTACATAGAATGTCGTTTGTATATTAGCAAAGCATTATTCATTCATTATCATTATTATTGCACTGCTTTTATCTGAGCTTCCTTCTGGTGCTTGTACAATAGTAAAGTTATTATTGCTCTGTTTTGTACAGCTTACAGTATATCTCTGTGTAAGTAAAGCACTTTGTTATTCTATTTAGAAAGAGATGAATAAATAAAGCTATTATTATTATTGTTATAGTTATTATTATTAATAATACGGATACAGCCCTGTACTGAACAGTTTGTTTTTATTTGGACGTTATCGAGACTTGCCTTCAAAATAACAATAAGACAACACAGTTTAAACGGTTAAAACGGTTTAAACAGCACCAAAAGAAAGTAGGCAGGGCTGGCAAGAAATGCTTCTGTACATTCTCAGTTGACAGTCTTTTTATTAACATATATATATATATATATATATATATATATATATATATATATATATATATATATATATATATATATATATATATATATATATATATATATATTCCTCCTGTTAACGCTCACCTTCTGAAGGGGTGACCAGTTGATTTCTTCGGTGTCCACCTCCTTGGTCCACGTGCCTCCCTTCTTTAGTTGTTTCAGCTCAAAGTTCTGTGTCGAGGCAAATAAATTATATTAAACAAAAATCTATCTGTATGATATATGTCCTCACCAAACCAAACTTCACCAAAATAGTAAAACCAGGACAGTCAATGAGCAAAAATTATGAATTAAGTAATGTAAAAATAGTTAAATGAGTAATATAACTTGTCATATGCACTTCAAGGTTATAATTTTCTTGTAAATGCCCCATAGTGTGACTAACAAAGACAGAATAAAGCTCTTTTGCGGCGTCTCACTGTCTTAGCGCCAGGCTCAGTGCAGAATGTCGCCTGCAGCACTGGGGCTGTTTCCACAGTGTGAAGCATGAATCCATGTGCCCTGCTCGGCTGTCCCACGGCGATGGGAGTCGGGTGTCAACCAGCGTTGTCTCCAATCTTTAAAACCAGGTCCAGCTCCCAGCTCCAGCTTTGCAGCTTCAGCCGTGTTTTTGACCTGTAAAGAAACAAAGACAAAAGTGCACTCCCCTCTTTTTTTTCCCCCTGTGAGTGTCTTTAGCTAAATTTGCCCTCCCGTTCCCAACAGGAGACAATAACAGAACAAACAGATGAGACAACACTGGGCCAACCCTGTACAGGGCCGTAGGAGCCAGTGCCAACACCACTAACAACCCAATGACAAACCCATCCCCTAAGCCCACTCTAGCAAAAACTTTTAAAGGTTCCCCAAAGATATTTACACTCACTTATCTAAAGATCAAAGGTCTTGCTATAAATTATGCTCTTAACCAAACCTCTTGATTTCCTTGGTGGTGACACAAACTAAACAGAGCTCACTCTTATAAATCAAGATTTTCTTGTTTCGTTTAGAGGAAAAAATGAGCCACACCCATTTTCAGAGTCGGGAATTCACAGATCGCTCTCAACCTTGAGGCTTCCTGTCCCAGTCTGACGCGAGGAAATACTCCCACCCGTTCAGATACTTAAACGTTTCAACCAAAATACTTTCAAACAGAAGGAAGGCTCTAGCATTATTCAGTAATTATTAGGATGTCCAAAATTACCAGTGCTTTAAATTGTCATGAATTTCCCCCCTTTTATTAGATTGTAACAGGTTTTTAGGAGAATATACGCCTATACAACTAATAAAACTTAAAGATGCAGACTCACTCACCACAACGAAGTAGGATGTTTGGTCCGGAACCTAGCGCCGGTGGTCCTCGTCCCCATGAGACAGCCCTCCGTCTCAGAAAGCAGGTGCGGTTAGAGGCTGAAGATCCAGGTGGCCAGACGCTGACTCACGCCGGGAGAGAACCCAGACCGGGCGAGAACCCAGACCGGGCGAAGGCCACTGTTCATTGACGCCAACTGTTACGGGAGAATCGCTGTTGTGGATTTCTAAAACAACGTATATAATGAAAATACAAAGACAATGAGTTTGATCGATGAGTTGATGTATTCACTGGTACCAAAGTCAATAGTCGCCTTTCCCTGACATAGTGACCTCTCCCTGGTCGACGGAGCTCCATAACAATCAGAACACATGCCTTTTATACCCAAGACATAGGTAAAACCAACAGTTATCGCTGGTCTTTTCCAGCAAAAAACAGATTTAAGAGTTAAAGGACATCACAAAAGGATTAGATGCCCATTTTGTAACTTTGTGACCGGGAACAAAAGAGGTGACTATGTTAAAGTTGAAGTTAACCTTAGCAATTTTTTTTTAATTGATTGATTTCAGGGACAGTGCATCTTAATCCACATTTACACATAAATATGCCAGAATTAGCCACAAGGCTATTTTTCATCTGTAGTCCCTGGACAGATGTTAAAAAGTCACCCTATACATAGTAAAAGTACAGTTATTACAAAGTTAAAATGCATCACTCTAACATCATACATTAGACAGACCTGTTAGCAGACAAACACTCATACGTAACAAAGCACAGCAACAAGGCAAACAAGTAACGACAATCAACCAAAAACAATCAAAAGGCAAGAGTCCAGCAGGGGGCAGCAAGAGGGGAATGAGTTAATGCTGACAGGTCTGATTGTCAATGAGCCATTTTTATTAACTGAAATTTAAATGAAGCGTGTGTGTTGATGTTTCTGATGGTGATGGGGTGTTATTCCAATGTTGAGCAGCTCGGACAGAAAAGGTAGTTTGACCAAACAGACTTTTATACGCCTCGGGAACTAGTTCATACACTTTTAGAACAGCAGCTTTAACCTCCGAGTATTGAGCATTATCACATTACTCGGATGTGACAATACACATACATTGACTCTCAAACAAAGAGAAAAAAGTCTCCGGGTCTCTCTCATTGAACTTAGGAACAAACCTCAAATCACAACTTTCTGGCTCCGTGCATCCCAAGGGGCCGCTCACCACGACTTGACTTTCCGGCAAGCTTTCCTTCTCTAATCAACTCAAGTTTTTATATCTCCACGTCAATTTTAGCCATCTCAACTTCCTGCCTCATTTTTTTCAACTGACAAAAGCAACTCCTTCTGCTGCTCAAAAGACAACCCAGTGATGCTCGGCATCAAAGGCGAAGCCGCACCAATTGGCTGCACAGCGGGCTTCAACGCCCCAATCTCAAACAACTTCGTTTTCAAATTACATTTAAATTGCAGTTAATGTCTTAACTTTTTTCATATCCCCAATCTCAACTTGATAACACTCTGCAATTGCAATTAGCTGCTTTTTAGTGCAGAGATCCAAACCATATTCACATTCTTTAAAGGCGCGCGTCAGGAGGAGCTGGGGTCACCTGCACAAACAAGAGGCAGCAACACAGACCCCACCCTAAGGGCATGGCCCGTAACAGTGTTGTGGCTCAAAGTCTCAATTTGCCGAACTCATGGCTGTCTCAAGGCTGCACTGAAATGTCTGATCGCATGCATCTCAAAATATGTGAAAGGTGATTTAAAAGCCAATTTCTTTAAAGCTAGTGTCACAAAATGCCATTGTGTGAGTAAATAACTTGCAACAAAGTAAAAGTCATGTCAACATATTAACTTTGTGTATCATTTTGGCAGCTGTAGGCCACTTGTACTGGAGTACATCATTAGCCTGTAACTGTGCTCATAGCAAAACCCTCACTATTGTCTTTTGCCTTCTAGATGGAGCCCTTCATTACATTTGCAGGAGGCGCAAGGACAGGTCCACTTGGCCAAAGTGGTCCGTACAGCCGAGGAAGCCAGTAACTTATTCGCATATTTTCATTCCAGCCCCACTGGGGGCCACTGTGGCTGGAAAAAACCCACGGAGCCATAATTGACCGCTTCTATTGGCCTGAGATGCAGTTTGTCATTCGAACCTGGGTGAGTTGACATGTTTCAGTATTTGCCATCTTTGTGTGAGGACTGACGTTAATGGTTTTGATTTTAGGTAGAACAGTGTCCGCCAAGTCAAAAGCGGCAGAGCAATTTGAAGGTGGAAGTGCAGTACCAGCCAATAGAGGTAAGTCCCATGTAGGTGAAACACTATTACAAACCGTTCACATGATTGTTTCATACGCGGGTCAGCGAGCCATTTGAGCTCATTTGAATGGATTTAGTGGGCAAGCTGACAAAAACCGCCAATGGCTATCAGTACATATGTGTACTGAGACTACTTCACTAAATGGGCTGAAGCATACCCTTTGAAGGGGAAAACAACTGAAGAAGTCACAAACTGCATACTGCAGCTGTTCAGAGCTTTAGAAATAAAGTAAGTAAAGGAATATAATGTGGCATTACAGCATTTAATCTTTTTTCCCTCTGTTATAGATAAATGCAGAGCGGTGTGAGAAACTTGGGATCAAGCACAATTTTTGTTCCCCGTACCACCCACAGACAAATGGTCTGGTGGAATGAATGGCACAATACAGGGGTAAGAACTAGTCTCAACTCAGCACATGCGAGGAGGTGTCTGACCCGGGAGAATCGGAGTGACAGTGGTCACGGTGTCCACTTTAAAGTTGGAGACCTGGTCCTCCTCAAGAAAAAGCGGAAAGGGGGGAAAATGGCTTCAGACATGCTGGGGCCCTTCACCATTATTGCAATTGATGGGAAGAGTGTGGACCTTCAAGATGAAAAGAGATGGCGGTTTATTAGTGCAGGTAAATGATGGTGATAAGTCTGGTGGCTGGGCATTTCAGGTCACAGAAAATTGTCAGTCCTTTTACAAATGCCCAGTTGTATTCTGCATTATTAACACTTGTAAGGACAATTGTACCACTTGTTGATCCAACAAAATAGTTCAAATAAGCAATAGGCTACCTCATAATGTATTTGTCTGTTATTTTTAACAGATCAAATCATTCAGGATATTTTGGAAACTCTCTGGACATCTGACAGATTCCTGGATAAATCATACCAGGAATTACATCTTCCTGGATTCTGGACCCTTTTTATCCAGTGCCGTTGCTATTAACAGTGCATATTAATTAAGAAATTAATAACATATTATAGTTGACCCAATTATTATAATAAAAGTGTTATTCTACACTTATGTTCTTCTTAAAGACAATAAACTATATATATATATATATATATATATATATATATATATATATATATATATATATATATATATATATATATATATATATTCTATATAACTAAAGAAGACATAATGAACGTTAGAATAAAGTGTTATTATATTTGATGTTTTTATTGTTCCAAATGAGATATGTGTGGGGAGAAGTCCTGACTGTACATTCGTAACCAACATGAAAGGATTGTTTGTGGAAATCTGACTGAGAGAAAAATAGGGATTTTGTCTACATTAAAATCCACCAAGTTGCTAAAAAAAAAAAAAAAAAAGCGCCATCTTTTGTATTTGTTTTTTAATTAAATGTTTTATCCAATTTAACTTTAAAAAACAAAAACAATCCATTACATTTAAGCCTCCTTTTTCATAACAATTTAATAGAATGTGTCTGTTTAAATAATGCGGCTTTCCTTTCCAAATGAAGTTAAATAAAGATGAATCAAAAACTTTTATAACTTTGTGCCGAGCAGCTTAAACATACTATTGTTTCTCATGTGGTTCTTGACTGATGACATCACCAACTTTGGTCATGACCCAAAGTTCCGAAGATGACACGGGACGGATCAGAGAATGTCACTGGACACACAGGGGCAGAAGTTCATTATGTTTCTGATTCTCGACAAGACCAGAAGCATAACATAGATCTCTGACACTTCAGCAGACAATTGTGATTTGAAAGCAGTTTAAAGCAATGGAAACAGGGGAGAACTCCTCAGACGACCTGCGACTGGTCCTTCAAGGTTTGTGAAGACATTTTGAGCATTTTTCACAAACTCGCACTGATGGTTAAAGTGACCAAAAAGTTGTGCTGTCCCTAAATAAGAGTCGCGTTACTTTCTAACAATGTAACTCCAGTGAAAGTGAAAGTACTGGTCCAAAAGTCCAAAAGAAAGAGTGAAAAAGTGTTGTGGGTAAAACTTGTTGCCCAGGACTGAATGTAACTCTCCACACGTTTTTGTGTTGCTCTAAAAAGGCAGACGCAACTAATTAATTTATACCTCTTAGCATTTATACATTTTAAATAATAACAATCTACTGTTATTTAGTGTTAGGGAGAGAGTACGGTGAGAAAAACTGCTTTTTACTCAAGTTACTCAAGAAAAAAGTACTTTCCACTACTACTTCACTATAATTAAACCTCAGTGTAATTTTCCACAGATGTTTGGGAAATATTTTGTTGAAAAGTTGTGTGTTACATCAGTGTTTCCCAACCAGGGGTACGGGGACCCCAAGGGTAGATGAGGAATTACCAGGGGGTACTTAGAAGGGTTTCAGGTTTTAAATAAAGAGTAAATTTACTTTTATCTGAATAAAAAAGTAAATTTTGCATCTTTTTAGAATATCTTGGACCATAAATATAATTAAAACAAAAACATAGTAATAATAATTGACTATATTCAGCCATTAAACACATTTATTTGCCCGAAACTCAAGTTTAGGGGTACTCAGAGTGTGAAACAAAGCTTAGGGGGTACGTGAAACAAAAATTGTTGGGAACCACTGTCTTACATGATTGGAAACCTGTTAACTTCAAAGATATTGCTTAGTTTTGAGAACCACTAAAACACTGTAAATTGAAATAAACTGTCCAAAAATGTTATAACAGCAAATCAACATGTTGTATCTATGTAATAACGACAAAATGTGTTCACAGGGTCCTCAGGGTCAGTCACAGTCCTTTCTAAGGAAGAACCGAGTATTTCCTCGGTTTCTAAAAAGAGAAAGGCCAGCGGCGAGGCATCGGCTTTCGAAAGAACGCCCAAGAAACCTCGCCCAGCGACTACCACAAAAGACGAGACGCTGCAGAGGCCAAAGAGGAAACGGGCTCCAGCAAAAGGTACGGCTGAAAATATGTTGTAAAGATGAAATAAACCAGGACTAAACCGTAAAGTAAATCAGCACTCATGAAGAAATCTGTTTGTGTTTAGGCCCTGTCCTCAGCGCTGACAACAAACCGAGCGAGCGCAGAGGAAAGAGAAAAGCGAGTGAAAGCGAGAATGAAAGAAAGGCCAAGAAATCTCGCTCTGAAGAGATTTCATCCAAGCCTGAGGATGAAGTCGATGAACAGAGAGAGGAGCGTTTCATAAGGGCTACGCTGAAGCGAGTGGCTACAGCAGGAGGTAAAATAAATGTGTACTTTAAACTAGGACAAAAACAGGACCAGAATGTGTACAAATCTAAGACTGAACCAGGACAAAAACAGGACCAGAATGTGTACAAATCTAAGACTGAACCAGGACAAAAACAGGACCAGAATCTGTACAAATCTAAGACTGAACCAGGACTAAATCAAGACTAAACCAGGACTAAACTAGGACTAGTGTTTTCATTAGAGGATACTCATATTAATGTATATTTTTTTACTCAGATGTGAAGGACTTCGAGCTCAAGTACGAGCAGCACATGAAGCTCGGAGAAGGCGGATTTGGGGCCGTCTTCGCCGGAGTCCGAATCTCCGACCAACAACCTGTAAGTAATTAAGTTAAAATCACTTAAAGGTGCACTTTGTCCTTTTTATATCACTCTACTTTGTGTTTTTTTTAGTTGCAGTTGTATTTAGTGCTAAAAAAAAAACCTTGAAAAACATGCATTCTACACAGATCTGACCTGTAACTGGGAAAGGGTTAATGCCATACGGTGGAACATTAAAAGTAAAGCAGGGTTTAAAGAATGACGAGAAACAGGGACAGTTACCATAGTGATGAACTATCTAAAACAAAATAGTTATATAGTGCACCTTTAAAGTCGGTGGATTTATTAGTTTAGTTAGAAATTTTGGACTAGACATTTTTAGTAATTTTGTAGAGTAACTTTTACTTTTTAAAAATTGGATCTGACTGTTTCATACATTCATCTTTTTTTCTTGGATTAAGTAAATTAAATCCATTAAAAAGAGTCAGAGTGAAATGCTTGCTTCAAACAATACAAAACAAACAAACCAAGAGATATAATTTTATAATTTTTATGTCCATAAAAGTACATTTTCCATGGCATTTAATGATGCTTTTTTTTCAGGTGGCCATTAAGTACATTCCAAGACATGACGTGAGGTTTGTTCCAGTGGTACGTAACATTTTTCTATTTGATCTAGTTGTATTTGTTTATTTTTTGCAATTGTGATAACATTTGCTAAACATATCTTATAAAATCAACCTTCATTTATAAAATTTAAACACGTCCAGGAGCAATGAAACATGAATTGTTAAAATGAATACAGGAATCTCCTGCAGATTTCAGAACATGTTTGTGGAAGGCAAAGTTTTAGGGTTAGCAGGTTTTAACAAGACGCCATGGAAACGCAGAGACGTTTTGGTGTTTATGGAGACAATTATAGCACTTTTAAAAGTTTTGATAATTATGCGTTTTTATTCTTGCTGCTTCTACTTTGAACTGCATTTAGCACTGATTGTGTAATAATGTCCTTCTCTTATATTTTAGACCATTGAGAAGGAGGTGTACAGGATCCCTCTGGAGGTCCTGCTATTGATTAAAGCGGCCCCGGACCCAGAGGCGATGGGACTGTACCCCACTGTGAGCTTCTTGGACTGGTTTATCCTGGACCAGGACGAGATTGTTCTGGTCATGGAGAGACCAACTCCAGCACTAGACCTGCGCACATACTCTATGATGGAGACACTGCCAGAGGAACAAGTAAAGGTACGCACACATGCACAAAAATATTGAACTTAAAGAGGCAATATGTAACTTTTCTGGAGGGCCCGCAATGGAGATGTTAGTACTTTTCCCAGAATGCTCCACAGTATGGCAAATAATTTATCTACCTTGCAATTATTTAATTACAAAAGTAAGCGTTTTATGGCTCAAAAACACATAGAAAAATATGGATTCTTACCGTGATATGGGTCGCCTCTCCACAGATCTGACTTGTAACAGCCCCAGTGCTGTCAGCTGCTTGTCTCTATGAAGATGGATCATTTGAATATACTGTAGAACATTTCAGGAAAGAACAAACTATTTCAGCAGAGATAAACGCTACAAGGGTTTCCTTTTGAAAATCGTATGTGCACATAACATGCGTTTTACGTAGATTGTCTTTAAAATTGTGTCAAACGATGGAAACATTCTTTTGACTTGTTGACTTGTTAAATTTTTTATGTTGGCCTATATAATATATATTATATATTTTTGTACATTTTATTTGTGTTATTTATTTATTAAAATCTAAATAACCTATTTAAAAGCACAACTAACTACAGTTTAAGTCCAGACATTGCCTTTCATGTTAAAACTGTGTCACATGTTTCACGTAAATCTAGGCCACATGACCAAAGAACAGGTTCTTCTGTTGTTCTCGTGTTTGTTCAGTTTTGAATGATTTTATTATAATGTTCTTTGTCTTTTCTGTTTTTGTCCTGTAGGTGCTCCTGAAGCAGGTCGTGGATGCACTGGTGGACCTTCAATCCAGAGGCGTTTTCCATGATGACATCAAACTGGACAATCTCCTGATCCAGGCGTCAGACTCCGACCTCAGGATCCGTCTAATTGATTTTGGCTGTGGCTTTGAAGTCCAACAAAATGGTAAATGTCCTCAACCAATGTAGTTACTGTAGTAGTAGTTGTAATAGTAGAATTAGTAGTAGTAATAGTTCCAATAGTAGTTTTTGTATTTATGGTTGTACTGGTCGTAGTTATGAACAGAACCCATTGTGTTAATTGTGTCTGAGTTCAAATCCTTCAGTCTAATACATTTTTATTCCTTCAGTGTAAACATTATGCTCACATGCTTATGCTCATCATCAGATTTTTTTTTCCATCAACCCACCGACTTATTTCTATGTGTTTCTTCTTTGCTTCAGAGACTCTCACCTTGGCGCCCAAAGAGTTCTCAGTAGACAAGAGTGACTGTGATGGTGAGACCTCCATGATTCCGGTGGGGAAGGTCCTTTATGACCTGCTCTTCGACGACGCCAACTTTACAGTCAGGGATTTGATGTGGAAAAAACTCTCTGCCCCGAGCGGCGTGTCACAAGGTACAAGAAAAACATACATGAACTGTTTGGTTGTAGGAGCTAGATATGATTTAGCGCTAATGAAATCAGACAAAACACTAAAGGTGCACTATGTAACTTTTCTACGGCATGACATCCCCAAACCAAGGGACAGGTCAGCTCTGTGGAGTGACAACCCAGCTCACAGTAACAGCGCAAAATCACCTGTCATTCAATAATGCTAGTGAGATAAGTTTATTTAATCCAAACTAAAATTTCAGAACATTTCAGAATCAGAATCAGAAAAGCTGTATTACCATCGTCAATGAACTAAACACGAAATTGCTCCATCAGTAAGATGCAGCATAAAACAATGAACAATAATAATAGTGAAAACATATAGAAACTATGCTAAAATAAGGACATGCAGAGTAAAATGTGTAAGAATCATGTCCTCCGCCTGAAAAGATACAGTCCACCTTTAAACAATGCACTTTGTCTCATACTGTATTTCCAAAGAACAGACCGTAAACATTGGGAAATGTAAATGTAATCTAAAATGTTTTTATTATTTATGATATTTATATTCCCAGTGGGAAGAGTAGCCATTGTATGAATCTCACTTTTTTCTTGTTCTTTTGCAGAATGCTTTGACTTTCTTCAAACCTGTTTCACCATGGACTCAGAGGAAGAAAACCGATTGGAGCAGCTGAGCCAGCATCCCTGGTTCAAGCTGTAGAAGTCACCAGCTCCGAGGACAACACGGCGGGTCCGTGGTGGGACAGTGGACAGATGTGCTCGTCCCATGTGTTGGAGTGCACCAATATATCATCGAGATATGCCTCACACCCCGGCACCCCCCGCAAAACAAAGTTGACCAACCTCTGTAGCGGACGCGCTCCAGATACCGAAGGGCATCATGGTATATTGTAGAAAAGCGTCCGGCGTGACAAACGCACGTCCTGATTGTGCATTCGTAGCCAACATGAAAGGATTGTTTGTGGAAATCTGAGAGATAAATTGGGATTTTGTCTACATTAAAATCCACCAAGTTTGCAAAAAAATAAATAAATAAAAAAAAAAAAAAAAAATTAAAAAGCGCCATCTTTTGTATTTGTTTTTTAATTACACGTTTTATCCAATTTAACTTTAAACAAATAACAGTCTATTACGTTTAAGCCTCCTTTTTCATTTAATAGAATGTGTCTGTTTAAATAATGCGGCTTTCCTTTCCAAATGAAGTTAAAGACGAATCAAAAACGTTTAACTTTGTGACGAGCATCTGAAACATACAATTCTTTGTAAAACTTTGTAAAAATGTTAACTCAATTTTCCTTTTACAGAAAAGAGCAGTAATAGTAGTATTGGTGGAAGTGGATATAGAGATTCAACAAATCCAATATTTCTTCAATTAAAAAAAATGAAATTTAATGAATTGGTAGTGTTATATTTTAAAGACAATGTACAAAGCAAATCAGAAAATACTACCTACTAATTAAAAAAAAAGATGTATTAAGAGAGAAAGTTGGAACTAAAGTCTTTTAAAAAAACCAAGGTTTAGTCTGTCTGTGTGCATGTCATGTGTAGTAAACTCTGGACAACTCCAACTGCCCAAATAATCCCGCGGACAAAGAAGACAAGAGAAGATGCACTGGAGTTCATTTGGACTTTATTGAGCAAAGCCCAGCGTTGCCTCATAGGATTCCTCATAGGAAGATGATGTTTTGAGCAAACGCGACGTGAGTACAGCGCCAGATCTACTGGAGGGACTTACAGCTGGTCAGGTTAAAACCCGTGTTTTGTCGCCTTCAGCAAATCAAGGACCCGTCCATTGGCCACTTTGTGTTACCTGCGATTGTACTTGTGTATCACATTCAGACAATAATCTCTGTGTCCATAACGGGGTTGAGGTGCAACACTGCTGACAGACTTTAAGAGATGACTGTAAATAATAGAAATTTGATCCTTGAGATGGTACAATATATTTTTCTAGTAGCTTAATATGTTATTTATACTATGATATGATATATTTTAAAAAGTTTTATGTTTAAAAATGAAAAGTACTTAAGTCCAATTTGTCCTGTTCTCGTGGAATGACCCAAATGATTGGAAACATTTGTGGAAACTGTAAAGCCAAACAATCAAGTATTAACTCATTTCCTCATCGGAGCGGGCCAGGCAATGAATGGAAGCCTGAGCCTCGCCCCATCTCCCGCATCTGGCAAGTTAATCTATCTAGCGATATGAAGGGGGGCGCTACAGTTTAAATGCCCAGGATTTAGCAACACTGGTAGGTATTTCTCACCTCAAATTGTATTAAACGTTACATTTGATTCTAAACAACATTACTATTTGCACAAAAACTCACCGCTCCGCCCCAGTGTCTGCGTCCTTGTTCCTTCCGCGCCGTAGGCGGCGCTGTAGTGCAGCCGCTGCTGCCGCGGGACACCGTCGTGGACACATACATCCATGCGTGGACACCGTGGACACAGGCCTTCCGGAGAACACCGCCGGGCGACACACCTCTGCTCTGCCTGCTTCAGGCCAGGATAACTATAAGGTATTTTTGATCTTTTTATGAGACTAAAATTCATGATTTGCTACAACTCAACCTTTTGGTATTTTTTTTCTACGCAACGTTATGTTAGAAATTAACAGTTGTGTCTGTGCTTTAGCCTGGCTTGCTGTTCTAATCACAAGGTTAACCAACGACAACATTAAATAGGTGGGCATTGTACGTTATGTTTTACAAGCATTGTGTTTAAATCTTAACTCAACATTAACGTTACATGGGAAAAAATGGTTTGGTGCTGAGTTGTGTTTGTGTCAACAGAGTTAGTCTAAATAGTCATAAAATCTGTACAGAGTGTACTTTAATGTTTACTTTTGCCTTTGATATTATATCTAGAAGGCCCAGAATTGACAGAAAGTCGGTGGTAAACTCCGGAGAAAGCTATCAGAAAACGTGGAATTTGGGGAAAAAATAAAATAAAAAGGCGCATTAGCATTAGGCATAAGCATTATCGCATTAGCATTAGCGCGTTAGCAACCGACTGCAGCCACTGCTTTTCTGTCTCTGTGCCTGATTTTAGATTTTCATAGATTTAACTGTGAAACATAACGAGCACACAGGCAAGATGAGCACTAGAGTGTGTTCAGGGGCCCAGGTTACTGAGGTTTAGGAGCAGAGGGGCTCTGCAGCTGGCTATCAGCTAAGGGCTAACCTACTGCTAGTCTGAAGCTAACTCCTTTTTTTGTATGATATGTATGTTTCAGGACCATTATATCCTCTCCACGTGGGCCAACAGAGCTTTTAAAGTGTCACAAAAACTTTACAGGTAAGTAGGTATTGTCTTAATGGTATTGCATGTTTAATCTCCAGTTAATTTGTATTAATAACACAGACACATTTCTGGAATATCAGGTTATTAAATTACATCTGATGTATGTAATCTGATTTGTTTCAGATTTTTCACACGTGCTAGTTTGGACAAGGAAAATAGGTTAAAGTAATGTGTGTGTGTTATTTTGAAATTAATTGTACTTTGCATCCCAAATACAAAAAAAAACTGATAAATCGGTTTGTTTAGTGATCAGATTTCTCTTGTGCATGTAAACACTCACCAGATCCACTTAGCTGATTTTGAATTAATTTGATTTTACTGGCCACGGAAATTGAACTGAATATTCCTTTTTCCAACAGTAGAATCACCCTGATGTGATCTCAAACTCCGAGCTCTGAACTCTCATCAGCTCATCACAAGCTTCTGTCACTGAGTGAAAGCATGTAAGTGCAGCATTTATTTTTTGTAATGTTATTATTCCATACACTGTGTATAGTCCCACAAACACTGATGTCCCTCATAGGAGTGTGTCACCTGACGTAGCCTATTGTACATAAATGTGTATTATTTATATTTAAAATTTCTGTTCACAGTTCTTCAGGAGTGTCCACTGCTCTGACCCAGATTCTGCTGATCTAGAATATCATCTGGCGCCACAATACATGTAAGAACAATATTAGTAATATAGAGCAGTTGTTATTTAAGTGTGGTACAAAGCATTTATTCTACTTTAGTGTTTTCTTTGGCGATACTGAAATATTTATAAATAAGATGTATTTTAATGGTGACCTTTTCTGACTTCCGGCTAGGCCAAACATGGAGCAGGAAGCGTCGAACATAGCTACTACGTAAATTGTGATTATCCAATATTTTTGGCAAATTTTAATGGATTTGATGTTTTCTAAAGAGTTAAAACATCCCCAAATTCACATCTTGGAGGTTCCAAATTGTCTAACATAACATTTTAATTGCAAGTTAAATTAAGTTGATACTGTTTTCTTCTTTTTTCCTTCACATGACTCAACACATAGAGTGTTTAAAAGTATTTAAGACACAGCACATGGACAGTTATGTTACCATTGCATGCACAAACTAATATTTTCTTGTGTGAGGCTCTTATTTCCTGTACAGGCTCCTGCTGTCAATCCTTGACCCCGTTCCTTTTCAGCGCCTGCTCTGCCTCCGCTCTCTGACCAACGACTGGACCCAGCTGAGGCCACAATGGGGAGGACTGAATATTTAAAGCTTAATCTTAAGTACAACCAGCCACAGAACTAGTTTACCTCAATATTATTACACGTTCTAGAGTCGTTTTAAGTTGAACTATTTTACAAAATTCATGCACGCTCTTGCAATAAATTTCACATAAGCAGGTTTACATTTTAGATGATTAAATAGCTCATTAAAAAAAGAAATAGGAATCTGGCAAATGCTGAATAAGAAACAAAGATGAAGACACGGTTTCAAAATAAGACATCCCAAATTATTGAATGCCCTTACTTTGTTCGATAAAAGTCAGTTTATAACTTGTAAAAGAACACCCTGTTTCAAAACTTTGTTTGCAAAAATATAACGGCATTGTTTACCAGGCCCTCCATGTCATTTCATATATTTATTTATTTATTTACTTAAAATTAAGATTGCGGATCACAAAGTGTTTTCTGTACGGGTTGTGCTTTAGCTAATGATGGTGATTTTTGTGTTCCTTCTGAGACTTTTGCAGAGAAAACTGAGGTGCCACACGGCGACAGAGATCAAATGTGGATCAAGAAGCTCCAGGTCACAGCGGCTCAGAGGGCGGGGCAGACGGAGGGAGGAGGAGGTCAAAGGAGCAGCGGGAGGACTTCGCGAACGGTTCGGCTGACGCAAAGAACACAAATGAAAACTGCAAGGCGTGTCACCCAAAACCAGGTGATGTAAAAAACATACACAGTTAGTCAGTTATAGATGTGGACATTGGTGGTGTTGAATTAAAAAAAATGAACTGGTGGACATACAAATAGGGACCAATATGAACCAATCAACTCAACATCATGTCTAACGAAAAACAATAGCAAAATGATAACATACTAGGAAAACTCAGCTGGCGTAAACTTTATTATGGAGAGCTCCATAGATTATTAAATATCGAGAGAAGGTTTGATGAACAGTCATCAAGTCTAAAGGATTTATTACACTTGTTGCAACAAGAGAAAACTAACCATTTTGATTTTGAAACATGGTCTATGATTTGGGGAATGTGATCACAGACAGGACACTTCCTGTACCCCATACAGTCACAAAAATGTGGTTTAACATGACGTCATTTTAAAGGTTGTGCACAACTCAAACTATGAACATAGTGACGTTTTTGGGCTTGACGAGTAAAGCTCTTGGACTAAAGAAGCTTCACTAACCGTCTGTTTGTGTGAATGTGTCTGAATGAATTAACCAAGATTCATAATACAGAATGATTTTAATGTTTATTTTTAGTGTCAGTGTCCTCTGAAGTGACTGAGTCGACTATGGACCGAACGTTATCCTGATCCTAAAGTAGATCCAGTGAATGTCTGGGATGATATCATAACATCAAGGTACAGTAAATCTAATATAACGTGTACTTTTTTAGAAATAACGTTAGTCTTTGTGGTGTAGGTGTTTCTTTTTGGACAAGATTCTTGAAAAGCTAAAAAGCCAGGGCTCAACTGATGATATGGAAGTGGATGGCGAGCCTGACATAAACTCTTTGGTGAACGACTGCAAGTTTAGCATGAAATTGCACATGACCGACAGTGCGTGGAGTCAGGTTAAACAGCTATCTTTACATTTTTATTACACGGTTTTGTGTTTTTGTATGTCATTTATATACAGGACAGAAAGGGAAATTAAAATGCTGTTATTGCCGCCATAAACATGAAATAAAAATGATTAGTATTTAGGTCAGAAAGGAAAACAAAAACATTTAAACACAACCAATGACAGCCAAAAGCATGTTTATTTTTTATAATGATTTATCCTATTTAACTAATTACAAGACTCAGAAGTTTTACTTTACAGACTATAATGGAGAACAAAAACAAAAAAAAAGTTTTTTGTTGTTTGTTTCTGCAAACTTTTTTTTTTTTTTAACTTTGTCAATATTGGGGAATTTTGCCCAGTTAAATTGTAACCCTTTTGTAATGTGCCTGTCTTCTTTTGTTCTTCTCCGCAGAATAACCTCCGTGTTGCGATGAAGCTGCTGAAGGAGCTCCACAGAGACGCCAAGTCAAACAGGAGCTGGTTACTGCGCGGGGTCCACAGTTACAGCCGCTACAGCCACAAACGCAGCCACGCCCTCAGCTGTAGAGCAGATCAAGACTGTGTTAAGACTATTCCTCTTCTGGCTATGCAATGTTGGGTACACCAAGTTATCAGGGCTTAACAGGGGAAATGGTAATAATTCAAGTACGAATCAGAGCTTAATTAAGATTCGGTAAGAAAAGTAGCACAGCGCAAATTTTCTAGATCTGTCTGAACCAGGACTGATCCAGGTCCGAACTATGACCTAATCAGGACTAAATTAGGACTGAATGAACCAAGACTGAACCAGGACTGAGCCAGTATGAACAAGGACTAAGTCAGGACTCAAACAGAATTTAACAAGGTCGAAACTAGTACAGAATAAGTTGTATACAATTAAGCCGTCAGTGACTACACACGGCGCAAGTGCAGAACTTGTCAATTTATGTATGTAAACAGATTGAAAAGTTAGCTAGATGTCAACATAAATTATTAGCATTTGTACGCCCCTTCGCCCTGATCTGAATATGATTACGTTCTGTAGCATTTGAGTGAAATTATTATTATTCAAAGTCCTTGTTATTTTTTACAGATGACCTCCAGCCTGAAGTCAAAAGTGCAACAGCTTAAGTTTTCAGATATCAGAAAATACTCCAATACTACGCTACATCATGGCCACAGCTCTGGTCACTAGTCCTTCTGTTTTGGGAACAATCAATGCAAACAAAGCCAAGAAGGTGGTGAAACTATCAGGAAAAGCATGGCCAGCTGAAGATCCAAAGGTGTATGTGCTAAACTACATAAATGATACGCCTAAACTATATATTTTTCAGTCCAATTCTGGAAAGTGTTGTCATTTTAAAGGTGCACTTTGCAACTTTTCTGGCGCAGGGTTGCCTGAAAAGCACTACTGAATGCCATGACATCTATCGATGTTGCATTTATTCAGTTATTAGTATTTATTACTAAAAATACCTTAAGAAACAACTATTTTCACAGTGAACGGGGTCACCTCTCCACAGATTTGACCTGTTGCTTGGTTGTCTTTGTGGCGATACACATTTAATGCCATACTGATAGATCGCTTGTTTTAATTGTATTTATTAATGTATCATTCTTATTTGCAGAAAGTGGAAGTGGGGCTGCATCTTCAGGCCCTGAAGTTGTTCCGTGAAAGCACCAGAAAAGCCGAGGAGGAGCTGCAGTCGTATAAACAGGACTGTGTGGAGCCCAGCAGCCTCATAGAGACGAACATGGCTCTGGCAAACTTCTGCGACAAACGGCTGCGAGAGGAGGAGCAGAATGAGACTGGTGAGCGATAACTGCACCTGAGAGTAAAGACAAACTAAACACATGCTTCAAATGTACAGCAATCAGGCACAAGAATATAAGAGGTTTAGGGTGATATCAAAACTAGATCATCATTTGAACCTTCATCAATACTATGAATGTTTCTGATTTTATAGTTGTAGTTTGACCATTTTTATGTTAAAAACTAATATTATAGTGTGTACAATTATGACTGTAGTTCAATATAAGGAATTGTTATGTTTTGTCAGATTTTTGTTGTTTTGTTTTATATCATATTAAGTCAGAATCATAATTTTTATTCACCCCAACTGAAACTTAGCAGTCAACCTGCAGACGACAGAGAGATACCAAAAATAAAGTTAAGGAACTTAAATTCTTATTACATTAAGAATTAAAATAAATAAATAATTCTTATTATGACTCTAATATCAAGCCTGACTCGCTGAATTTTGGGGTTAGGGTTATATAATTGATTGATAATTGATTTGATAATTATTATGCCATCATATGGCATATCACATGGGTATTTTTTTGTGTCAGTCTTCATGTTTTTCACTTTCCCCATTTTATTCCACAGAGAACCCGTTCCCAGACTTGCAGGCCCTCCCGTTCACATCATCGAGTGCATGCTAAAAGCTCTCAAACTGAACTCAGAGGAAGCTCGTCTTAAATTTCCACGACTGCTGCAGATCATTGAGTTGTATCCATCCGGAACATTGGACATGATGACCAAAGAGGTACGACATATTTTTAATTTTTGTCCATTTTTAAACCCAATTTAGTCCCCTTTTTGCCTTTACGACAACATAGCTTTAGAAAAAAACACATTTATTTACCACATGTACAAATACTTGGATATGGTTTGTGCCTTTGAAAAGGAATACACTACAATTCCACTGTTTTATTAGACGTTTTAATCTTAGGCTGGTTATGCTGAAGTATGATTTATTGCCGCAAATATTTCCCCAATAATATTAAAACGACTTTACGCCGCTGATACAATGACCCCAAAACAGGATAGTCCCAGTAAGCTTTCTAAAATGTACAATAACGTTAAAATCATGAGCTGCAGTAAATAAACAAATGGCTCATGGAAACACCTGAGTAGTCAGTGTCTGTAATGAATATTATAAAAGAAACTTATTTTACTCTTTACAGCTCAGATCTTACTGTACTATAAAAAAATAATAAAAAAATTTTCGCTCGTGCAAAGAAAATGTGCACGCAACAATATTGAGTGCCAAAAAAATTTCTAGCTTTCGTTTTTCGGATATTAAGTCGATACAGTGCTTATTGTGACTAGCCTTTGGATTTTGTGACCACCAATTGCCCCTTCTATCAATTTGTTTTTATCAGATGATGTAATCCTGCTGTAATCCTTTAGTTTGTTTGATTAATCGGTCGATGGCGTCTTAGTCGACCAACATTTTAATTAGTCGACTAGTGGTAGTCTGTGCACATGGGTTTTACTTACAATTAAAAGCAAAACAACGCTGTGTCCCAAGAAAACATTAGTTCAAACAGAGGTACAGTTTGTATATTCATTTATTGTAAAATTTCAACAAAACCAACAAAGAAAAAACATGTTAAGGCTGTGACCTTTTCCCATTAAAATAGATAAAATTAACAAAAAGTCAAATATTTTGTTTCCAGAAACTTCGCACCATATTTTTACATTTCAAAATAAAGTAATAATTTCTCAAGGCATCAAATGTTTTGCTGGTTCTTTGATGACATAATCTGCACTGAAGATCCCAAAATTATCCTAAATTTTCTCATTCTCAAATTGAACAGGCAGCAATTTGACAAAACATTAAAAAGTTGATTGTGTGAAAAACAGCTGGTGGCGGAGGTTGGTCCCTGAAGTTTGAACTAAAAAGACTTGGTTTGGTGTCCGAGTAAAAAACACGTCGAAAGTCCATCGGAGTTTAGTGAAATAATCCCATTTAATAATAAAAAGTACAAACGGTGGCAGTATTTTCCTGATTTTCTTTGAGTGTGGAGAGAGTAAGCCCTGTGAGTCAGAGGTAGATTTTCAGGCGATTTCCATTTCGCGCTCGATGCCGACGTACTTCAGCGCATCGGCCTGGCTGTACCTGAACAGAAGAGGGCCACGTTAGCCGCACAAATGCTAACAAAAACACAAGAGGAATAAAGTGAAGGTTTAAAGGCGCACTATTGTCCTGGGCGATACGGTGATAAAAGTCAAATGTTGAGCTCGTCCCTGTGACAATCTATTTTTGTGAAATCGTCGTATCGTAATCCTCTGTTTGTCTCTTTAATGCAACACACTTTTTCTCCTGTTGTTTAGCCTCTGAACAGATGACTTTATTTACCTCTTAAAGGCCAGGGCTGCACAATTAAACCAAATCAACAAAATGTCTTGCTTTGATTTGAATAAAAACTAACACTGTAGATTGGATGTTCTGAAACAGGTGCCAAAAAGCTCTGCCAAAAGTTATAAATAATGTGTTCAAAAGCAACAAAAACGTGACTAAAAATACAAAAAGGCGATAAAAAAGCCCGACTAAAACGACAAAGACGCGTTTAAATATGACAAACACGTAACTAAAAGAGACAAAATTGTGTTTAAAATGTGAATTTCAGCTGAATCCTATTCTTAAAACGTCAAATCGCAAATTTAATCACAATCGCACTGGTCAGAAAAATCACAATTCGATATTTTTCCTAAATCGTGCAGCTCTGAACATGAATCGCGATCAAATCTAAATAAATATTGATAGTTTTACTCGTTGGCAAATAAATCCTGCCCTAAATTTAATGCAACCCTACAAATAATTGATTGTCCTATAGATGGAATCAATGGAAAAATGTATGCGTTTAATTAGCAGCTTGTTTTCTAAAAGTGTTTGTGTAAAAGTCTTTCAAAAGTGCTTTAGTTCAAACCTGTAATCGAAAAACAGCTCCTCTCCGGTCTGAATTGCTCTTTTGGCGAAGATTCCTATTCTGTGGTCTCCGTTCACCATCATCACTGCGAACACAAAATGCATAAAATAAATACCACAAAAAAACAACAAAAATTTCAAGCAAGTGTTGCACAATTAATCAAAATCGAGTTGAAATCTAAATAAAAAAGGTTGATCCTGTAGTTTAGATTTGTTAAAACGTGACAAAAATACAACTAAAGCGAGACAAATGATTAAAAGCAACAAAAATGCTACTAAAAGTCACGTTTTTGTCACTTTTAGTCATGCATGTTGTTGCTTTTGTTGCAATAAAAACAACTATAATGACAAAAAAACAATAAAAACGTCACTAAAACCAAGTAAAATGCGACTAAAAGCAACAAACACGCAACTAAATGCAACACAAAAAACAAAACTGCCAAAACAACAAACACAAATGCGACTAAAAGGCGACAAAAACACAACTAAAAGCGCCAAAACGTTCAGAAACACGTGATACTTTTATCAGTTTGTCAGTTCATATTTCACTCTTTTTTTTTTATTCTCTTGGTTGTGTTTAAAATGTCACAAGAATCCCATTTTAAAAACAAGAATCAAGCAATTACAATGAGATATTTTGCCCAAATTGCGCAGCTCCTTTTCAAACAGAGTCGTATTTACCTTTTGCATAGCAGTTTGGATTCACAGAATGATTTGCAAAGCGGATCTTGTTGCCTTTCCTCGTGGCGTCAACAACAAAATCTAAAAACAAAAGTTGAATTCGATTTAACCCAATGCAGTCAGCACAATAATAATGTTCATATTTGTGCTGTGTTTTTACCGTTGTTGAGGTTGAAGAGAAAGCTGCACATGTATTTGTCGTAGACCTTTCCTCTGCGATCGGCTTCGTCCTGAGAAATGATCTGAAAAACAACGAAAGATGAAGTGTTTTTGTAAATGTTTGTGGGTCTAATCGAGTGCGCTCTCTCACCTCTCCACAGTACTCTGAAATAAACTCGTTTTTCTGGACCGGTTCTTTGATGAAGATTCCCCACCCGGCCACATCCGAAGGAGCCAGGAGCAGGTGCTGGACACAAACACAACAAATTAAAGTTTATCGGGAAAATGATATATAACACTGCAATTTATGTCGTTTAAAAGTATCACAAACGTGTCTCTGTATTGACTGTTGCCAAGAAGTCTGCAACGCTATCGAAATTACAATATAGCCCTATTTTCTACTCTGGAAATTCAAAATTGCCGCTTCTTTTTTGTTATTAAGACTTAAGGTGAGACACTGCAGGTGAATAGGAAAAAATCTTAAATTTGAAGATATCAATTTGAAACTTCTGTCGTTTACTCACATTATATGATGAAAAACGTGTAATGTTTTCATGCAGAAATAAGGCAATTTATGTGTAAAAACAACCAAAATTTAACATATTTGGGACATTTAAATCTGAAAAATGGACAGAACTAGGTTTAACTCGGTTCTTGGTTTGCACACATATTAGCGTTTATTATGAAATAATTTTTTATTTAGTGTTTGAATAACTACTATAAATCTGACTGAAAATTTGGCCTAAAAATTCAAATTTTGCCTCTTTTTTTAACTTAAAACTTTAATAAATTGGTCTTGATATTAGAAAACTAAATTTAGATGTAACATACAGAAAGATTTATTGATAAGTCCAACATGATAAAGTGTGGTGTGTGTAGGAGCTACTTTAAGGCTGATCCTTATGTCTCTGGGAGAAAAATACATTTTAAGAAAACGACTTTTGAAGTTACAATGTCCCAGAGAAATCTATTATAAACAATAACAGCAGTTGTATTTTGATGGTCGTCGGTCTCTGGACTAAACAGACTCTAAAACACAAACTTAAAGACTTTTATAACAAAGACAGTGACATTAAAGAAAAATGGCAACAATGAATAGACCATTTCTGATTTTCCTCAATTATACACTTTATACATAAATATTCTCTATCTAGAAGCCTTTATTCACAATATTTCAACATTTATTTGGTTAAATGTTAGTTTATTCTAAGTCTCAATTTACAATAGAAATAATCGCTGACTAGTTGACCACTAAAATAATCATTAGTCTCAGCTTTAGTCAAAAAGTGTATTTAAATATCGCAATAATATCAATATCACAGATCTTAATAGACATATCACAATCATTTCCAGTATCGTGCAGCCCAAACAGTAATAGTTTTGCGTTGATTTTTCGGTGCAGAAGTAGCTCAGGACACTCCAAAAAGATAAATTAGTCAATTACATCCGCATTTGTGAATCTGTTTGGACATTTTCCCGAGGCACACCTGGTTAAACGCGTGTCGGTTCTGTTAGCGCAGTCGTATAAACAGCGGCAGTACCTTCTTGGCGCCTCTCTGGATGGAGCAGTTCTTGCAGGACACGTTCTTGCTGTCCCAGTGCTCGGCCGCTCCGCAGGTGAGGCAGAGGTCAGGGTCGCACTCCCTCACGGCCAAGTAACACGGGCACTGCTTCGTGTTGCACTGGGCCTTGCAGCGACAGCCCGGGAAACGGTTCTGACCTGAGAGCAGCCACAGAAACACTTTAATGCACAGTAATTCAAATGAGAGAATGGGCTACTACAACTACTACAGACTAGAGCTGCACGATTTGGGAAAAACATCCAATTGCTATTTTTCTGACCAGTATTGTGTTAGTGGTGAGATTTGCGATTTATGTTTTAATAAACACGACCAGGAGAATTGACCCAAAAAAAAACACTAATAAAAGAATGAAGTGTGGTTTTTTTGAAGACACATTTTAGTCGCTTGGAGTCGCATTTGTGTCGCTTGGAGTCGCATTTGTGTCGCTTGGAGTCGCATTTGTGTCACTTCTAGTTGCATTTGTGTCACTTGGAGTCACATTTGTGTCGCTTCTAGTCGCATTTGTGTCACTTCTAGTTGCATTTGTGTCATTTGGAGTCGCATTTGTGTCGCTTCTAGTCGCATTTGTGTCACTTCTAGTTGCATTTGTGTCATTTGGAGTCGCATTTGTGTCGCTTGGAGTCGCATTTGTGTCACTTCTAGTTGCATTTGTGTCGCTTGGAGTCGCATTTGTGTCGCTTGGAGTCGCATTTGTGTCGCTTCTAGTCGCATTTGTGTCACTTGGAGTCGCATTTGTGTCGCTTCGAGTCGCATTTGTGTCGCTTCTAGTGGCATTTGTGTCACTTGGAGTCGCATTTGTGTCGCTTCTAGTCGCATTTGTGTCGCTTCTAGTCGCATTTGTGTCACTTGGAGTCGCATTTGTGTCGCTTCTAGTCGCATTTGTGTCGCTTCTAGTCGCATTTGTGTCACTTGGAGTCGCATTTGTGTCACTTCTAGTTGCATTTGTGTCACTTGGAGTCACATTTGTGTCGCTTCTAGTCGCATTTGTGTCGCTTCTAGTCGCATTTGTGTCGCTTCTAGTCGCATTTGTGTCACTTCTAGTCGCATTTGTGTCTCTTCTAGTCGCATTTGTGTCGCTTCTAGTCGCATTTGTGTCGCTTCTAGTCGCATTTGTGTCACTTGAGTCGATTTGTGTCGCTACAAGTCGCATTTGTGTCACTTCTAGTCGCATTTGTGTCATTTGGAGTCGCATTTGTGTCGCTTGGAGTCGCATTTGTGTCACTTGGAGTCGCATTTGTGTCACTTCTAGTTGCATTTGTGTCACTTGGAGTCACATTTGTGTCGCTTCTAGTCGCATTTGTGTCGCTTCTAGTCGCATTTGTGTCGCTTCTAGTCGCATTTGTGTCACTTCTAGTTGCATTTGTGTCACTTGGAGTCGCATTTGTGTCACTTCTAGTCGCATTTGTGTCGCTTGGAGTCGCATTTGTGTCACTTCTAGTTGCATTTGTGTCACTTGGAGTCGCATTTGTGTCGCTTCTAGTCGCATTTGTGTCACTTGGAGTCGCATTTGTGTCACTTCTAGTTGCATTTGTGTCACTTCTAGTTGCATTTGTGTCACTTGGAGTCGCATTTGTGTCGCTTCTAGTCGCATTTGTGTCGCATTTGTGTCACTTGGAGTCGCATTTGTGTCGCTTCTAGTTGCATTTGTGTCGCTTCTAGTCGCATTTGTGTCACTTCTAGTTGCATTTGTGTCACTGAGTCGCTTCTGTAGTTTTGTAACTTATTTCCAAACATGTTTTATAAATCTACAGGGTTAGCAGTTTTTATGCAGAATAAAACAGGATGATTTGTGTTTGTGGAGGAAATGACTGCACTTCAAAACTTTGCTAACTATTCAAATTATGATTAGCCCTACTTGGAGACAAAACACAAAAGTACATTCTTAGATTTAAGTGTCTGAATATAATGGCATATTTGTGGTCCTAACAGGGAGGGGAACTCTGCCTGTCTCTGTCAGGACGATGTTTCTCTGATTATTCACCCCATTCCTGTTGAATAATTAACTTATTTTGTTTTGTATGCGATTTAACTGAGAACCACTGCACAGTAGCTTTCAAATTTCACTGGGCAACTTGACAATAAACTTGACAATAAAGACATTCTGATTCTAAAGCCACTGCATTGGACTACATTTTATGCAGAACTGATTGTGTCCCTGCACCATATGAACACAATTATAGATCATTATTCTGTTTACTTCACCACTGTTACTATAAATTAAAAATATACACATTTTTTCACATTTGTTTGGTTGAACATGAGCATTAGATAAAGTACAAACATAAAATTGTGATTAAAAAGTGCAGCTCCCCATTAGTTTGCAGGAGTAGAATTTTCCAACACAACAATTGCCGCTGGAACTGGACTCACTACAGGTTACCACGGTGACGTTCTCTTAACTCCTTGCTTTTCCCCCATTCGAAAGACACGATATTTTGTTTTAAATGGTTAATCATTATGGCATGAGTCTGAAACCATGGATAATAAAGTAAAGTAGATCAAAACTCACACTCCGAGCTGCACTGACAGAACTTCTCGCAGAAGTTTTGAGCGGTGACGCAGGGACAGGACGAGTCGCACGGCTGTCGAGGATGGTCACACGGCTGGTAGTTGTACACGTGATTGGACGAGCCATCTGGGCACAAAAACATGTAGTCAAGCCACGCACTCCTTCGTCTCTTGTGCTCTGGGAACTTTTTATGTAGTAAGAAGTTTACATAATTTGAGACCTTTCTTGAGCTGGATCTTCCTGCAGTGCGTGGCCCAGAGTCTGTGTTTTCTTTTCTTTTTTCTGGGTGGTGTGTCTTCGTCTTCAGTCGGAGCTCGAGCGATTATACTCGACTCTTTCACCCTGAACTCGTAAACCTGAAAAGTAAAACGGCAGACATTTACTAAATAAATAAAAGCTTTAGTTGAGGGGCAAAAATTAAGAAAATGTGGGAATTCAGAATAAAATAAATTTGAACTCAAATCAGTATCAAATTTGTTTACTTTTTGTTTTTAGTTTCATGAAACCAGCTATAAACAGTGTGTTGTATTTAAATCTTATTTTTACAGTCTTAAAAGGAAAAATGTTGTAATACAATGACTTTTTTTGAGCTTTTGACCATGTTCTAACAATGTTCATCAAAAATATACCTGAAGTGCATTCACGCTGTAGCAATGTTCATCAAAAAAATCTTCCCCCCTCCAAGCGTCAAAAATACTCCCAGCGGAACTTTCTTGTTTCTGGGACGTATTTTTGAATCATCGACGTCACTTATCCGAGAATCTTTTGCCGTTTTAAGTCCTTAAATCATCACCAGACTCGTACTGAGCATTTCTTCCTTCTAAACAAGGTAACTGCTGCTGCTTGCTTGATAATTGAGTATTGAGCATTCTCTTCAAGAGATAATATAGCTAAGTCAGGGGCGTCCAAACTTTTTCCTTCGAGGGCCACATATTGAAATATAGACCGAGCGGAGGGCCACAAATCAATCGTGAAACATTAAAAAAAGCTGCATTTATCTGATGTTTTAAGCGCCACCACATCTACATTCAGTCTCATTGCCTTAATATCAGGTCTGTATTGCACCAAAATGTTAGTTATTTAGGTTGGAATTGTAGAAAATCTGAAATGTGCTGTAAAAAGTACTTCTCAGGACAGAGTGGAACAGTTCACCAGGAAGTCTAAGGGCCAAGAAAAATTGGTCTGAGGGCTGCATTTGGCCCCCGGGCCTGAGTTTGGACATGCCTGAGCTAAGTACTTGGCGCCATCTACTGGCTGGATGCACGTCTATGCAAGTAGAACAAGTGGTAGAAAATTAATTAATGACGTATTAGTTCATTTTAAATTGTTTTGCCGGGGTCCAAAATTATTCCTCTTTCCCAGCTAATTCCTAGCATCCTTTTATTATTATTTACCATGACAAGTGCACTTCCTTGTTTGCGGAGAATTAAATAAAGGTTAGCTAAATGATTTGAAGCATTTTTCAAGTACTTTTTCCAAAATTTAAGGATTTTTTCCCTAACCTTAAAATTTAAGCGTTTTCAGCGATTTAAAGCACCCGTAGGAACCCTGACCGCTGTAGTTGCAGACGTAGGACGCTGCTCTGACCTGTCTGCATGTCTTGGTGCTGATGAGGCGGGCGATGGCGCAGTAGTTGTCGTAGTACGTCCCGATGAGGACCCTGAACAGCGATGCCTCGGCTCCGCTCCAATCCACCGGCTCCGACTCCACCAGCTTCAGCTTCACTGGAGTCTGGCACCGCGAGTTTCCCTCTGGAGCAAACACGAGGCAGAAACAAATAACACTTTATGAACATGCAAATATTAAAAGGACAAATATTAAGCATTTTTTCTTCTGTTATCATCTTTTGAACATGCTTTTGCACCTTTAGTTTGGCATCTCGTGTTAGAACTAAGAAGTGTTAAAAAAGTTACGAGGGAACAATGTTAACATGGTTTAAAGCTTAAAAATTCACTTTAACATAATAGCTTTAAGTAACTAATCGTGACTAACTGACTATAAAAAATAATCGGCTAAAATAATTGATAATCATAATCGTTAACTGGACTACATTCATTCACACGTCTGATAAACACGTCAAAATACCGTGACATTTACACATCAAAATGTCAAAAAAAAAATTGATTATTGCTGATAGTCATCGATAATGGGATTTTTTTGGTAACTTTAAGAAATAATCTTTAGTTGTAGCCCTAAGGTATAACTCTGTTGACTAAAAGGTAATGCTGTCACTTACGATTATTTTTAGTAGTTGGCCAATCAGCGATTATTTTTTCCATTAGCCGACTAATCAAACTATTATTTCTATTGTATATTTAAACCTTTTAAATACAATATCCGCCAAGTAAAGGTTGAAATCTGGTGATCGAAGACTTTTAGATAGAAAATATTTATGAATAAAGTGTATCATTGATGAAACTCCACAATAATCTATTCTTTTTTGACATTTTGATGTATAAATGTCACAATCTTTGTTATAAAAGGTGAGTCTGTAAAGTCCAGTTAATGATCAATTTTCATAGTCGATTATTTTTTTATAGTCAACTCAATTCGTCGATTAATTGTTGTAGAATTCTTTTGTTTTTAAACGAATGTGTACAAAATTAACAAAAAAAAAAACATTTAAACCTGGTTCTGTCCATTTTTCAGATTGAAATGTCCAAAATATGTGCAATTTTGGCCATTTTAACGACACAAAATGCCTCAATTTCTCAATGAAAACATAACATAATGAAACACTTATACATTTGAAACTTTTCCTGTAGTCTACTCTACTAAATGTAAGAAAAAATGTATATCTTTTATTTAAGATGGTTTCCTATTCACACTTGAGTGCTGGTTCCTGCGGCCTGGGTTGATAAAATAAGCCAGTGCCTCTGGTCTGGTTCATGTGGGTCTTCACCTGAGCTGCTGGTGTTGTCGTCCTTCTTGTCGTCCTCCTCAGTCTCTCTCTCCCCCTCCGTTCCTCCGCTCTCCCTCTCCTCCTCTCTCCCGCCCATCTCTCGCTCGTCCTCCCGGCTGCCCTCGCGGTCGCTGTCCGTGTCTTTGGTTTCCGAGGAGACCGTGGGGGTGCCGGGGCGACTGTTGCTGTGGGGGCGACCGCGGCGACGGCCCACGCTGCGTTTGGATGGAGTTTTTGCCCTCTCGCCCACGACTCCAGCGGGGTACTCTCTCACCATCCCGTCCTGCAACACAAATAAGAGCATCAGACACATTTAAACATTGTTATATTTAGGATTTTATTAAACATTTTGCCTCTTTGTCCCCAGTTTGACAGTTTTTCTATAGTTTATAAGGTTACTTCCTGGCTGGATATGAGCAGCAAATGTGACATAGGTAGAACCATTGAGTTACAAATTTGAGCTAGCGAGAACGTCGCCGTGGTAACCCATAGTAATCATAGTCCAGCTCCAGCAGCCATCTTGTGTTGTCAAATTCTACAAACGAACAAACAAACAAACTAGTAATGAGCTGGTCAGTTTATTCATTATTTTGTAATAAATAGTTTGATAACCTTTGGCGATTATAAATTCTTCTTCTATGGTAATGGTTGTGTCCACATGGTGTATTGATACACAAATAAGCACAAGATATAGGTCAGTGCAGTGTTTTTAGGGCGAATATTACTTTTTTGTAATTCAGAGGTGAACTGTCCTGACACACACAGTTCCTTATATCAAAGACCATAAACATACACATTACGTGTGAATTTAAACAGTTTAATCTATGATTTTTATTGCCCTGTTTTTACATGATTTTCAATAAGAATGTGGCTCTTTCTCCAATTGCAAGAAGGACACAACTGCCACGGCAACAGTCACCACAAGCTCTCTAGCCCTTATTATAACTCAATGGGTAGAGCTAATTCCACAACTGTTACCTAGAAACCATATAGAAAAAAGGCCAACATTTCCTCAAACACTTTTATTCTGTCAGTTATGTGTAAATTGCCCCTGTATTTTCAGTGGTACGTTGCCTATTGATGACGTCACAAAGGGATTCAGCAATACTGTCTGTAATTTTAAACTTACATTTTTCAAAATATCTTCACAAACTGTAACCTCACAGATGTAAAACTATGATACACATTTACCACAGGTGCTGTTCACCAAACTAAGAAAACATGAGTCATACAGTCTTCAAGCTTTGTCTAGTAACATTTTTCAACCTGGACAACTGAAGATTACATGGACAGTGAGTTGAAACCAACCTGCACCAGATACATGTAGCAGTCGATGCCGCACGGTTTAGAGTCGACCAAATTTTCTAGGTTTTTCCTTTTGTAGGTGTTTGGAGTCGCATGAAACGCTGGAAAATAAAAAATCAGCAACAACAGATAAGTAAAACGGGTAGGATGCAGACAAAAAAGTATATTAGGCAGTACTGAAGAGTAGAATAGCAAGTTGTAGTAACAGTAGTCGGAATAGTGTAGTAATAGTATGTATTATAAACATAAAAGTACATACTAGGGCTGCACAATTAATTGAAATCGAAAATGCAATTTGAATGGACGCAATTAACAAATCGCAAAGGCTGCAATTTCTGAAATGCAATCATTTCCGCCAAAAAAATATCATTTTATTCTGCATAAATGCTGCTAACCCTGTAGTTTAGATTTGTTAAAACATGTTCTTGGAAAAAAAAAAAAAAAACTAAAAAGCAACTGAAAGCAACAAATGTGACTGAAAGTGACAAAAACCTGACTGAAAGCAACAAAACCTGACCGAAAGCAACAAAAACGTGCAAAGCACTAAAGGTGACAAAACTCTTGACTACCAATGACAGAAACATGACTAAAGTGACAAAAACATTCTCAAACGCGATTCTTTTATTTATTTTTAATTTATTTTTTATTCTTTTATTTATCTTTTATTAAGTTTGTCGGTTCATATTTCAATTCTCCCGGTTGTTTTGTGAAAAAGGATTCCTGGTTGCGTTTAAAATGTAAGCTTTGAACAGAATCTATAATCGCAAACGCAACTTAGTAAAATCGCAATGAGATATTTTGCCCAAATTGTGCAGCTCTTGTACATACTGTTACTAAAAAAGCATTGTTATATAATATTTAGTCCGTACGGTGTAGGAAGCAGTCGTATTTGAAGCAGCGTCTGCAGAATAGTGTGTGGAAGGAGTGGAGGCTCTGTTCGCGTTGGACCGATCGTGCGTTGGGGCCGTCGATGTTCGGGGTGCACTCTGGAGGAAGGGCCCCGGGAACCTGCTGCTCCGTCAGCTCCTTGTACCTGCGACACGAGGGACAGGCTCAGAGAGTGCGGGGATCAAGACAACGCAACCCATACAATACTGCAACTGTTCTAGGGCTGGAGTCTTTTAGTCGATTAATCGGTCGATGATGTTTTAGTCGACCAACAGTTTTTAGTCATTTAATAATTTTAGTTTGATTGAAAGGATTTATACGACAAAAACAGCAAAATAGTAACGATATGGAGTGAGCTAAAGATTTTGGAGCGAATCATGAGTTTAATCTATATCTAACATATAAATGCACTGTTTCCTGGTACTTTTCTGTATGAATTGTTATTTTTAGCATGAACTCCAGTGCAGTTGTGGTTCTTTTTTTCAGATACAGAGACAGATACTTCCTAGTTTTGCCACACCCCCTTTTAGACATCAATCGGTCGATAGAACAGGTCGACTACAGCCCTAAACTGTACTATAACTCTTGGGAGACATGGACTGCGATAATTATTTGCTCCTTTCTTTTTATTACATACATATTTATTGTGCTGACGGAGAAATCTTTTTTCATGAAATTGTTTTTTGATTAAATGCATCAAATGCACCCCCAAAAAGGGGCTGTACCTGATTTTTAAACGTGGAAAGCGGAACTTGTTCATTTTAAAGTCTTCATCAGTTGAGCATGTATCGCTCACTTTCCTAATGCAGTCGCAGCATCCTAAATATTCACCGCGATGAGTTTATAAGCACTTCTCATGAGTCTCTGACCCTCTTTGCCATCCCATGTAAAGCCAAACTTTAGCATGCTAATGGCACATTTCCTGCTTCTCGTAGAATAAAACGCTTTTTAAATAGATGCAGAGATTTTACTTTATCACATGGAAAAAAATCAGAACATAGTTTTGTTTTTCACGTTTCATAACAGTAAACATTTGCTAGAACCCCTTTAATTTTGCCCAAATCCATTTAAAGCCGGGGTACCTGACTTTTTTGTTGTAAATGTGTTCATTTTATGTTTTCCACCAAAGAGCATCTTATAAAAGTGGCACTTGATAACACAATTAGACCACCATGTGTTATCTGTAGCTAAATTTTAAAGTATTTTATTTCTCGTCAACCCGGAAGTAAGGGCCAAAAGCAGCGCTGATTGGCTGTGCTTTGCCGTCTGAAAAAGCTCTTCTAAAGCTGTGCATGAGCTTTAAAATTAATGCCTGCAAATATTAACGAGGGTTAAAGGGTTTGTGAGAGCTAAGGATGAGTTATACACTTTGTAATACTTCCGGTTCCGCTGTGTGGTTCCAGCTTTAATTACTTTTAATGCTTTTTAATGCTGAAATCCAATAAAGAACAACAGCTCGACTAGACTCACTTCTCTTTGAGCTCCTCGATCGACCCTTTGTCTGGAAACATGGAGGAAATCGCCTCGAAAATCTTGTCAGACGGAAACTTCTTGGAGACATTGTTATTGGTCCGACCTGGTCACACCAAACAGCAATAAATAAAAGAAGTGTGACTCTCAATATCAAAAAGGTTTAGGACACAACAATAACCACCTAAATCCCTGTGTCTAAACCTCGTACCCTCGTGATTGGTCCTGGGCTCCTCCGGGCGCTCTTTCCCGTCGCACAGGTCGCCCTCCGTCTCGTCCTCTTCGTCGTCTTCCTCGTTGTCGCTGTATTGAGCCAACGCAGTCACGAGCTCCACAAAGATCTCGTCGTTTATGAAGCCACACTCTGGAACAGCACAAAACAGCTCAGATATTTTAGACGTCTGAAAGCACTCTGCAGTAAGGAATTGGGAAAAGAGTCAACAGGAAAGACACATTTTTGACTCCTGTGGTCTCAATTAAGATGAGACACTGCAGGTGAATCGGATAAAATCTTAAATTTAAAGATATCAATTTGAAACTTCTCTTAGATTACTAATAGAAATGTAAGAAAAAATTTATTACAAGTTTTTCATCATGTCATAATAAGGCCTTTTATGTGTAAAAACTGAAAAAATTGCAAATATTTGGGATGTTTAAGTCTGAAAAATGAACAGAACCAGGTTTAAATTCCTTGGTTCATTTTGTACAATTATTAGTTATTTTTTAAAACAAAAATACAGAGGATATCTTATTTAGTTTCTGAGAGAAATAGATCCAACCAGAAAATTCAGCACAAGATTGTAAAGTTTGGTTTGTGTATGGAAATGGAAAGTAGTTTCTCTGTTGTTGCTCCTTCTACGCAAGGCTTAGTTAGATTGTTTGCTAAAAAGGTACGGGGAGGTAGTGGGGAGATACAGGACACTTAGCCTGCCAGATAATAATTTTCCTCTACAAACTGACTCAAGAACATCTTATTTAAGGCGAGAAAAGTAATGAGTTCAACTGTGTGTGATCTCAAAGTCTGTATCGGTGATAACTGTGAGCGTAGAAGCAGTGTTCCTGTTGTTTATCTGGTTTTCTACAAATGTTTACTTGATTTTCTTTTCTTTAGATGTCAGATACAAACTAAATATTTTGCAGAGTTGTAGTCTTTTAGATTTTCTTATCAGACTGAAGCAGCTTTGTTACATTTTAGTCGTGTTTTGAGCTTTTATAGGAGAAAATCTCATCACTCAGTGCTAAAATTCAAAATGTTGTGATGTCACCTGCATAACGTATAATTTCCACAATACTATCAGCTGCATTTTCTTTTTACAGAAGTTCCATCAATCATTCATTCTTCAGTCAAACAAAACAGTGGAAACAATGGATACAAAACCTCCACGTTAAAGGCAGTACAAACAGATAAAGTTACATAAAATGGCTTACTGTCACTTCTGAATGGTGGTAGTTCGTCTGTGTGAATATAATATGCATTTTGTAGACCGGGGTATCAAAAAATGCAAACAAAAGTAGCAAGAATGTAAAGGTTCCTATATCTCACCTCTGTCGCCATGAACTTTCCCGTCGTAGTTTTTGATCAGTTCCTCGATGAAAGTCCCGTCTTGGTCCAGGATCTCGTCTCCCATGTACGGGATGTTGTGAAGCACCGTCTCGTCCTCGACCTTAAAAAATAGTGCAATAATAAGACAGGTAGACTGTGTTGAGTTTATTCATCCTTTTTTAATAGTTACCATGAAGTTCTGCTGCAGCGGGGACCACGAGTACATGACTGGGACCGAGGCCACAGCGTTCAGTGTCTTCAGAGGAATCACCTGCTGCGGAAACTCAGAAAACGCACTGTCCACCGTGCACTGAACACAACACAAACAAGAGATACAAGAGGTCAATGAGAACGTTTATATTCATTCACATACCTAAGTGCATCTGATTTGGTAAAATGTGGTTATCATTACATTTAAGATTTAAATAAAAAGGCTTAATGCCTAATTTTCACCAGTTTACCTATTCTGTTTAAGTTTATAATGTTACTTCATGGTTGAACATGAGCAGCAGATGTGACATAGATGGCGGTAATTCCACAACTGTTACCTAGCAACCATACTGGTAAAGAGGGGGGCTTTCACTTCCTAAATGGTCGGCATATCGCTCCGGGGCGGACCTAGAGCTGCCATAACCAGACTTGAAGAGACTACTGTAATGGCGGCTCACTGGCCTCTCCAAACGAGTTCGAGTCCTGACTAGAACCAGGAAGTACGACCACACTAGTCTGTGCTCAGGTCTCTGCACTGGCTTCAGGCTCAGAATAGACTTTAAAGCAGCTCTGCTTGTGTTCAAGTCAAAGTACCAAAGTACATCTCTGACATGTTGGTGTCATATGGACGATCTCACACTCTGAGGACCTCAAGGACCGGCCTTCTGCTGGTGCCAGAGTCAGGACTAAACATGGACCGGCCTCCTGCTGGTGCCAGAGTCAGGACTAAACATGGACCGGCCTCCTGCTGGTGCCAGAGTCAGGACTAAACATGGACCGGCCTCCTGCTGGTGCCAGAGTCAGGACTAAACATGGGCCGGCCTCCTGCTGGTGCCAGAGTCAGGACTAAACATGGACCGGCCTCCTGCTGGTGCTAGAGTCAGGACTAGGTACAGGCCTCTACTTTAACAATGTTTAAATACAGACTAAAAACAGTTCTGTTTAGCTGTGCATATGTAGATGGCGCCTAGCACACACAATACACACACACACACAATTTAGTTATGTTCTCACTTTAAGAGGCTACGGTAGACCTAGCAGTAGCAGTTATCGTGTTTAGACGGCAGAAATGCTCCGAATGAGTCTGGCGACAATTTAAAGACAACAATCTGAAAAAACCACCACAGATCAAGGTAATTCAGCAGGACACGTTCAAACAAAAATTCCTCAAAATAGCGTGAATGAAGCTAAATGCTACTTTGGCTTTGTTTCTGACGACGGAACAGTTAGAACATGGTTAAAAATTCAAAAACTTCACTGTAGCGGAATATGTGTCCTTTATTTGTCCTTTTTTTTTTTAATATCAGCACAAATAACTCGTTTTGTGTTGATAACATGAAGGGATTCCTTTTGAGAACTCCACACTACTTCCTGTAATTTTCAACTTGATTGAAGTAAAACTGATAAATATTTAATGCAGGCTCCATCTCATCAAACAATGTAATAATAAGAAGAACATGAGCCCCTGTCAAACCTCTGTACTAGTCTGAGCTTTCATAAGAGTGCTGGATTATTTCTAGCCTAGCCATAATATCAGAACATTTTAATCGTCTCCTGTCTGTCTTGTTGATGTTTTGTATAAATGATAAGAATCCTGGAGCCGCACCTCTCTGGTTCCTCGAAGCGAGCTCACAGACGTCATGATGTGAACCGGCTGAATGCGCCTCGTCTTCCACTCCTCGTTCAGGAGGTCGGTGCGCTCGTTTATCCTCTGGCGATTTGAGTTGAACATGCTCTGAAAACATGACAAGATAAGGGAAAAAATATGACTTTGCAATGTTTTTTTTCTTGTGAGGAACGGTTCAGTCTCGAGGTTTTGTTCCTGGGATCAATTGAAGGGGGCTAAATGCACACAACCCTTTTCCAATATTACTTATTACAAATGTTTGCCGTTTATTAGGTGAATTGTCTCTATGATTGTCATTGTAAATCACAGGGACATAGTGATAGACTTAATAAAAATTGGTAATACACATATTAGAGTTACAAACTACAATTATTTTAGTAGTCGACTAGTCACTGATTACATTTTTTCCCAAATAAAGATTGAAATACAGAGACTGAAGGCTTCTAGATAAAGAATATTTATGAATTAAGCGTATTATTGAGGAAAATCTGGAACCGTTTACACATTATTGACATTTGGATTTAATAATGCCACTGTCTTTGTTATAAAAGGTTATTTTTGTCTGGGTTTTAGAGTCCAGAGAACAATCAAGATGATCAAAATACGACTAGTCACGATTATGTGTTGGTGCTGTTGACGAAAAGGAATGTCAAACTTTTTGAGTATCCCGATAACAATATTATGTCAATCCAACAGAAATGTGTTAAGACATGTGTTTTAATGTAATAGTTGAGGTTTAATTAGCAGAAAAATCACAAAGGTGCAGAAATATCACATTAAAGCCTTTAAACATTACTTTTTTTTTAAAATCAGCTCTTTCTGTTGTACTTTATTTCTATAAGCGATAAACTTGATATTAAAAATTTGGCATATCTTCAAAACAACATTCTCGACAGTGTCTAAATTTCAATATATTGCCCCCCATTTGTTACAATTACCGCAGTCGATTAATCGTTGCAGCCTGAACACTAATTGATATCATGCTTTCCTCTCTGCAGCTCCACCGGTGAGTATACCTGTCTTACCTTGATCTCGTCGGCTCGTCTGAAGCGTTTGAGCTGCCGCAGTCGTGTGTATTCAGACTTCACTCTGCGTTTCCAACACGCCGGGCCTTTCTCCGACCGTTTCCCCGTCAGAACCATGGTCCAGCTGCAGCACAGGAACACAATCAGAGCAAAGAAAACACCGTTGCCCTGGGACAGACTGTCAGCGATGTGGCAGAGGACTTGGACTCAAATCCAAGAATAACTGAAAGGAAAAGATGCTTGCAGTACAATTACAGATTGAAATACATAATACTTAGTCCTTCACAATTATAACTTTGAAGTGCGATATATGGCTACATATCATACAAAAATGAAAATAAGAATGAAACAGTTAAGAAATTAAGATCTATGATTAATCATAGCAGTTACTTCTTCGACTATCTGTGGCTCAAATCTTATTGTGTAACAAAAAAGAAAAAAAGAAAACAAAATATCCCCACAAATGCTAAGAGGATATGTGCACCAGATACATTTTCAGTCACAAGCTGAATTAGTGCATCCATATAAACAATACAGTCCCATTTAACAAAAAAAAAAACACAGACATTTCTTCTTCCAAAATCTGGCCTCTAACCACTTTCAGAGAGACAGAATTGGCTGTGAATCTTTTGATTAAAAACCCAAGCATATTATTTATGATCATGACTGAATCTCAATCTTGATTCAAATTTGGTTCATTGCCCAGGCTTAGTTCCCTCTGTCATAAATTCAACATAAGTCGATATTGTCTCATCATGACAGGCCTGGACATTACTACTTCATGTTTCACTAAATGTTTCGCTCAGACATGTGGCACGGCTCTTAAAAGTACGTCTCTATGGCAACCGTCTGAGTCTAAAATGACCGTCTGTCGTTTTTAAGAGAACCACTGCTTTCTGCTACATCAAGATACAGCTAGGCCTGTCATGATGATTACCATGTAAACTTGAATGAAACTAAATTAATATAAATAAAGATAACAATATCATTTGGGGCTCAACATTTATAGAGTGTACCTTTTTGTTGTTGCTTGCACTAGTGTGCAGTGGTGGTTATTTTTTGTACAAGTAACTTATATGATTATTTTCTAAACAAAAGAGAAAACGGACAATATGTTAAGCAGCAAAGATGATCAAAAGTCAGGACTGTAAAATGAAGTTTTGTGTCAGAAATAATTGTTGTCAGCCTAGTTTTTATGCACAAATCATTAAGAAGCAATTAGCCCAGGAGCATCATCAGTTTGAGCACCAAAACAAATTTGTTTATCCCTAACATTAGCTATATAGTGACAGATAAAATGTTGTGTGCGACTTAGTTTGGTGGGCTAGTTCCTGTGGTAAATACAGTTTTACAGTCAAAATGCAATTTGAAAAGAAACAAATTACAGGCCACATTGCATCGACAATGCGGGTGCAATTTAAATGTGATGTAAACAATAATTTAACTAAATAAAGGCGTCATCATCTGTCAAATCACGTAAAACATTTGGGTTTGGTCATTGCTTACAGTATGGTTGCTAGGTAACAGTTGAAGAATTACCTCTACCTCTGTCACATCTAATTTACTGCCCAGGTTCAACCAGGAAGTAACACTATAAACTTTAACAAAATTGTCATAGTGGGAATTTTTTTTTTAAGTAAACTTTTTAATGTGATAATTTTGACAACGTTTTAGTGAGATGAGTAATCGAACCTGTCATATGCGCTTTAACAAGATTCTGACGGATCGTACAGAACAATCTTGTTGACATCTACTTCTCTGAAACTCCAAAAATGACCACAAAAATTTTCAGTCAGACCTAGTTTATTTAAATACCAAAGTTCACTCCGTATTTTTTCTTTTGGTGTCTAGTTTGTCAACAAAAGTATGCAAGAAATTTAAACGAGGCTCTATCCATCATCACATATGTACAATTTTGGTATATTTTACACATACAAATGCCTTCTTATATATGTAAACGTTGCCAGATTAAAAACGTAATGCTTTTCTTTCTCACTTTTAAACGAGTCAACTACAGAAGAGGTTTCAAGACGATCTCTCTAAATGTAAGATGTTTTCCTGTTCACTTACAGTTTGTTTATGTAAATACTTTTGTGTCGGGGTTCACAATCTGGCACAACACCACCGCCCGGCGAGCGAGTGCTTACACAGTTTTAACAAAGAGCTCCCCCTGCTCATTTTAACCTCGAAGAAGCTCATAAAAACACACAAATATATCACTGACACTTTGCCTTACCTGTTCAGAAAAGGAAGTCCTCATCCAACGCAGAGTTTAGGAGTAAAGATGCTGAACAGCCGGCGAAATAGTCTTTTGTGTCAAGGATTAGCTCCGGTTAGCTTCGCGGCTAGCACCCAGTTTCCTTACAACGAGGGACCGGTTTTTATCGCTAAATATCAGCACAAACAGCACTTTTCCCAGCGTGAAACCGACGTCTTCTAAATGCGACAACGTTGAGGCATGAAATCCGATCGTTTTGGTCTATGTCAGATGTAAACAGAGTCGTAAATTTGATCTTTTTCGGCTCAAAGGTTCAAAAACTGCCATCCAGCACCGCGTTCGCCGCCCACTACGGCAGCGGCACATTCAAGAGGCGCGAAACGTACGCACCAATCACGCACGCCGGTTTAGACTCGGACAGCGCGGATTTTACCAAGTTTCTCGCAGTATTAACCAATGAGAACGAGAGAAACGCATGGGGCCCTGCTACGGGGACATGTGGACGGCTTCTTTGTTCTCCAAAATGTCAATAAAAACAATCGAAACGGTAAGAAATTAGCCATTTATGCACGATTTTCTAGTTTGGCGCGGATGTACTCGTGTTTGATGCGCATGTCAGTTGCAATTTTAACATTTTGACATTATTTAATAAACTAATATGTATTATAATACGTAATATAAAGCTGTATAGTATAAATAAAGGTTGTATTAATGTAATTTAATGTATATTTTGGCTCAATAAAACCATGTGAACCCCACTTTGGCACCTGCTGCTGTCCTGACAGTTCTCGTTTACGCATGCGCTGAAGAAAAACGGTCTTTTTCGTTTAAAATAAAATAAACGTGCAATGGTAAACAATAGACAAACACATTTTGTCCGCATATAGATTATAATCCTTTAAAATAAAGCAGGTTTTGGAAAATAAACCGGGATTTCAGCCGCAGACGGAAGGGAAGGGTCGACGGGTTTAATAGAACACGCCCCTCTTCACTCTGATAGGTTCAAAGTAATTTAGTGCATTGCTCAACTAACCCTGACCAAGCAGAACCAATGAGCAAAACAAACAACCATACATTACAGGGTTTGCAGTTTTGGCATGGTTAAAATAAGTGACAAAAACTAAACCGAGCATTTAGAGGTGACAGTTGCTTCTCCTTTCCCTGTCAATTGCTTTCACTCATGATGTACAAATTAGGGTTGTTTAAAGTATCAAAAATCAGATACTAATCAGTACTTATCCTATAATCAACACAAGAAACTAATATTGATACTAAAAGATAACATTAACAGGAGAAAATGTGACCTTTCCTTGACCAGATTAGAATGATCTTTATCTTTCATTTGTCGGTCGGGAAAAAAAAAATCCTTGTGGTATTGAAAGGTATGGTGCATCAAGCTTATTCTTTAGTATTGAAATCAAGTTTGAATTTTAGTATTGTAACTATTATAAATACAACTCAGATTGAGAATTTGACCCGTCCTTCAACACACAGAGACAACGGAGCAACATAAATTATTTTCGCTTAATTTTTTCAAAGAACTTAAATGGTCTTGGACTTTTCAGCGTCTTCTTCTGGGGCCGCAGTTTAAGGTATTTTGAATATTATTAAAAGAGTACCTTGTCATGTTTGGAAAGCCAGTTACTCAGGCCGTTATCGACCAGAAACATTCCTTTCGCATCAATTGATCGACTAAAAGACGACGTGGCAATAGCAAGAGCTCTTAAAACGATTAAAGATCTTGCAGAAAAAACACTATATATACACAGAGAAATACACAATATCATCAGTGAAAAGGAAGATGAAACTGTCCAGACACTCCCAAAAGTTCAACGGTTAACTCTCGCATTCTTCGTTAAGCATTTGGTCATATAATTCTTCAAAATCACAATGAAATGACTAATAGGCTACAAAAATGTTTGGGTGACTCCAGTGACTGATCAACTAAACGACTATAGCCTGATCACGAACTGCAGTCCACATTTCAGATTTATTTACATGTTACAAATAATACTACTGCATAATTCAAAAAGTGTTGTCAAATAGAGAGTAAATAAATCTAAAACTGTCACTGTAAGTCAAATAAAGACTGAATTAACGCAATTTTAATGTTACTGTTCAAGCGAAGCTGAGTGGTGGTTCAAAATTATTCCGTAAATTAGTTATCGGAACAATATATTCAATAAAATCCTTGATAATGAAACGTAAAACAACTTAATTTTTCACAACATTTTAGCTTACCTTGCTCAAACATAAGGAAGTTATGAATGTAAATAGCTGCAGGTTTAGGAGACCCGACTTCAAACAGAAAGAGCAGAGCGTTAGAGAAATCTTTACTTGTTTTTATTTTTCACACATTTAGAAAATGAACCACACTATACAAATGTCCACTGTTCAGTAATGAAACAGACCTCCTCCTGCGTGAACTTCTTAAAACAGATTTCGGCCCCTTCTTCCTGCGGTTCACTCTCTCGCGAGATCTTTCGCTCTTTGTTTTTCGTTGTACGGTGGCTTGCGTGGGCCAAACCAGTGACTTCCGTGATAGCTTTTTATATCATTTTGTCGTCACTGTCTGAGGCGCAGTAGCATGCAGAAACCTTTGGATGCGGGCCTCCTCTGATTGGCTAAATTCATTACATTTGCGCTATGTAAATAAGGGAATAGGGCGTTTTCCATTTTAAGAGTCTGTGGAGCGTATTTACATTTCGACAAAGGGGAAACAGATGATTTTTTTAGAGTTGTATAGAAGAGAGACAGGCAAATACCGGGGCGTAAAGTTTCCCCATTCCAACGGCAAGGGTTTGTGTTATTGTTTAGTCCTGTTTTACGGCGAAGCGCCCCCTGTTGGATCATTCAAGTCTGCCGCTCAGAGGATTTCACACTTTATTACTCAGACGTAAAATAAAAAATGAATAAGATAAACAAATAAAAATAAAAAGGGAGGAGAGGCGGCAGGTGGGCGAACGGGGCGGGCGTATTTTGTTCAGGCCAGGTAGCTGTAGGTGTCCTTTTCTCCGTCGACTCGCTCCAAATACTCCTTCTCGATCAGGATGTCGATGCATTTCTGTCCACAAGAGGGAGACAAACCGTTACAACTGGGCAAGACAAGAGTTTATCGTTTTATACAGAACATTTAAACGTGTAAAAGTAGGATTTGTCTTGAAATGAGCACAACGTAACTCTTCTGGTGGGGTTGGTAGATAGGTTTAATAGATTTTATTTCATTTGGCCCGTTTTTATTGCTCAAACACTTTGAAAAACATGCTCATCGGATCCACCAAAAGAAGTTACATAGTGCACCTTTAAACATTTCATAAATAACTGACATATTCCTTGTCTTCTAATAAGAAATAAACACATTCAAATCAGATATTTATTTATTTTACTATTTATGAACGTTTTACATGTATATTTCAGAATTGGAATTACTTTTATTCATTTGCAAGTTAAAATTAAAAAAATATATCAAAAAGTCTTTTTATCAACTAAACTCCAAGTGAAAATAAATTCTGATTCAAATCTGAACTATACGGACTCTAAAACATATAAGACCTTTTCATGACAAAGACAGTGGCATTATTGAATCAAAATGTCAAAAAGAATTAACAATTTCTCATTTTCTTCTATAATAACCTTTTATTACGGAAATATTATGTTTCTAGAAGCCTTCAATCACAATATTTCTACCTTTATTTGGTTGATAAAGTATTTAAAAAGTCTCAGTGTACAAAGGAAATAATAATGTAACTAGTCGACTACTAAACTAAGTAGTTTCAGCCCTAATAAACATATTTTTTGTTCATTTTTACATATTGATTTTGGTTCTGAAGCTGAGTTTCTCCAGTCAGAAAGCAAAATGAGCCCTTCCTTTAGGTTGCCAGATTCTACGACTAAAACCTGCCTGTAATAAACCCAAAAAACTCTGAGACAGATCATAAAATCCAAGGTTGAGTTGATTGTTTTATTAAATATGATCAAATCCCTATAAATTGTTAAAACTTAAGGAAAACAAAAGCCACACCCTTCTTATCTGACTTCATACTTGTTTTGTGGTCTTAACATTCAGTTTTACCCTGAGTATGTGAAGTTACCTTGATGACTGGGACTCTGGGCTTGAATCGTGACGAGAGCTGGTTCAAGACTTCGGCCAAAAGCTGCTGGTGCTTCAGGACCTTCCTCATCTTCATAATGCGAACGATGGCCGCCTAAAACACAAAGAAAACAAACGTAAACAAACGTGTAGCTTCATGTTTTCGTTGGTTAAAGTTGGGTGTACATTGTATGCTGATTTAAAGTCGCAAAAGTTTGTGCTAGTTATACATTTGATCAGTTTTATTGAATTAAACCCTTATAAATTCAGCTGATTTTTATCTAAAACGCTTGACGATAATGATTCTCTTCATCAGGTGGTTGACAAAAGTGAATAAATTAAGGCAAATTGAACAAATGTATTAAAAGGGTATGATTGTTTTACAGTTTTGTATAAGTAACGCTTGGATTTTACTTAAATTATCTGGAGTGAGCTCAGAAGTTGTTCTTTTTTCAGTCAATACAAGAAAAATTAAAACTAAATTGTTAAAATTCAAGATAAATGTAATAGTGGAAGTCAGAATTTGTTGGTGAAAAATTGTTTTGTCATTATTAAGTTTTTGCAAAAGGGCTTTGTCATAACTTCTACATGTGCCGTTTTTATTCAATTGTTTCTAACCTGAATGAGCAGTTTTCTGTCCTCCTCGATGTTCTTGTGGGTCGTTTCTTGTTCCTGTTTCTGCTCCGTCTTCATCGGGACATTTATGTTCACCCTTAGTTTCTTGCTGTAAAAAACAGACCCAAAAAATGTTATAGAAGACGATTTGGCAAAGAAAATGTAAGATTTTTGAGAGGCTTGTATTCAAATTTAATGATAAATTTAAGTCTGCTTCAAATTTCCTTTAAGAAATTATAGACACCTTTGTTAAGCGTTAAAACTGCAATTATATCCTCAAAACAGGCAATTTTCAACAATTTCGAGCAAGATATTTAGTATTTTTGTCTGTGTAGTCCATTTATACAGCTGTGAAAAAGTCGTAGTAAATGCATCTCCTCACTTTTTGTATCCGAGGAACAGTTTTATGACAGTGTCCGGTTTGAAGTCCACCTCGTCTACGTTGGCGTTTTCATCCTCCAAAACCTGCAACGGAAACAAATCCATCAACGTACAACGATAAAATTCAACTGTGATAACTTGAAGCAGTCGATTATGTTTATTGTAGGTCTCACGTCTCAAAAGTTGTACTCACCAGTAACTTAGACTTTAATAAAATCTGAAGAACTTGAACCAATATGTCCTGCAAAAGAAATGAAGGAGCAAATTTATATAACAATTTAGTAGATGAAGAGTAAACAAATCTTATCAGAAAGACAAAAATGTTGAAAATTCCTATTTATTTCATGGTTGTGGGAAGTTAACCAAAGTGACAGTGAAGGTTTAGACAGATGAAAGCAGTCATTAAGGCCAACCTTTTGAAGTAATAAGTCTAATTTTAGTTAGAAATCGATGTAGTTTTTCTTTTTTGAATTGTGACAAAATATTGGCCTCAAATTTCTACATTTAATATCAGTCAGTGTGACAAAATATTGATATATCGTAATACTAAACGGTGATACAGCATCGATATCGTGCAAAACACTGGACATTTTCACCTTTAAGTTTATTCATTTGACTTTTGTCGGGTTGTGGTTAAACTAAGAAAAAGTTGTTAAATGTATTAGATTCTTTAAAAATAGTGATATATCGCAGAATATCAAGATTAATAAATTATTGCAATATTGTGATATTATTGTATTGTGAGCAGTGTATCGTATCCTATTGTGAGGCTGTGATTTCCAGCCCTAATTATGATCATCTTTAACAGGGCTGCAACAATTGAGTCAGTTTGGTCATTATCCACTAGAAAACTAAAGCCTGGCCACTCATAGCCTAATATTCAATAATTAAAAGTGTTACAAAATTCAGTCAGAGTGTATGTTTGCAGAATAAAGAGAAACCATGTCTCACAGTTTTGATCTGTGTGCTGTCTGTGAGCTGCTGGACGGTGTACGAGTCCTCCGTGTTGTACTGGAGCAGGATCGCCATCTGGAACGTCGAGGCCTGCAGCGTGTACCTGAACACAACACGCACAAAGAGACGCTTCAGCTTCAGAAAGCGCTTTGAGAGTCGACCAAAATCCCATGAGAAAAATTCAAGATTTACTCAAGAGGCAACAAGGCAGACTGACATCTTCATCTACAATCTCACTTTTACGGCTTCAAAAACATTCATAAAGACAAGTTCAGTGAAGTGTCTTGCCAAAGGATACAAAGCCTGTATCTGTGTCTGTACAGAAAAGATAAGGGTACCATGTTTTGAATTTATTATTACGCTTTATCATAAACAATAGCTGGAGAATTTGACATAATAGAATATGTCTTTGTCATATTAAAGCATGATTTTTGACTTTCCAATTAAAAACAAATAAAAATGGCTTTCGATTAGGGCTGAAACTAGTTTTAGAACTAAAACTAATTTAGAAATCGATTCATGCTTTTCTGAAATATACACTATTTGTACATATTCTGTTTTAATCATTTTTTGCTCTGTAAAGTGTCCTTGGGCGTTTTGAAAGACTCAAAAAAGGCTGTAAATTACCCAAAATGACACAGGAAATGTCTAAAATGTTGTCTTTTTAATGAGCAACCATCTTTGTAGTAAATTTAGTCAATAAAAATGTTCTTTAGTGTCACGTCTTTAGCCTCATCTTGGTCAAATTTATTTTAAAAATATCCTTTTCACAAGCCTTTTGTGATGTAAACAACTAATTAATCAAAAGAGTAATAGCCAGTTTAAACGATTAACAAAATAATTGTTAGCTGCAACTTTCTTTACTGAACATAAATGATACAGACTTTTAATCAGTGTCGTTTAACTCAAAAAACAGTTCTTTCTCCAAAGTCTGAATTTTGCTTTTTACCGACAGAGGTTTGGCGACTTAAATTATAAAACAAAGCTGATAATTGATGTTTAGACATGACTGAATCTCAAACTCAAGCACATTTTTAATCAATTGCACAGCTCTATCATAAACACAAAATCAGTAAATTGTTAAAAAAAAAAAGACTGCAAAAATAAGAAATGTGGGCAGTAAGTGACAGTTACACTCCACAAATTGAATGGGAGAAAATAATTTGAACTTTTTTTGTGCCGCTGTAGCTTAAACGAAGTCCGTGGAGAGCATTAGGTTGTTGGGACGCACCTGTTTTTGAAGCAGTTTGTGACGAGTTCTCCTTTGGACAGGTGATAGAGCCAGGTGAGCTTCCTGCCGCTGTGTCGACTCGCATAGAACGCCGTGAACCGCTGATAACTGCGCTCCAACTGCAAAAAAGGCACGATGGCACATTACATTTACGTCTGAGTGAGGTTTAATTCGGGGCTTATCAACTTAGGTTTTATTGATTTTCTAATTTTGACTTTATTTGGTGTATTAATACCTGATGTGAACATAGATTGTAGTTTTACACCAAATAGGCAGCTGTTTATGGAGAAAAGTTGAAAAATCTGTTGAAAATTACAGGAACTAAACAGATTGCTGGGGAGGCAAAGTGTAAGCATAATTTACATAAAAGAAACATTAATTCAACAAAAGAAAGGTGTTCACGTGTATTTTTCTGTGTCAAATAAATCTGCGACATTAGAGGAGTTTTGGTGCAGTGTACAGGGTGGTTTCTTGTTAATTTCCTAGTGTGACGTCATCATTTACCCCCAACCCTGAGGGCGCTGTTCCTGACTTTTACAGTCTTAAAACGAGAAAAACAGAACTAGTTCATTTTGTTCTTCACTTTTCCGAGCACTTTAATTATTCACAGATGGGTTTATAAGCGTTTTTCACAACATTCAGCATAAAATTAGTGCACTTCCTTGTTTGTAAATAATTAGACACTCTAATTAGATGCTGAAACACACAGCGGTGTCATTTTGACCTCAAGAGCTGCGTTTACAATGTTTCTGTACTGCAAAAACAGATATTCTTTAGAACCTTTTTTGAGTTGTGGCACACGTTTTGGGTTTAAAAGCCACCACGGCACGCCACCTACCACTAAAACATGACCAAAACAGAACATTAAACAAAAAATATTGTATATCATGAGGCAAATAATGTCTGTGGCACTGTCTAGTTCTTTAAATTTGGTAAAAGTGACAGTTTTGCGTTCTTTTTTGGTGAAAATGTGGCTCAGGACACTCCAAAAAGGTATATTAGTTCATTAAATCCGCATTTGTGAATCTGTGAACTCAAGCTGGACATTTTCTCAAGGCACACCTGGCAAAACCTGAAGGCACACTAGTGTTCCTCAGCGCACTGGTTGAAAATCAAGGCTTTAGAACATGGATAAAATGGGTACAGCCCCTTTAAGAAGAGGTGAATGAAGTTGTAGACTCACCTCTGAGGGCAAAGCGAAGGTGCACGATTGTTGGAAAGGCCAGGATCCGGAGCTCAAGACCTGGATACTGAAGTCCACTGAAGGGAGACAAAGAAAAACAGTTCAAGTATTTTAACCGCACAAATACAACTGTAATCTTAGAAAATAACATAGTAGACACGGGGTTTTTACACAGGGTGATAACAAGACAAGTATGACTTTGTGAAATGGTCAAGAAACAGCACTATTTCTGAAACAAGTGACAAAAACATAGCTGAAAGAGTCAAAAAGCGAGTAAAATACGACCAAGTGACTAAATCAACGCCACAAAAAGTAACAACGCAACTAAAAGTGACAAAACTGCTCCTAAAAGTGACAAATCTGCTCCTAAAAGTGACAAAACTGCTACTAAAAGTGACAAATCTGCTCCTAAAAGTGACAAAACTGCTACTAAAAGTGAGAAAAATGCTACAAAAATAAACAAACGCTAACAAAAATGCAACTAAAAGCAACAAAAACGCAGCTAAGAGCGACAAAAATGCTACTAAAAATGACAAACTGCTACTAAAAGCGACAAAACTTTCTGAAATGCATGATTCTTTTATTCTTAGTTTGTCAGTTCAGTCTTTTTGTAAATTCTGTGTTGTGTTTAAAATGCAAACTTTGAGCAGAATATATAGCGCAACACTGGTCGGAAAAATTGCAATTACATAATTTTCCCAAATCGTGCCGAGGGAATGGTGTTAAACAGGATTAAAAGCTAAAAAAAAAGCCAATTTTGTATAATATGTGTCTTTTAAGTTGATTGGGGATGAAGTAGAAGATTACAAAAACAAAACCCAGACACAGAAGCCGGTCATTACACTTTCATTCAACCGTCTGATTGTGCAGTAAATGACAACAGCTGTACTTTGGTTTTTCTGAAATGACACCTCTCGATCCTCTTCAAACCTCACAATGGCGCAACCCGTGCTTTTCAGACGGTGATAATTGCAGACTTAAAAGGCACTCACGGTCCAGAGGCTCGGAGTTGGTCAGGTGCTTCTTGAACTGCTCGTTGAGGTCTTTGCTGACGCCGATGTCCTGGAACATTCGCTGCAGTTTGGACGTGTACTCGAAACCACAGGCTTGCTGCAAAATCACAAAATAAATCATACAAAGTGAATAAAGAACAAAAACACTGGTAATCAATTAGATATACAAAAGCAATAAAGTTAGGAAGTTGAGAGAATTGAAAATGTATTGTGAACCATTATTTTGTCTAGTCATTTAACCAGGAAAGAGTCATGAAAATTGCAGATATTTAAGGAAAAAAATCAGCTACATAACCCGTTAGAAAGGCTATTTGTACAAAATATAGTAATATATATAGCAAAAGTATCAATATCGCAATACGAACGCAATAATCAATGTCGTAGAAAACTAAATACATTAAAAAAACACAAAAGTTCTCCATCTGACACAAACTTCATGCATTAAAATGAAAGAATGTTGTAACAAAGGCTGATTTTATTCATGATTATCCGTCTTCAGTCTAAATTGGCCTTGATTTAGTCTTCGTTTTGTCTCTGTCAAGGTTTATTTTGACAGTTTGACTAAAGCATTTAGGCATGAACGTGTTTGAAAGCCTGTCACAATAATTACTATATCCACTTATCGTTCAATAAATAATAGCTGGAACAATATTTCATGGGGCTGTATATTTACTGCGTGTACATTTTTTTGGCTCAAATGTGTTAATGTGTTATTTTTTGTCATTGTCTGATAACATGAGCTGTGGAGGTTCATACAAATAACTTCTATGACTAATTATAGACATTATTTTAATTTATTCCTTTCATTCTTGACAAATAAAAATACATCAACAGTGACAGAGTTAAATTAAGTGTAAAAAAAATGAATAATGCTCCCTTCTTCAACTTAACACTGATGGTTTCAAAGCACATTACACAAAACATTTGCATTGATTAAGTACTTAAGCGTTTGATTCTGATATTTAATCAATTTCTGCTCATGTTTTAAACTATATTTTACCTTTAATATTTACTGAGATTCTCCTGCTTTAAAGTTATCGTGTGAGTGGCCTAAAGTAGTTTCACTATTATCGTTTATCACTTTAAAATTTGTTATCGTGACAGGACTTTGTTTTAATATAACTGGAACGATTGTGTCAAAAAGTGTAAAAATATCACAATAATATAAATATGGCAAAACTTAACAGCCAAATCGTATGTCACAACAATTTAAATTCTATCGTGCAGCGTGTTTCGAATTTGATTTTAGAAGAAAAATCACAAAATGCCAATTATATTAAATAGACAACTTATGAAAACTGCAATTTTGTTGTGTCTATTGGAGAGATAATTATATTTGACGGTGAAATATGACATAGTGACGTACCGAATAAACATGAACATAAATGCGATCATGAATGAAGGGCTGACCTTGAGTTTGGAGATCATGCTGGCCTCTGCGTCGTCGCTCGCGCTGTTCTGATGCACCAGACGCTTCGCCAGCATCTTTGCGTAAAACTTCTGGAAAACGTCTTTGTCCTCGATGTATTTGAACACAACCATCTGCAAGAGACGAGAAACAAAATGTGTTTGATTTAAAACGTCTTTAACTTCGACAATCTGTATCTTTGTTTTACCAGAAATGAGCGATCCTTGTAAACCACACATAAAAACAATTATATCATAAAAATAAACAAAACACATAAAGGAAATTGAATAAAGCACATTTTAACCAAGTATATCCGTGTTCTGATACTAAGAATATAAAACTTCATAGCTTTTTGTTCGCAAGATGTAGTTAATCACAGCAACAGGATTATGTCACATCAAATCATAAGGCATTTTCTTTGCACTTCAGAGAACCTTTTTTATTTATTTTTTTTATACGATTCGACTTGTAGAAAGTTAAACAAGCTACTTTTAAGACCAATTATTGACACCAACAAACTACAAAACTGTTTCATTGTGTCGTTTGGTTCTCATGTTTTATAATGAAATTGCACAGTTTTAGGGGGACTGTCTTGCTGACAGTGGCATAAATGTGTTTCAATACTGTCGTTTATCTGTTGCAATTTATCACACTTCAGAATTTGTTATCATGACATCGTGGCATAGAAAGTCGACTAAAGAAATTGTTGGTCGACTAAAGACCTTTTTTAATCGACCAATTAGTCGACTAAAAGGGGGTGTGGCAAAAATATATCTAAACTATGAAGTCTGTCCATGTTTCTGACCCAAACTGCAATAAAAAAAAACACAACTGCACTGGAATTCATTATTTATGCAGAAAAGTACTAATAAACACCAGTATTTATATGTTAGATGTTATAAGTTTGATTAAATTCATGATTCACTCCAAAATCTTCAGCTAACACACTCACACCTTCTCATTTTTTTTGCCATTCAACTGTCTTAGATAAAGTAATGTGCTAATAAGGCCTTAGTAAGTTTAGTTTAGTAATACTTAAGTTAATTAATCCAACAAAGTTCATCATGTCTTCTATAGTTATATCCACAAATTGCTCCTCTTAAAGACCAGCTGTGACACACCACCAACGCTGGAGACAAAAACCTCTGCAGAAGGCGTGTCTTTAAGAAGAACAATTTGTGGATATTATCTTAAGTATATTTTGACCATCTTAAAATAAGATTTGCCAATGGAACAAGCATTTTCCCCCCTCAAATTTCAAGCGCAGTAGATTTTTTTCTTATTTTTGTTTTTCTTATTTGTAGTAAAGCAAGGCATTTTATGCTTGTTCCATTGACAAATCTTTTTTTAAGACCATAAGAAAATCCTAAAATCAAGATAAATAATGCTTAATTCAAACACATAATCATGTATTATTTTATTTAAGATTGTTTATTTTAATTTGAATCTAGATAAAGTAGTTGGTCTACTGATAAAAATGTTGGTCGACTAAGAAACCATCAACCGATTAATCGACTAAAAGGATTACAGCCCTAATAGAAAGACCATCATAGAAGAAAGGATGAGACAAAGGGACTTATTTCACAGACTTTGGACCGAACAGGACAAAATGTGCCTCAACTTCTTGCTTTTTGTTCTCTCTCTCTCAGTGTCTTGTTATTCAAACTTCAAACACAAAATTGAAATGTATTGGGCAAAATGTTCTCTTTTAACGGCGCTCACCACTTGGTTGAGCGTGTCCTCCAGCTCGGCCTCCTCCGGGTTCTTGGAGCTCTTCTTCAGCAGCGAGTCGCAGTATCGGGCCAAAAGCTCCGGAGATTTACTGGACGACTGCGCCATCCGAGTCACAGCGTTGTTGTTTATGAACCGACCACAAGCCTGAAGACGGAGACGCAAATGTTAAAAGTATCCGGAAGCGATCGCATTGTTCTTCGGATCACAGACCGCACTGACCTTGTCCAGCGCAGCCACGAAGCCAGCGTCGTTGTTGAAGGCGGACATCACCAGAGCGTTGTATTTCTTATGAACGTCCAGCGTGGTCTGGACGTACACTTTAGGGTCCTGAAAGGTGAAGAATGTATACAGATACTCTTCATTAACAAAGCAGCAAATAACATATGCTAAGGCTGCAACTAACGATTATTTTAATAGTTGAGAAGTCAAACGATTATTTCTATTGTGCACTGAGATGTTTTCGTTACATTATTAACCAAATAGAGGTGGAAATATGGGGACTGAAAGCTTCTAGATAGAGAATATTTCAGGATTAAGTGTATTATTGGTGAAAATCAGAAATAGTTTATCTTTTTTTTTTTTACATTTTTATCTAATTATAACAAAGACAGTGGCATTAAGATTTATAAAAAAGGTTTTTGTATGGATTTAGAATCTGTATTGTTTAGATATTGAAAATATTTGTAATACCATTGACTAGAAATCAAATTTACAAAATCGTATTCTAAAATGTATAGTTTCGTGCAATAATAATGATATATGGCTTTGAAATTATGTGTAATGTGCATAAAAGCGAACAATAAAATCAAAAACTGTAAAAGCTTGGGGTAAGAGATATTGACAAAAATTACTTATTTTTAGCATACTTATAACTTTAATGTAAATTCCACAGAAATATATTGTATAATATATAATAATGTCTTCAAACAAGTTAATAGTGAGGGTTAATTATCAGACAATGTGAAATTTCCGTAAAATATTACTTTATACTAACTTTTTCCATGTCCATTTCTAGCATATTTTTTCTTATAAACAATATACTTGATAATGAAAGTTTGCCGATCTTTGAAACAACATTTACAATAATCATCTAAATTTCGATATCTTGCCCACCTTTACTAAACAAATCAAAACAAGGATAAGCTCATATAGTCAATTCTGTCACAGCGACCTGACAAAAAGCTGTTTTGATATAGTTTGTGGTGTGTAATGAGTAAAGCCGTACGTTGAGCGCGGCCTCTCCACACTTCTCGATGGCTGCCAGGCCCTGGTTGTGGATGTGACTCTCCAGGAGTTTCTTCAATTCGCCCAAACCGTCCGTGATCCGTGAGACCAGGTTGTACATGCGGCCCAAGTCTGAACAGGAAAGAAAAACAAGAGAGTGCTTTTTAGAATTTGTATTTATGTTGTCCAACTTAAAACAATGATCAAAAAACAAGTATATGTAATTCAGTACTGACTTCTGGGTAGGGCTGAAGTCGACTAAAGACCTGCCCTGACGATCAATTAGTCGACTAAAAGAGGGTGTGGCTAAAATAGATCAAAACTATGAAATACCTCTATATCCAATCCAAACTGCACTCAAAAGACACTAATTGCACAGGAGTTCAAGCAACATTAACTATTTATACAGAAAATAAAAAGTAAACAGTGTTTTTATATGTTAGATATATTTAAATTGGATTAAACTCATGATTTACTCTTCAGTTAATTCACTATATATCTTCTTGTTTTTGCTGTTTTTGCCAAATAAACCCCTTTAATCTAAATGGAATAAGCAGTCGGCAACTAAAACTAAACCATCGACCAATTAATCGACTAAATGACTACAGCAATACTTATGGGCTTTCAAAAACTATCACCAGCTATCACTGAATCGGTTTGAATTAAGCAAAAAACAATAGTATCTAGCTTCATAGTTGATATCTTAGTTTGTCTTTGTGAAGCCAAGTTTGAGTGACTGCTTACAAAACGAAGAATTACTCGAAAGTGAAACAAAATGAAACTCCAGATTTGGTTTTGATTAAAGGCTCAAAGTAAATTTAGAACAATCCAGGATAAGGGAAGTCTTGATTTAAAATAACATTATGCATCATTTGTACTGTGTTATTGAACTTAAAATAATGTCTACTGAAAGCAAACATTTCTTTTTATCCGTGGGCAAGTTCCCTCAATTGGATTTGTGTTAGAACTCCATCTACTGGCAGCAGAGGGAATAAATAAATGCTAGCTTCCTAATGTCGTAATTAGGCCTGTCACAATAACAAATTTTGACATCAGATATACTTCTACAGAAAAATATCACGATTAACGATAATACTGAAACTACCTTATGCCACTGACACAATAACCTTAAAGCAGGATTATTCCCTTTTCTAAACATACAATATGGTAAAAAAAAAGTTAATTGCAACAAGTAAATAGCAGAATTACAGACTTTAGCATTGTGGAATCTATAAAGAGTCATAAGCGTTATTTATTCCACCCTCTACAGCTTGAATATTATTACTGAAAAATAACAATGATTTCCTCACAATAGCAACGAAAATGCCCACACGATACTGAGCCCCAAAATATACCGTCCCATCCATCATATAATGAATGATCAAGTCAATATAGTAATTAGAAATGCGCAAAACAAGTCTGCTGATGATTTACACTTTAAAAAAAAAAAGAGAAGATCTCGTCACCCTTCTGGGAAATTTGTAACAAAGTGTTTTCTGAGGCTCAGAGGGAGAGGACCTTCTAAACAGGACTCATCAGACCAGCATGAAAGAAGCTAAATAAAATCCCAGGTATGTTTTTGATGATAACTATGAGATAACATGGATAAAAGCTCAAGAAAGTCAATTTTTCGTAATCTGTGTCCTTGAAAAGTTTGAGGAGACATTTGGGCGTTTTGTACCTTCATTCTTGTCGGCGTCGAGCAGGTTCTGAAACTCCGTGTGGAAGATCTCCAGGTGTTTCTCGATCAGCACCTGCTCACACTTTCGGGCCAGTTCGTCCTGAGTCGACTCGTGGAGATAAACCTGAACGCGCCGCTGCTCTTCCAACAGACGAGCCTCCGCCTGGGAGACAAACCAGAGGTATATTATGTATATTCAACGAGAAAAAACAGGACATTTGAGTTTAATCCTTTGATAGTTATGACATTTTTAGTCCTGGATCACAAAAAAGTCAAGAATCAAATCTGAAAATGAATGGCTGGTGTCAGGTTAAATCGGGAGAATTTTAATATCTCACAATTTAGTCTAAACTTTTCAAAATTGTGACACTAATTAATGGAACAAGACGAATCACGAGATTTGATATTGTGAGCAATCTGGCAGCAAAGATTAATCAACTAATCGTGGCTAGTAGACTGTAAAAAATAACTAACTATAATAATTTATAATCGTTAACTGGACTATAAAGACTAATAAATGTCAAAACACTTTTTATAATCAAAAACAACCACATTATTCGCTCAAAATGTTAAAAAGGAATAAATTATTGCAGATTTTTGCCAATAATCCACTTCAGATTCAGATTCAGAAAACTTTATTGATCCCAGAGGGCAATTCATTTGCAGCATTTCCCAGAGCAGTTCATACACATACACACAAAACACACACTGCGTGAGTCCATTTCACAGTTACAACAATATAAGATACAATAAAATTAGCAAATACTGCCATTCAAATTCAACAGTTTAATCGCGGAGGGCACGAAGGAGTGGGAAAAACGATTTGTTTTCTTCATTCATCATTCTTCATTCATAAATATTTTCTATCTAGAAGCCTTCAGTCGCCATAATTCAACCTTTATTTGGCTGATAAAGTATTATAAAAGTCTAAATAAACACTAGAAATAATAGTTAGTCACAGCCGTTGTGAGTGAAATCAAAACTCTAATGTGGATTGAAATGAGCGATGGCCAGACCAGAAAGAATACATATTTTAAAACGACACATTACAGATGCGCAGAACGTTTCCCTTATTTCTCCAACAGTCGGAAATCCGTGACTAAAAACCCAAAGCCCTGGCCCGCAGCGGAGTGGCTTACTGACCTTCTTCATGTATTCCGTGACGGGGTTCTGCTGTAGGAACTCTGTGCTCTCTCGAGTGTAGAAGCGCTCTGTGTCTGTGAGGAACTGGCACTCGAAGTACTCTTTGTAAACCGACAGCGTGGGCCCTTTAGCGAAGGCATCCTCCTCGTTTAGACCCAACTCAACTAGAAAAACAGATGGAAAAGTGTTAGTTAGGGCCGTACAATATTAGGGGGGAAAAAACACAACTGGAATCTTTCAAGATTCAGTTCACAGTGTAATTTTTAAATACCTCTTTTCAGAACATATTTTGGTTTCGTTATGTTTTTGGCTCCCGTAACACTTCTGAGCAAAATGATTGGATAAGAGAGAATGCAGACTCAGGTGAAAAGAGGGTAAAGACATATAAACAAAAAAAATATGTATCATCTCGCACCAAATGCTGACTTAATCTTGTGCTAAAACAAAGCTAGCGCACATTAGCGTCACCCATTTCCTGTTTATTAACAAACGACACTCAACCTTGGAAGTCATAAATGTCTTTTGTGAATCACTCAGATCGGCTTTATCATGAATGGAAAAAATATTATGCATTTTTTATACTGTTACTGGCCTTTAAACATGCTCTTGTTTTAGAAGTAAAAAAATAGTTTATCAATAGAATATGAACATCTGTATCACGGATGTTTCCCACGGCACTTACGGAGTAGATGGTGCCTACTGTCTACACAACTTGGTTAAAATGTGTTGTCACTCAGGGGCTAATGTAGCCTAGCAATTCCAGTCATGGTGTTTAGACGGCAGAAATGCTCATAACGAGTCTGGGGATGATTTAGGGACTTAAAAACAGCAGAAGATTCTTGGACAAGTGACGTTGGTTATTAAAAAAGGGTCATTCATCGAAAGAATTCAGCAGGGAGTGTTTGTGACGGTGGAGGGGAGAGGATTTTCTAACCAGGATTCATAAAAATCGAAGCTAAATGTTTTTGACGAGGAAACAGGTTGTTTGATGTTAGAACAAAGTAAAAAGCTCAAAAAAGTCACAATGGCATAATATGTTCTCTTTAAAAAACAAATTCAGGTACGACTTAGATAATATTGCTTCAGAAAACATTAGCTATGTTCGAGTGACATCAGTTGCTCATGTAGTGGACCCTTGCGAGCTGGACCTTAGCATAAAAACTGTGGAACCAGGCCTTACTTTATTCCCTTAAATATCAATACATTTCAGTTGAGCGATTGTTTTTGTCGTCTAAAGCTCGAGATCAGAGTGTGATCAGTATGTGCTGTCCTTGAGCACGGTGGGAAATTACTGTTGGCTGTTCAGCAATTCTACCCAGACAACTTTTGATACTTTTTGTTAACTCTTGTGCTAAACTCTGCTGCCTTTAAATACTGTGTAGCCTTAGACGAAGAAGCTCTTCCATCATGCTGTATGTGCCTGCTGTATGTGCCTGCTGTATGTGCCTGCTGTATGTGCCTGCTGTATGTGCCTGCTGTATGTGCCTGCTGTATGTGCCTGCTGTATGTGCCTGCTGTATGTGCCTGCTGTATGTGCCTGCTGTATGTGCCTGCTGTATGTGACTGCTGTGTGATCCCGCTACCTCTCGTATTTAACAAAACCATTCCAAACCGCTCCAAAGTGAAGGAGGCCAGGGCCAGTCAAAACGTGGCTTAGATTTGAAACATTTTATGCCGATTGTGGGATATTAGGTTCTCTGTGGAGGACATTACAATGCCATAATACCTGTAAGCTTTGTAATTTACCAGTTAAGCTAATTTTTCATGGTAATATTATATTAGAGATGTTCTGGTATGCGTTTGTTTCCGTTATAATTTGCTCTCACCGTAGGACTGGACGACTCCGCTGATGAGTCGTGTGTTGATGGTTTCACCGTTTCTCTCCCGCTCGATCAGCTTCAGCACTGCATTTGTTACCTGAAATAAATGTAAAAATACAGATGAATTTATGTTGCGGGTTGTTTGCTGATGATACGCTCTTGTTTGCGGTTCATATGAAAAGCCAAACTCACCTGTTTATTCAGGGGTCGGAACAAACACTCCCTCCAAGTGACAAGTGCGAGCTGCAGAGAGAAAGAAAAGTGAGCGATACAAGAAGGATTATATATGGTTTCAAACAGCATTTTTACAGAATACATTACATAAATGCATAATTCAACATGAATAAAAGTGTACATGTCACAATATCCTCAATATCATTACTAATTAGTATTTTTATGGCTGTAAAGTATTTTGTATCAATTGTGCTCGATATATACATTTGATAGATGATTTAGTTCAATGATTGCAATGTTTTGAAGCAGTAGGGCCGCGTGCCAAACAGAAAACTTCATAGAATGTGACTACACTGCTCGTTAATTGGTTTGTTGTCAATTTAAATTACATAATTTGGAAAGTACTATCAAAATCGGTTTTAGAATATCAGCCCAAAACAAAACAGTCGCTCAAAAATATTGAGATCTCACGCAAACACAACTACACATACAGTACTACAAGTTAACAGTATTTTCAAAAGAGGCAAATATAGATTAAACGTCGCTCTCAACACTCCAGTTAACTCTCCTTTCTGCTGTTGTGCAGATAAATCCTCATAATCGTAATAAAAATACCACTAAGTGCACTAATAAAAAAATGTGGTTGACTAAGACTTTCATCAACCTTTCTGAGTCGCGGCACACTTTTTTAGTTGTACAGATACCATGGCACACAACCAACTAAAACATAACCAAGTCAGATTTTGGTAAAATAATTTGGTATGTAATGCAGCAAATTATGTCTGTGCCACGATCTGGTTCTATAAAGTTGGCCATGGTGATTGTTTTGCTCCATTTCTTGGTGAAGAAGAATGTTCAAGACACTCCAAAATGATAAATTGTTCAATTAAATCCATTTGTAAATCAAAATTGGACATTTTTTCAAGGCCCACCTGGCAATACTTCAAGGCACACTGGTTGAAATTCAAGGGAGTAATTGACAAAACACAATTACACAATACTCAATGCTTTGTAGCTCTAGCAGTCACAAGCTGTTACGCAATTGTAATGATCATGACACAAAGAAATACAGAATGGAGTGTTTTTGGCGGTCAAAGGGAGAGGATTTTCAAACCAGGACTCATCAAACTAGCGTGAATGAAGTGCAATGCATCTCCAGGTACGTTTTTGATGACGGAACAATGTTAGAACATGGTTAACAGCTAAAAGAAAGTCAACTTTGCCTTATATTTGCCCTGTGGTATCGAAGTGTGCTGTGACTCAACACTTAACCAAGCCCCATGAAGCTGTAAATAAATCGGTCAAACTGGGGCTTGTGAGAGTTACCGAGTAGATTTCGTAGATGCCCTTGCGGCCCTCATCACACTCCCGTCGGACCCAGTGGCGGTTGAGGTAGGCGCAGATCCCGTTCAGGACTTTACTTGAGAAACGATAGTCCTCCCACTGCTGCGTGTAGAACTTCAGCACACACTCGTCCATCAGGTCCTCTCCGTCCTGGAATCAGACAATAATCGGTCAAGTATTTAAGATTTAACAGAGGAAAAAAAACGAGAATTAAACTTGCCAAGTGCGTGTTTGGTAACTCATAATAAGTGCAACTAACAATACAACAGTTCAATGTGAGGTTTTAGGGATTAACTTTATCAGTGTCTTGCAAAAATTGAATTGCACAATGATGACGGAAATATGAAACAAAATATAAACAATGACATGGCATAAATAAGAGCAGCGTTGCGCAATCAAGCAAATTTCAATCAGGATCAAGATTTAGACATTTCTATTCATCAATTATCAACTTTTTAATCAAACCTCAGTAAAAAAAAAAAGGTGGTTTGGAGCAGAGACTTAGACTTCAGGGGAAGATAATTTGAATAAGTGGCAATAATTAAAAGTCTGTATGGTTTATGTTCAGGAAATTAATATTGAAAGTCATTTTGATTTACTTTTAATAAGACAAAATCAAACTGAAAAACGCCAAGCCCAATATAAAAGCTCTTCTGTCTTCTATATTTGGGCTCTGTAAAAGCGCTTTAATTGCTGCCTTTTTCTATATATTACAAATTATGACAGCTCTCAATGTACTTGTAATGGTTCTGGGGAGAATGTTTTTATTTTCATGTGTTTTTTCTTTTCTTTTTTTTTGTTTTTTTAAATGAATTTGTCAAAATAAGGTGAGATAATGAGAACATTTCTTTAGTTACCAGGTCCGAAAAAAAAAAAAACCCAAAACATTCCAGTGTTTAAATTTCACTAAGAATAGGCTCGATACCGATGTAATGTTCTACACAAAATAATAGTTACTTTCATTGTTGTAGCCACGATAAACCTCAACTTCATAGTAAAACTATTTAGGAAAGTTAAAATTAGATTAGATTATTATGTGTTGAGTTTTTTCAGCACCAATACTTGCTTGAATATCTAGTTCTGGTAGCATTTGTAGCACCCATTAGTATCCAATTTTCCATACTTAACCCTTGCACTACAGGAGAGCTGCTTGTGTGAGAGTTGTACCTTGAGCAGACTAGTCAGGTAGTTCTTCAGAAACTCCTTGAGCCTCTTGTAGAGCTCCAGGCCGACGAACTGCGCCCCTCCCGGAGTCGTGGACTTTTTGGAGGGTTTTGTGGGGGGCACAGAGCCGCGGCCCTGGCTCGACTGGTGCACACTGGTGCAGTAGTTATATACATGTCTGAACGGCAGAGGTCAAGGAGGAAACGCACAGAAATCACCAACAAAAAGACCTACAACTAGTACTAATACTAGTAACTAGTATTTTGTTTAGACGTGTTGGGGATTGTATTTACATGCTACATTTGAATCATCCTTTTCAGACACACAAAGAGTAGTGTAAAGGGGAGAGCAACACCTTGAGACAGACACATGCAGGTTTGCTGATGTATATTTTTAGTGACTTTAAATCTCCAGCTTAGGCCAATATTTGGTTTGAGCTGACCAACTGCTTAAATAAGGAAAGAGGCAAAGCTTTATCTTAACACTCAAATACGACAATGGCGTTGCTGTCCTGTAAGCCCATTTTAGTAATAAAACAGGGTTGGGGATCTATAGAAATAATTTTCTACTGAACTTTTTTCCCTTATACTTTTACAGAGAATACAGAGCATAAGAAGAGGCCACTATATCAGCACAAAAACATAATGGCGTTTACATGTTATTAAAGTGTATTTACATCATGAAAGGCCCTTTTGGTTTATTGTCAAATTATTTGTTGAGTTAGTGTATAAAACGATAAATTAAAATGTAACTTTTTTTTTAAAAATCAGGGTAAAAACAACATGCATATTAATTCAAATAACCATGTGCTTATTAATTACCCACATAAAAAAGGTTGTTCATAGTAAATAAACATTGGCCAATTATCATAATCAGCATTTACTAAACCTCCAAACAACAGCATCGGTATCAGCTTAAAAAAAATCCATATTGGTTGAGCTTAATTCTAATACAGTGGCCGTGAAAAAAAATATATCTGTTAATCTCTAGTCACAATACCGATAAGCGGTATGTAATAACTTGTTCCACGTTCGTGTGAACAAACAGCCACATTCTTAGCATTCTATTTCCAGTTGAACTTTAGTCTGATGCGCAGAGGAATGACATGGACGCAGCTAAGAAAAAATATGAGTGCCAAACAGCGGCTATATTTTTTACATACTCGACCGTTGCAGTTTCCGATATTGACAGATATTTACCATCTCTAAAACAAATCCAAAAAGGCCTGGTCATACTCCCTCAGTTTTCCCTCTGCTTTGAGCCACAGTAAAGGATACGTGTAGAGCTCCATGTAGCGCGACTTGGCCATGCTCTGTCGCGTGTAAACCTGCTGGATCCCGGCCCTGAGGTCGTCCCATATCTGGTCCAGCCCGATGGGTTTGAGTCCGTGCGGGTTCTGTGTGCGGCTGGACGACATGGTGGTCCCCGTCTGCTCCTCCGAACCTTTGGGCTGTTGCTCCTCCGCTCCTGTCGCTGCTGCGTGTCTCTGCCTCTCGCTGAGGGCCTCACTGTGCCATGGGGCCGCGGGTCAGCGTCAGTCCCACTGCTAACACCAGAGGGCGCTGTGTGCCACGCCTCCACCTGCGCTGCACTCTACCAGACGACCTGAAGGAGAGAGATGAGAAGATTTGTTAGATTATATATGTAATTATGAACATTTTTGTCATTTCATTTCTTATTCACTTTTAGTTTTAGTGCCAGGTGGGGTTTTTTTGTCCAGGCGTGGGAAATAAGCCTGTCACAATAATTACTATATCGACTTATTGCTCAATATATTGTAGAAAGAACAATATATTTGGGGCTCAATATCAATTGTGCAAGTTTTCTTGGGGATTTTTTGTGTGTTTTCCGATAAGATTTGAGCTGTGTGTGAAATTTGTAACTCCTATGACTCATTTCACCAGAGACACCAACTCATCAAGTGTTTTAGTGTGCTGTTTATCTAATGCAAGTCATGACATGATATTGCAGCTTTTGGGGGCTGCTGTCCATGGCATAAAATGGTGTCATGATCATTGCTTATCGGGATATTTTCTGCAGCAACATCTCGCACTTCCAATTTTGTTATCGTGATAGGCCAACGTGGCAAGGTTCCAATCACAGACGCTCTGGTTGGAAGGTGAAAATTTATTTCACTGCTCTAACTGCTGCAGATTATTAAAAAGCTTATTCAGTCATCGATATCAGGAGTGTACAGAGATGCAAGTGCAATTTGCTGAAATAGAGATTTAAAAGTCACTGCTTTTATAAAATCCAAATGGCAAATGGCAAAAAGATTAAATTAGACACTGTGATTAGGATTAATAAAAAATACCATATATTTTATACTTTTTAATTGAAAGTGCAATAGAATTAATAGTCTCATTTAGCATATAAAAGACAAAAAATCCTCCAACAATTTGACAGCTAAATAATCATTAGTTAGCTCTTCCCACAACAGTGCATTGTTGTAGTTTGGACATGAATCTTGCTGAGTCATGTAAATCACTCAAAACTTTTATTATAAAGCACTTTTCAGGTAAGAAGATGTGACACTGCTGCAAAAAATATGCATTAGGCAATACTGATTTTATATGTTATACGGATTCTGAGGGGCTCTGTGAAACAGCACAAAAATTACACCAAATTTAATCTTGATCTTGAACACAAACTGTTTTATAGTCCATTAAAAACAATCAAACATGCCCTCCCACACCCCAAAAAACCTATTGCCTGACCTAACACAGTCACACGCAATAAAATAATGAACGTGAGGCTGGGAACAGATGAACCAGTTGAGAAAACGCCATCAGAAGAGCCGTCTGCATTTAAGTTAATTATATAACTAGTATGTGGTATGTCGAACACGGCGGAGGTCGTTGTAAAGGGGTTTCTGGAGCAACACCTGGCTCTGTTCCTCAGACTCTGAACGTCACGTCTTTAATTAGGGATTAGTCCAGTTCACAGCGGCTTGAGCTTCAGCGCACCACAAACTCAGTCTACACTCAACACTCACAGGTCACGTACTCCAGGTCACAATGTCAGGGTTAGAAGACAAGGAATAACATTATGGGTGCACAATAGAACATTAACAGCAGTATTTTGTTGAAGGAAAGTCAATTGAATATCGCCAAATCAAGTTCTAGTGATGTAGTTGTCAGCCATAGATTACCTAATTATGTGCATTTTGTTTTAAAATCTGGAATAAGTTCACACCCAAAATGCACAAAAACATAATATAACAACATTTTCTATTGACGTAATTGTGGAAAAGTATATCGTGATCGTAAAATCACATAGAGCTGCAACAAGGGAATCACAACAAATCAATTACTGAAATAATTGTTAACTAATTTATTGATTAAATGATGATTAACAGGTCTATGCATAGGTTCCAAACATGCCATGAGCTGAGAGAAGTTTTATCACTCAAACTGAGCTGCAATTGCATGAAAATTATGCAAAAAAATTAGGAAATTCTGTGTGTTTGAGACTCTATAGTACATAATATTAAGGCTGCAACAAGTTAATCGATTAATCGCAACCAACTGATTACAGAAATGGTTGTCAACTATTTAAATAACCGAGTAAACATTAACTGGTCCACACACACAGGTCCAAAACATTCTGTGTGCTGAAAGAAGAGGTTTTATTACATTTTACTTTATTAAATTACACAAAATACACGTAAATTGTGTGTTTTTGATTAAAATACTTGTTCATCTATAAATATTCTCCACCAGGATGTCGTCAAACGCCTTCAATTCAGCTTTATCTGGGTAAAATTCTCATATTCAAGGGTCTTTTGCTCTCTAAACAATTAATCCCAGGAATAATCGCTAGACTAATCGATTACCAAAATAATCATTAGTTGCAGCCCTAATAAATACACTCCACCAAGATCCTCAAAGGGCTTCACTTCAAATTTTTTAAAAATGTTTTCATCATGCAGTATGTTGTTGTTTCGACTTGCAGTCGAAACAACTAATCACTTCGTCATCGTCAATCATCAAGAATGATGGCCAAACTAATCGATTAGCAAAATAATAGTGGCATAAAAAGAACCATAAAACCAGAACCATAAAAGGAGGAAATATTTAAATCTACCCAACTCGTCTTCAGGCTTGTGCACGGCTTTAGAACAGCTTTTTCAGACGGCAAAGTGAAGCTGAAGTGGACCACCCAGGCACAGCCAACTACAGCTTTTACGACTTACTCTTTGAGGAAAACACAAAATTAACTAACTAATTAACTAAAAAAAATGGATGCCCTTCCATTTGCATCAAGCATCATACGATAACAGAATGGGCAATGGAGGGGTTAGGTGTAGTTTTGAACAATAAACCCTCCAGCTGGTGCCCCCAGAGTTACTAAACCTTTACATAAATGAAATTCTTACGATACTAAAATGTAAAAGGTCTTTGTTTTTAATAGACATCTTATTCTAAGTAGATTGGCACAAAACTTGCGGAGGATTTTGGCTTTCTATTGTGTCTCAAGAAAGAACTTGGCAGGTTTAGTTTTACATTTTGCAATATTTTGAGGAGATTTTGGGCAGCGCTCCTTTAGTGATGGTTAAATTTAGCAGCTCTGCCCACACAAACAACTCCTACAGGCTGCTCGGATTGTTTGGGCATCATTATTAGAGAAAACAAAATTAAACAGCCTTAAAATCTCAAAATAACAGCACGTCTCCATCAGTGGTTGGCTTAAATACAGTGGGAGCTGCCACTTTGTGAATTTAAGCCAAAACAGAGCAATTATTAATGAAGGAAGTCACTTAATTCTTCTAAATAAATTTGCATATTACATTTGAACAATTTCTTTTTGAGGGGGTTATTTACTACATTTAAGCATACTTTTTTGCAGTTTACTTAGTGTCAAAATTATAAAACATAAAATAAAAATGCAACGAAATAGAGGTTGAAACAAAACCAAAAAAAAATCCCTTGGGAACGAGCTCATCTGACTTTTATTCCGCTCTATTTCCTATGATAGACAAACAATGTGCAAAAAAACAATACACCACAAAAAAGCAAGGCATTAGCAATAAACACCATCCTAAGCTCAACTATATCCTGTCAAGGTTTACTTTTCCACTTTTCCAACTTTTTCTGAGAAGATTGTTTTAAAGAATTACAATATTAAGTGCAACATATCTTTAAAAAGCTGCTAAAGGGTCGAAAACAACAGTGGACTTTTTCAAATAATAAAATTAAGTGACATTTTTAGAGCTTGGTGATGGCGTTTTTTCTTACAATGATCGCAATTTTCAATTAGATTTTTGGTTTGTCTTATAAAAAATGAATAAAATGCCTCTGAATTTAATTATTTCCCTGAACATAAACAAAGCCGACGTTTGATTCTTGCCATTTAACAACAAAATAGTCAAATTCGTCCCTCAAAAGTCTGAATTCTGCTCCAAACTACTAAAAAGACACACACTAAACTTTGCCAATTTAAAAAAACTAAATAAACAATCTCGGTTAACATTCATCTACTTTTACAGCCCTACATTTCTGCACTTTTATGGCAAATTTTCAGTCCATGAACCACAGCCGAGGCATTCACAGACACATTTTAGCAATTCGCCGATAGATTTTCAATAAGATCAATCTCGCCCGCTCCATTCCGTGCCTTTCTCCTGCTCTTAAACTTTAATCTTTCACGGTAAAAAAAAAGCTGTGCAAAAAGCCGTGTCTGTAGCGTATCCGGCGAGCTGAAATCTGGGCCCTGAAGTCGTGGCGTTACCCGAGGTGCCTCTACCTGCTGTTGCCACGGCGACAGACAAAAGCTCAGGGATCAGGTGTCAAGATTCCCACAGTTTTTTGCTTTTTGGAGTTTACAGGGAACATGTTTAATCTAATGTTTAGTGATAGACATGACATTTAACCCTATAGAAACTAGTAAAGGCTTTTAGATAGAATGATTTGCTCAGGTTTGTATTACGTCTGAAACAAGTTCATCGATAAAACCCAACTGATCAATTATTGAGTAAATCATCAACATACGAGCTGAGCTGGAGGTGGCCCATCATTAACATGTGTTTTGGGACTGTCCGACTGATCAGAGCCTTGATTTTCAACCAGTGCGCCAGAGAAAAAGGTCTTCACAAAGAATAATAACTGAAACAAAATAATAACCGACATTCAAAAAAATTGACTAAATGGGAATTTTATGTGTTTAGATGTCTTGTATTCTGTTTAATTGATTGCTCACTCAGCGTCACGTCAGTAAAAAAACAAACCCATAAATAATCAAATAATTATACAAATAATCGTCAACTAATTTAGTAACTGAACAATCGTTATCTGGACAAGAAACAGACTCCTAAACAAAAAGCCTTGTGCTGAGAGAAGAGGTTTTATGACTCAGAAAAAACAGGAACTACATCCAAATCACACAGGAAACGTATAAAATTAGGTTTTTGTATTGAAACATTTTGTCTGCAAAGGTACTCTATGAAGCGACATCACTAAAAAAATGTTAAATATAGTAAAAAGATGATTCTCTGGCGTTTTGTGACTTTAACAACTAATCGAATAATTGAAAGAATAATGACATTATTACATTATTTGATTAGCAAGATATTCATTAGTTGCAGCTCTACTGTGTTTTAACGATGGATGACAGCTAAAAATGTATTAATTTCCTTAGATTCTCATTAACAGTTTCAATGCCATCCTAATTTCTGTAGTGGCCTTTTTCAGACAATTAATTTGTCTTAATCGACCAAGGGTTTTATGAGTCGACCTTTTATTTTATTGGGAAATATGTGAAGTTTTGTCAGTCTTTTTACTTGTAATCAAACATGCAATTAACTAGCACGTTTTAGTATAAAGAGTTGTTTTTGTGTAAACTCCTGTAGGCCTGTGGTCTTGTGTGGTTTATTCTAGATATTTTGCCAGCTCTATACACTAGGGCTGCATGATATATTGCCAAAGTATCAATATACTGCAATATTGTACGCAATAACGATATCGCAACAAACAAAAGAGACACAAAAGTCTTCCATCTGATAGAAATGTGCCGTTTTTAAAATGAAAACATTGAAAAGGGAAAATCATGAATAAAATCAGTTTTGTATTTGTTGTTTTTTATTTTAATATAACAGACATTACTGCATCAAATATAGTGACGCAACAAGTGGTAGAATCATCATGAAGTCGACTAGGGCTGCAACAAGTTAATCAATTAAATCGCAACTAATCGATTATATGAAGAGTTATCAACTAATTAAGTAATTGAATAATCGTTAACAGATTTATACACAGACTCCAAAACATGCCATGAGTTGAGAAAGGAGGTTTTCTTTCTCAAACAGAGAAAGAATCACTCAAAAATGACAAGGGAATTGAGTAAATTTTGTGTTTTTGATGAAAATACCATTTTGTTTGTGACTATTCTCAGGCAGGACGCAGCTGAGAACAGCTTCACTTTAGTTTTATTTGTGTCAAATTGAGCAAAAATGTCATATTTGTGGCCATTCTCGTTCTATACAACTAATCAATTAATCGAAAGAATAATCGCTAGACTAATCGATTACCAAAATAATCGTTAGTTGCAGCCCTATAGTCGACCATAAACAATAATTGCAGTTGTATTTTGATGATGGTCATCATTCTCTGGACTAAACAGACTCTAAAACACAAACTTAAAGACTTTTATAACAAAGACAGTGACATTATTAAAGAAAAATTGCAAAAAAAATCTAGACCAATTCTGATTTACCTCAATCATACACTTTATTCATAAATATTCTCTATCTAGAAGCCTTTATTCACAATATTTCAACATTTATTTGGTTAAAATGTTAGTTTCAATCTACTATACAACTAATTGATGACTAGTTCACTACTAAATTAAACATTAGTTTCAGTCTTAGTCAGAAAGTGTATTTAAATATAGCAATAATATGGATATCTCAGATCTTAAAAGCCATTTCGCAATAATTTCCAATATTGTGCAGCCCTACTGTACGCCTCACTTATTGGTTGAATTGGCCTTTAAATCAGATTCCGGGAATCCAGGAGGAGGCAGTGATTTTCTGAGGCATGTTGTGAAAGAGGAAACCCAAGTGTCGGGGCGTAAACATCGGCACGTTTCGACAGACTTTTGCTTTTGATGCAAAGGGGGGAAAGGTTAGAGTTCAAAGACGTGGTTTTCGAGGAAGGTGTTATTTTTAGGGATCAGACAGAACAGCAACCCAACAACAAGAAGTACGACTGAACAAATGCAAGTCTTACGATTTCATGATACAGCTGCATAAACTTTTAAAACCAGGAGAAGGTTTGAGGGTTTTTTTTTGTGTGGGAAAAAAGCTGAGCAGGTTTAATCTGATTACAGTGCTCAGACGACACAACCTCATTCCCTACATTTACAGACCGCACTGAACTGTTGGCTTTACACGTGTCGACAAAGACTCTTAAGATTTGTGCAAGAGTATGTTATCTTCAAAGACATAATATGCATTTTAGTAGCGTCACATACAAACATAGATCGTTATTTTACATTTTGTCCGTTGAAAACCACAATATTTCCCTTAAATGGCTTAATAATAGAAACAGGTTATGGTTAAAGCTGTGGATTTTCATTGATTACTTTTTATTGTTGAGAGAAGGTTATGTAAACAGACTTTTTTCTAAGCACTCAAGCCACAAATGCACGACAATCAATCAAAATATGAGTAAACTAATGATGAGGGAACACCAGTATAACACGATTAAAAAGCGTATGAACGTTGGTTTTACACAACGGTTAAAACATTTTTCATGACATCCGCAATACTTGTGGTCAAAACACAAAACTTCTACAACTGTTGGCAGTAAAAATGCCCATGTTATTTGATCCTCAAGCATCTTCAAGTACTTTTTATAACAATGCTTATCTTCACAGACAGAACAAAACATTTGCTGTGCCAAGTTAAAGCCTATGGAGGAGATCGTAATAATTGTGGGTTCCCCATAGTTTAATCTTTTGATGGGCATAAATAAAGCAATATAATGTATTTGAATTTAAGTTAATTTATTGGAAAACCTCATACCTTTTTAAAGCATAGTTTACAACATTGCTTTATGTTGCATCACATCGCCGAAGCAAGTTCCTAGTTTGACAATTTTGTTCACTGACAATTGCACTCAAAGTTTTTGTGACCCTTTAGTTGGGTCGTTGACTAATATCAGTACTAAACAAGATATTCATTTAACTATTGCATAAATGGGACAAAATTCTAACTTTTCCTGAGCAGTTTTAGAATGGTCTTCAGTTATACCAGAACTAGTATGAGACCACTTGGTAATAAAAATAGAAAAGTACTGTTATTTTGTGTTAAAAATGACACTGCATTGTCAAAATCAGCACTGAGCCTCAAGTCTTTACCTTAGCATCAATATAGGAGTTTTCATTGTGATTTGTGACACATTATTGATGTTATAACATGGATTAACCTGGATTCATGTTACACGGTAAAGGAAATTCAATTGGCCCCATAACACAGGCCAAAAGATTTGCGTGTCAATTTTACCTGCAGAATGACCGCCCGATCAGAGCAACAGTGGGCGGGGCTTATACATGCATAGATCAAGATTTCACTTGTTTTGTTGTGAGAAATTTGTGCATTTATAACACTGTGATTTATTGACCTAGGTTTAATTTCTTGTTTCTTTGTAAAAGTAATAAAATACTAATTATAAACTGCAATTAAACTCCTGCGTTTATGTTTAATTTACGTAGATATCGGCTATTAGGGCAGCCGCATGAATCATAACTGAATAGTCACAATTAGCGCAAAAGCGAGAACTATTTTGGCATTGGCAATAATACTACAAACATGTTCGTGTTGTTTGACTTTTCCCACATTTAGTTGCGCACCTGAGGGGGGTTAGAAGAGGTAAAGGAGAAGAGTAATGTGAAGCAATGACGTCCTGCAGCCCTGAACGCATCACCAGAATCTACCTGCCCTGTCCCAGAAAAGTGCATTTGTAAGAGTCAAGCCTGAGGGGCAAAAGAAACAAAATCCAATGCCTTGTTATTAGATGACTTGCAGGCATGGAAAAGTTCTAGTTAACCTCAGATGCAATGGTTTGTGCAATGAATGTAATAGTTTGCAAGACTGAGACAAGAAAAGAGTTTAAATTTGTCATTTCTTCATGCTGGCAGCACTCAAATTGAGCAAAGAATTGTGGTTTTATGAACAAATCAAAACGCAGTCTAAAAAGAACAAGTTGTCAATCCAGGACCGTGTTTCCAAAAGATTTTGTTCAGAGCTCGGTGGCACGACAAATTTTGCATTTGTTTTCATAGAATTAGCGGAGTATTAAGTCACATAATACCAATATTAATCAGCCTTTTACCACTATGGTTACTTTTTATGTAACAATGAGCAATCAAGAGATATTGTAATGATAATGTAAAGTGCAGGGTTTTTTTTAACTCTTATACTTTATATATAATAGTTGCAATAGGTGCACACTGACAAGAAAAGTTTTGGACCCCAGTCCCATCAATTGATTTATAATGAACATTGGAAAATAAAATAAATCTTGTTACATGTAAAGCAACAAACAACAATAAACAAACCAATAACTAAAGAACTGATTTGTCCTACTTAAATTGAAGTGTGTTCCATTTTCTCTGTATTTATGGAGACATTGTTTTTTTTTTGTTGGTGTATATGATAAGATTTGAGCCACAAAGAGTTGAACAAGTTGAATAAGTAATAATAAACATAAAGGCTTTTTTGATCAGTAGAAGTAATAAGTGGAGTTTGTTCATAAAACATATTCAAACATAAAACCACTTGTGCTACCAGTCTCAGTATAAACCTAAGGGAAACACTGGACTTTTACGACTAATTATAGATACAAACTAAGTAGGCTACTGAAGTGTTAAGTGTTTCATTCTGCTATTTATTCATAGCAGCTCATGTTTAAACGATGTTACACATTTAAAGTGTTTACTGGGATGCTCCTGCTTTAGATGCCATAGAGTAATCTCAATAGTATTGTTAATCGTCACATTTTTCTGCATATATCGGGTCAGGTCTAGATTTAAACGGACCAAATCAATAAATCAAAATAATCTGGTCTCCAGTCAGAACGGCCAAAGATTTTATGCAGAGGTAATTACTTTGTGATAAATTAATTAGCTATAATCGTGGGAATAAATCTGAAAAAATATATCATAACACACGGTTTTAGTTAGTATAATGAGGCTTTGTATATTGTGTGGATAGCTTTGGGCCCCTTGAATATAATTGCCTTACGCCACTGAGTTAGCTCAATGCTAACACGGGCAGCCTGGATTCACCAACGCTTGTTTTAGTCACAACCAAGCCAGCCATCGGGCGATCAAACACCTAAATTATCTCAATCCACACATCGTTTGCCGTTGTATATTTAAGGATACAGTCTGGGGTAGTCGAGAAGGCAAGGATTGAGCCGCTGCTGTAAAATGGCTTCTCAATAATGAGTCAGGAAAACAGTCCGCTAAAGGTAGCATTAGCGGGCTAGCTGTTAGCACCAGAGTCATTGGAAACAACAGGCAGATATCGGTACAAAACATGTATTTACCATTTTAATCCCGCGTCTGTCGCCTTGATATCGGTGTTATTGTGGCCGCTGGGTTGTTGGTGGCTTGTATTTGTTTGATTTTGTGGTGTTTTTCCGTGTCTTGGTGATGTGTTGCTGTACGGTCCTGTTGCTAACTGCGACCGCTCGGCTCTGCTCGCACAAAGATCTGCGGATGTTCACGGCCCCTCGGAAATATAGAAGAGGCCAAATGGTCAGAGCAAGGAAATCAGCGTCCAAAGAAAAATAATGTTAATGTTCTTGGAAATAATGAAGTCAAATGGTTATATTAGAAAATAAATAAAAATAATAAACTATTGTAATGATAACAAAATAACAAGAACAATATTTAAAATGAAATAATACAAATTCATAAAAAATAGAACACAACTTTTTAGTGGATGGCATTGTTTGCAAATACTGAACAGAAAGCAATATGTTCCCTATGATACAAGGTTTTGGATGTCTAAAAACTAATTTCTATCAGTATTATGCAGAGCAGTGCAATATATGTCCAATGTATAACCAAAAAAGTCTTAAAACTCTTTTAAAATTGTATATTTGCAGAGATGGATGATACTAATTTAGCTACATTTACTTTAATTACTTTTTAAATAAATCATACTTTTCAATATTCTTTTCTAGCAGCATATTTATACTCCTACTTGAGTTTTGACTCTTCTTTTTTGCGTGTGGCCTAACCAGATTTTGTGTATTATTTATTGTCCCAATGACGTTTCAAACTTCAAATTTTAAGACCGATGTCCAGACAGTTACTCTTTTAATTTTTACTTTCCCCAAGAACCTTTTTTTACTCTAAGTTCTTGGATTCTGAGATAATAGCAGCTTACTAAACAAAACTCTTTATTTTTATTCGAATATATTTCATTTTTTTCTTTTCAACTCCAAACTATCAGTGATCCCTAAACGCACCACTATCGTCACGATCGTGTTCTTTTGGACTACAAACATGGCCGTCCAAAACAACTACAAAGGCGAAGGACGGTGCAGTGTGTCAGGAGCATGCGCAGACAGTTGCTCCAGTCACCTAATATGACATTTTAATTATATATGCCAAGGACTGAAGCACGACTCTGACATTTACCTGCGCGTGACTGTGCTCGTGCCCCGACCTTTACATGTAACATTAATGACAAAAACACATCTCCAGCCGCTCAGTTTGTGTTTAACGGATCTTTATTACTCGAAGCAGGAGGTTTCAAAGCGCGTGGCAGGGACTGACTTACACCTTCGTTTCTCCAGCACTTGTTTATTTTGGGATCACAGGAAAGCATAATTTACTGAGCGGTCAACTCCCTTTAGTTTGAGCCTGCATGACAGCAACAAAGCGACCTCTGCTGGTGACACGCAGACTTGCAGAGTAGTAGCCTAATGAAAGATTGAGGTCGAAACCATGAAGTGTTGGTTTGTAATTGAATTATAAACTTCAGTAAACAAGGCCGGACCAATTCTTTATTTATTGAATGTCAAATAATTGTCTTTCACATTTCCACAAACAGTATCTTACTTTTCTCAATGTAATTATAACATAATAACACCAATTTACACACAATTACGCCTTAAAAACACCTCTATAAAAGCTTTTTCCATTGATATTGTCATAAATAGTATACTTAATAACATTATTTCCCTTACAGAGCACTTAAAAAAACAAGTCTAAATAAACTATGAGACATGGATCAACAAAATAGGAGGAAAAAGCATTTTGCATTGGTTGAACGAAATTAATCTTAAATTCAGCTGAAAAGCTCTACTAGGGAAAATAATTGTGGCATTTTGGAGGAGGATGAATGAATCAATATGTTTATTTTGGTCCTCTACATTCAGAAAAAAGCCCCAATACATTTCCCAACTGTATTATTTGCAACCAAAGAAGGATTAGCCTGAATCAATTTGCTTATCTAAGCCCCGCTCTGAAGGAGTTGTCAGCAGAAATGTTATCTTATCTGGACCATCACCTGCTCCTTTATCTGAAAACAACAACATTTAAGCAAATTAAAATGCACAATTAATGGTTTTAAGGGTCATATTATTTGAATTTTAAGTGTTGTTTGTTTGCACCTACAGCGGGAGAATCATTATAACAATCTCATTAAAGTAGGCTATATATAGAAGATGCTGAAAGGATAAATATTGTTTACAGATTTAAATAAAGTGTGGAGCTCACCTGTCTGGGTTTCCTCATTCCTGTCATTTCCTGCTGCTGCTTCTGTCAAACCTCCTCCAAACTAAGACAACCCCCTAAAACACACACACACAATGAATGACAAATATGATACACATACATTTTATTAGTTGTTGTAGTGTTGGTGCACACAGCAAAAATGTATATCTCGACTAACTTAAAATGACTTAAATGACATCTGGATTTGAGTCGTTTGAGTGACTCAGTGAGATTGAATTGCTTGTGACACAGAATATTTCACTGGTTTTGAGAGATTTCTGACTGATAATGTGATAATTTAGCTTAAAATAAGAAAATTAATTAGCAAAAGGGGTAAGTAATATCATCTTAACCCATTGGCAGATAATTTGGCTTGAAATAATGTATTGAAAGAAGTCAGAAACAATTTGAAACACGTAAAATAATCTAGTTTCATCAAATAAATAGTCGTAATTCATCATAACTAGTCTAAACGTCTGAAATCAAGATTAATATCCTCAAATCAAGACATTTTAATTCATCTAGAAATTCACCCTTTGCAGTGTGATGGTAATAGGTGATAAACAGTATAATTACAGCAGAAAATAACCACAAATCAGCATGTGTTTAGGTTCCACAATCTCACTCTGTCCTCTGCAAACTATCACATCATTTGGTTGAGTTCACGTGACATCACAACATTCAATAATCCCTACACTTTAACATCGTTGGCCTGATTTATGGTTCATATTGTGTGTGTAATTATTGGACCTTTCCACGCGAAACAAGAACCGGCACAAAGTTGAGCATCTTCTCTGTCAAAATCAATAATCAAAAGTGAAATAAAGTGGTACGATTTTCAACTCCAAAGCTGTGATCGTTTTCAGTTGAAAGGACTTTATACCCCGACATTAATATTGCAGGTTTGAGGAGCCAAACTCTAACAAATAATGATAAGGTTAAACTTTTGTGGATTTTTATTTGTGATATTTCTTTCAAAAACAGTAAATCCCCCATCGAAAGATACAGGCCCTTGCCCTCCAACTGAGAATATGACATTATAAAATGCTTGAGCTTATTACACAAATAAAACAGTAAATTATAAAATAAGATCAAATAAAGGGATGCATGTAATAAAGTATAATAAAAATAACAAAGACTAAATCTTGTATTTATTTAATTACAGATATTTCATTCATTTTTGTTTATCTGATAAATTAAAGCCTTGACCCTTTAAATGTTTGAAAAAATAAAATACAGTCTAAATTCCAGAGTGAAGGCAAAAATTAAGTGGAACGTAATGTGATTTCACTGGAGAAACTGGGATTAACCCGCCACCTGCAGGACAATAATTTATTTGAAGTTTTTCAGTCAGGGTTCCGTGCATACCACAGCACTGAAACTGCACTAGTTAAAGTCACAAATGATCTGTTATTAGCTGCTGATGATGGACAGGTCTCAATTCTGATTCTGTTGGACCTCAGCGCAGCGGCTTGACAATTATCGACCACAACATTCTACTGCAGAGGTTAGAATGTGATGTAGGTGTCAGTGGAACCGCCCTTAGCTGGTTTGAATCCTATCTATCTGATAGGTACCAGTTTGTTAATGTAAACCAGAGATCTTCCCCATGTTCTAAAGTAACCTACGGTGTGCCGCAGGGTTCAGTACTCGGTCCAGTTCTGTTCACTCTTTATATGCTGCCCTTAGGTATGATCATCAGAAAGCATGGCATTAACTTCCACTGCTATGCAGATGACACTCAGCTGTATCTATCAATGAAACCTGATCAGACGCATCAAGTAGACAGACTTAGTGCCTGCGTGAAAGACATAAAAACTTGGATGACTCTTAATTATCTGCTCCTTAACCCTGAAAAAACCGAGGTCATTCTGCTGGGCCCTAAGCACCTGTGAGACTCCTTATCTGACCAGATAGGTTTCTCTGGACAATATCACTGTAGCCCCCAGCTCTACTGTAAGAAACCTTGGGGTCCTATTTGACCAAGATCTCTGCTCAAAGCTCATATAAATCAAGCCTGTAAACAGCCTACTTTCATTTGGCGTAACATAGCCAAAATTAGAAAAATCCTGCCCAGAGACGATGCCGAAAAACTCATCCATGCATTTGTCACATCCAGATTAGACTATTGTAACGCTCTGTTTACAGCGTGTCCTAAAAGCTCAATAAGAAGCTTTCAACTGGTTCAAAATGCAGCAGCAAGATTATTAACAGGTACTAGAAAAAGAGATCATATTTCACCAGTGTTGGAGTCTCTTCACTGGCTTCCTGTTGAGTTTAGAATCAAATTTAAAATCCTCCTCCTGACTTATAAAGCTTTAAACAATATGGCCCCATCCTACCTCAAAGATGCAATAGTAGCGTACCATCCAAACAGAGCTCTTCGTTCTCAAAATGCTGGACTATTGTTAGTCCCCAGAGTCTCTAAAAGCACAGTAGGAGGTCGAGCATTTAGCTACCAAGCTCCTATGTTATGGAACCAGCTCCTGTTCATGTAAAAGAGGCCGACACAGTCTCTACATTTAAGACCAGGCTCAAACGTTCCTCTTGAAATAGCTTATGGTCAGGCCAGTTAGGAACAGACATAAAAACCTACAGTTTTAGCTCGCTGCCCCTTAGAGCAATTCTGCTGGGGAAGTATGGCAGCTTGAACACTGTCCTCTGGTTCTTCCTACTTTACCTATCAACAATATTTAATATTACTTCAACTGCAGTCTGTTCATTGCTGTTCACATGTTTTCTTCTTTCTCCACTTCCGGGAGTGGAGACTGTTTCAGGCACTGCGGCGGTTGCTCCAGTGACGACCCCCACCCTCATCTGTCTGGAGGATCGATCTCTACACTGGACGATCTATGCGCCACCCGCCGGGAGGAACTCCCTCAACCCTGGATTAGCCATTCCTCGTCTGCCTGGACGAACTCCTTCTACTTTAGATGAACTGTTGCTCATCTCCTGCTGGAGGATCTCTCTACACTGGTGGACTGCTCCTCGTCCGCCTGGAGGAACTCTTTAAAGCCACCTCCCTCTTGAGTGGTTCTGGCTCCACAGTCCAAGTGGATGCGTCAGTCCTAGTTCAGCTGCAGCCTGTCCGTCCGTGGGAGTAGGATCTCTCCTTCACTGTGGTTCTCCCCGAGGTTTCTACTTTTTCCCATGGGGTTTTGTAGTTTTTCCTCGCCGCGAAGGAGGGTCAAAGGACAGGGGCATTCTCGGACAGTTATCTGAACTGCTTTTACCTGTGGCCCATCGAGGCAACTGTTGTTGTGATTTTGGGCATTATAAAAATAAATTGAATTGAATTGAATTGAATTAACCTCAAAATATGAAAAATCAAGGTGCTTTTGTGAAAACAACTCAGATACATTTGAGTAATATCAGAGCCTGCTTTAAACACATTTACTATTGTGTTACATTATGTTATACGAGATTATGAGAGACACTAGCATTTTTGATGAAAGCAAAATCCTGAGCTTACTTTACAAATTATGCTTTGTGTAAAGCTCACATACAATTTTGAGACTCGAAAACTGTATTTCTTTCCATTCTTTGGAACAGAAAGCAAACGAAAAGATATCTACATATTACGTAGACTTAAAATCATTGGCATTTTCATCAAATGTCAATTATCTATTCAAGGTTCAAGGTTCAAGGTTCAAGGTGTCTTTATTGTCCCCTAAGGGGGGAAATTCGTTTTGCAGCACAGCTCAACATAAAAGGACAATATAAAAACAATATACACATACAGATACAAGTAATAAAACAAACCCAACATCACACTTCCCTCAAAGTGCAAAATAGCAGATTAATCACATGTGCAAATGTTCTATGTGCAGATATCTATTGGAAATGTTTAACTCATTCTGACCACATTGCATTTTAAAGTAATAATAACAAAGGAAACTTCTCACCTGTGCGTGGTAGATGGGGGTTGATACTGACTGTGCGCCCTCTGCTGGCTGCATTTGGTTTCGACAGTGGTTCGTTTATCGGGGAAACTGGGCTTTTCATTCAAAGATTTCATTTCAGAGCCCTGGGTGATGGGTTTAGGAGCTGTGGAGGCGGCTCTGGTTCTCTTCTGGGAGTTTGAGGTGACTGTAGGTCCCACAGAGGCCTTCTCTGTCCTCTCTCTCGGCGGACACCGCGGGCAGCTCGCCGTGCGGTTCTTACGGACCGCATGGTAACTTTAAATCGCTTTTTCCTGTTGCTGCTCTTACCTTTAGCGGTTTAACTCTCTCTCTGGATTTTTTAGATGAGTCCAGCGGCTTGGTCTGTGTTACTTTTGGATTTGACATATTAGTTTGCATGTTTGTTCTTAATGAACGACATAGAATTTACCTGTGACACGGTTGCTAGGGGTCCTTAGCAACCAGATTTCACGTCGGATGAAATAGTACTTCCGGTTAGTAGTAATTCCGGTTTGAACATTCGCAATAAAATGCGTGGGACAGATTTTATGCCACAAATTGATTACGACCCTGGAAAAAATTGTTAAGAAAAAACAAGAAAAACATTCTAGAAAAGTGAAGTGGGACATTCAACAGAAAAACTGGGATTAAGGTCAGAATATCACAGTGTATGAAAACTCAATAGGAGTTCAGCAAACTCAGATAGGCTACATGTGAGTGATGTCAAAGCCTGGTTTTAAAGACATTTACAATTGTATTTTACATTATTTATTATAGAAGTTTATGATAAACGTTTTGCATTTGTTATGGGAAAAATATTGATTGTCAGGTAATGCAGGCGAAACTATGACATCGTCAACAGAACTTTTAGGTAGCACACATTTATATTAGTCAAAATATTAGAAATTAAAATATTCTGAGATCAGCACTTTCTTATAGACATCTATCAATACAGCTACTACTAGCAGCTTGCAAACTTCTGGTTTGACTCACTGCAATTATCAAACACATCTATAATCTTATTTCTAACAATCACTAAAATGCACTCTGCTCTCTCCCTTTATGAATCACTCGTCTTTCTTCTTCCTTGTTCAGGACTGGCACAGACAGTCCAAAAGGGTGGATCCTGTCTCATCCTGAGCTCTGCACACACACACACAGGACTCACTCCTCACTTTCTGTAAAACTGAAACGGACATATTGTCTTTTGTCCTGAGCAGAAATGGATCTGACATTCTTTCAACGCGACAGACGGGTCTTTTTCTGTGTGATATGTTTGAATCGGCTGATGGAGCCGGGCACTCTTCCCTGTGGACATTACCGCAGTGTATGTGTCCACTGCACCTGCAATCAACAGGTTCAGAGCAGCTGTCCTCAGTGCAGACAGAGCTTCAGCCCCAGACCTGTGCTGGTCACAAACACCATGATGACAGAGTTAGTGGAGCAGCTGAAGAGCACTGAGCTGCAGTACACCACAATAGACCTGGAGACTTGGAGGCAGCAGATCATCCACAGCATTCAAGTCAGAGAGGAAGAGCAGAAGAGACTTCAACACGATGCGCTGACCCTAAAACGTCGTGCTGACGACGTGGTGAAGCACAGTGAGGACCGCTTCAGATCATTGAGTGACTGCCTATGCATAGGCAGTCACTATTTGTTCTTGTATTTTCCTGTTTTTTGGCACGTTTCACAGGCCACAGTTTTTAAATTCTTTACATTTTTTTTGCATTTTTCAATAGTTCCTAGTCTTCTAATGTCTGCTATTACTTTTGGTACATGTACCTTTTGTAGTTTTTTCATAATTTGCCAAGCAGTTTTTCCCTATCTTTTACAGTGGGAGCCTTTATGTTGGTCCTCTACAGGAAAGTTTGCTGTTTAAACTGTTTTTGGCAGGTGCACGGTGGCAGAGCGGCTTGAACTTCTGCCTCCCAATAAGGAGGTCGTGGGTTCGAATCCTGGAGCAGACCAACATCACACGAATTCAATTGCGCAGTCACTCGCAATAGCTTCAGCTATTGCAACAGCATCTAGTTTGTCCATGAACTTGAGTCTGTTCACTCTGACGTGACCCGGCAGATCGGGGCCCTGCTGGAGAGAGAAGAGGCTCAAATCAAACAGTCTTATGACCGACTGCAGCAGGAGATCACAGAGCTGAAGAGAACCTTCTGTGAGACGGTTCCAGAGACACTTCAGCACTACTCCCCTCCCTCCGCACACATCCAGAAGACATACTCTCTGCCCCTGGGTTTCTTGGAGCAGGAGGCCTCAGCTGTGACCAAGCTCACAGACCTGCTCCAGCTCACTCTGAAAGAAGAAATCCAAAACATCTCTCAGGGTTTCAACATTCAACAACAACCTCAACCAGGACTTTCACAACCTGAGCCCAAAACCAGAGAGGACTTCATGAACTATGCACGAGAGATCGTCCTGGACCCAAACACAGCTCACGAAGACCTTACACTGTCCAGAGGAAACAGACAAGCATCTAAATCTCCATTTAATCAATATCCTGATCACCCAGAAAGGTTCAGTGAGTACCCTCAGGTCCTGAGCAGAGACGGTTTGACGGGCCGCTATTACTGGGAGGTGGAGTATGATTTGTGTAGTGTTGTTATTGCAGTGTCATATAAGAATATTGGGAGAAAGGGAGACTCAGAGGATTGTGGATTTGGGTACAATGATAAGTCCTGGGCCCTGGAATGTGGATTACAAAAAGTATCCTGTTGGCATCACAGTGTTGAGTCAAAGCTGTTAAAGCGAGGGTTATTTTCTTCTGAACAGCGAATCGGGGTTTACCTGGACCACAGCGCAGGGGTTTTAGCCTTTTACAACATTCAGGACAAAACCATGAGCCTCCTCCACAGAATCCAGACCTCCTTCACCTTCTCTGTACGCTGGAGTCAGGCTGGAGCATTCAATGGATGCAGCCTATTTCCCTAAACTCAGATAAACTCCAAATATGTGTAAAAGATGTCTTATCCTGAAAATATATCTTGATCTGTAATTTATTTTAGCTCAACGGATATACAGGTCCAAACTGTATATGTAATGTCCTCTCCTGATAAACCTTGTTTTTAGGATTTGATATCCCTGATAGTTCAGTACAGATTCCAATTATTTCTGCATATTACTGGTGTCCATTTCTCTGTATGTTTTCACAATTTGAGTGTAAAAGGTTGGATTGTCTCTCAATAAATTTAGGATTTGATATCCCTGATAGTCAGATTCCAATTATTTCTGCTCTGCTCATAATTGTTTTTCAAACTACTTGCTGCAGTTACAATGTGTACATGTAGACATGTTTTAATTTATTTTATGTTCTTTTTACTGTATATTTTCACAGTTAGAGCGTAAAAGACTGGATTGTCTCTCCATATATTGCTTAGAAGTTCAAGCAAAAACATCAACATTCATTTCCTTAAGTTTTAATATGATCACACGTCACGATTATTAAAGGTGTGCTATAACGCTTCTGGTGGAGGTGTGCCAGCTGCTTTCGTCAGATGTTTTTGCTTTTCCTGGAAAGTGTGTAATTAAACATATCTGTCTTGCATTTATTCAATGGTTAGCAACATTTTCTTTCTAGAAGAAAAGGGGAAAAGTGGCTCACCTGTAACCTGGCCTGATTCTTGTCTCAAAATGGTATTAATTTGTGTTTTATTAGAGTTGAGCTGTAACTTCAGATTTTTAATTTGTCCCGTTAAGTAAATTAGACCATACCATGAAATGAATAAATGGGAGTTAATTAAAGCAAACAATGGAAACGAAATACATTTGAGAATAAAACATAGGCTTGAAGACATTTTACCTCCAGTGCTCAATTGTGACCAAGCGCCCTCTGCTGGCTGTATTTAGTATTGACAGTGGCTTGTTTATTGAAGCGATTTGGCTTTTTTGTGCCTTTATGGTTTATGGCCTTTGGAAACAAGCTTCTGCTTGTGCAAGCTTTAAAGCAAATACCAAGAACAACAGGCCCCCTCTGTTCCGTTCACAATTTAAACCAGTTTTACATGTTTTAAACACAACTGGAGCATACTTTTCATTCCAATGTTTGTCACTCCAGCAGTAACATCTCATCTTCTCTGCTCTGTTTACCAAGGACAAACAATCTGGATTTAACCGAGGTGGGTACAGCAAAAAAAAAAAAAAGAAAAAAAGGTTTTATATCTTATATCTTTAACTAAGTAGAAAAGGTAGTGATTCAAATAATTACTGAAATTTGTTAAAGAGACTCAGAGGTGTGGTCTTGGATGTCAGACTTGAGTCACTTTTTGATGACTTGAAACTTGATTTGATAAAGTGGACTGAGAATTGGCAGTCGCCCTTTGACTTGAGATGACTTTCTGTTCCTTCTCAAAAATTTGATGTATTATTTTTATAGGAACAAACTGGAACATGTCCCTCCCCCACGGGTATTTGTTAACAGGACGACAATCTACAAAAAACATGTATTGTAACAACAACAACAATATGATCTGTATTTGTATTTTTCAATGTGGTACAATGACTTAAATGGACTCGAACTCAAAGCAGAGACTTGGACTTGACTTGGACTTGGGGCCAAAGACTTGAGACTTACTTGAGACTTGCAAAACAAACACTTGGTCCCACCTCTGCTTGTACTAAAGAGACATGACATCTGAGGATATTATAGGAATTATGGTGCTTCCAAAATATGATAAATGTGTAGGCTTATAATTAGGGCTGCAACGATTAATCAATTAATCATATAGTCGACTATAAAAAATACAAAAAAAAACCTATAGTAACTGATAATTGAAATCGTTAACTAGGCAAAACAGACTGTAAAACACAAGTCAAAGAACTTTTTTTATAACAAAGACAGTGACATTAATACATCAAGTATAAAAATAGATTATTGCTGATTTTCATGAATAATACACTTCATTTATAAATATTCTCTATCTATAAGTCTTCAGACTCCATATTTCAACCTTTATTTGGCTGATAATGTATTTTAAAAGTCTAAATATACAATAGAAATAATCGTTTGACTAGTCGACTACTAAGATAATCATTAGTGACGGCCCTACTTATGTCTTGAAAGATGCAATATGTAACTTTTGATGTTATTACTGAGCTTGCAACTTATCCATCTATCATATCTATCATGCTGGTAAATAATGATGGTAAATGGTAAATAATGACTGCAAATATATCCATTCACCAGCATTAAAGACTCACACTTGCTGTTTTGTACATCGTGTCAATTGTATGTTTTGCATGTTTTGCAAATAACTGTAATTTGTGCCTCTTAACAGCATGTTTTGTTACTTACTGTTGTTTCTTTCCTCATACCCATGTCTGTTTTGTCTTTTTAAATGCCTTTTATTGCCAACTAGGAAAGTAGTAATAATTCAGGCTTTTTTCATGTTTTTTCATGTTTTAGGAAACTGCACTGTCTCCTATCTAATAAACTAATCTAATACTGTGCTAATAACAAGCGTTTTACTGTTTGACCTGTTACTACTAGACCTTGACTCAGTGTAATCTCTTATTGGTCCATGCTAGCAAAGGTTTCAAAGATCTGGACTTTTTTTTTTTTTTTTTTTTTTTTACATCAAATTGGTTGATTTCACAAACAGAAGCCTTTATTGAAACCTTTTTTACCATCCATTCTGACTGAGCTGGGTCACCTCTCCACAGATCTGACCTGTATTTTGGCCTGGTATCGCCACCTGCTTGTCTCCATGGAAATCAGTGGTGGGTGGAGTACTCAAGTTTGTTTGTACGGCAAGTTAGACAACACATCTCACTAACAGGACATGGACAGGATTATATTTAAGATTTTACTAAACATTTTGCCTGTTTGTCTCCAGTTTGACGGTTTTTGTAAAGTTTATGATCTTACTTCCTGGTTGGACATGAGCAGCAAATATGACATAGTTAGAGGTAATTCCACAACTGCAACCATTTTGAAAACAAGGGCAAAAATCCATATAAATTACACAATAGTTATGATTTGACAAATAACAAATAAATAACCCGATAACACTTTGTTTTGTTGAATGACTGTTTAAACTGACAAAAGAAAGTGTCAGTTGTCTGTAAAATGTCTCTGTATTTTCAATGGTAGGTCGGTTTTTGATGACATCACAGAGGGATTTCGTTTTAGAACTCAACAGCTTCACTTTAAGTTACCTCAGGACATTAACCGACACAAACTGTACATCCTGTCAATCAAACTCTGAAACTGTAACTCGTCTCTTCTGGTCACGTCCCACTACCGCCATCTTCTGGAAACACTTTGTCAGGTTCATTCAAAAATCCACCCCTAACTTCACCCTTTATTTTCAAGATATGCTCTTTGGTTTTTTCAACAATCTTAACCAACATTACATAATAAACCTTCTGCTAATTCTGGCAAAATTCTATATTCACAAGTTCAATTTCAAACAGGAAACCGCTATTTACAATTTTTCGAAGGGAAATCACAATCTACAAACAAACTATTCAAACCTCCATTAATCCCAAAGCTGTTAAAACCAAAGATCTACTTAATACCCTCTCTGTTTAACTCATCATGTTGTTTTGTATGCAATCTTACCCTCCTGCTTTCGAGTTGTATGTACCCCTGAATGCCCTTATTTTGTTGAACTGAAAATGAAATAAATAAAAACAAATAAATAAAAAATCAACAGCTTCACTTTTTCCTCCAACCCACTTATGCCAAAGACCATCACTTTGCATTGGTGGCGATGCTAGCAAAAGTTTTTTGTTTTTTTAATATATTTTTTCACAGAGTAAGGTTAGGGTTAGGATTAGGGTTGGGTTCAGAAACAGATAATTTGGTTTAAGTTTAGGGCTTTGGGAAAGGTAAACTAACTGGGTCTCGGCAGAACTGGGTTGGAGAAAAAAGGACACAACTCAGCACTACTTCCTGTAATTCTAAACTTGTATTTCTCCAAATTTCTTCACAAGATGCAACTTCACAAATGCAAAACTATGATAAATATTGCCACATGTTCTATCCCACCAAATATCACGAGAACCTGTTATATAGATTTTAACCAGGTCTGGGCCTCTGTATTTCATTATTTTTCAACCTGTGCTGCAGAAACAGACCCGTTCCTCATTTTCAACACCACTGAGGGCAAAGAAAGAGAGGAACTGGCTCCACAAGACCAACGTGAACTTAAATCCAGAGCTGACTTCTTGAAACACTCGCGAGAAATCACCTTGGACCCAAACACAGCTCACGACCTAATTTTTCTGTCCGAAGAAAACAGACGAGCCACACTTTTATGGCAAAACCCAAACTATCCTGCGCATTTGGACAGATTCAGCGACTTCTACCAGGTTCTGAGCAGAGAAAGTCTGACGGGCCGCTGTTACTGGGAAGTCGAGTGGAGCGGGTTTGGAGTTTCAATAACCGTGTCATACAAGAACATACAGAGAAAAGGCCGTTGTGATGATTGCGTTTTTGGACACAATGCTGATTCCTGGGCATTAGATTGTAACATTATTGATGGATTTTCGGTTTGGTTTAACAAAGTCCGCACCCGGGTCTCAGGTCCGGTTGGGTCCAGAGTCGGGGTTTACCTGGACCACAGCGCAGGGGTTTTGGCCTTTTATAACATTCAGCAGGACCAAAGCATGAGGCTCCTCCACAGAGTCCAGACCGCCTTCACTCAGCCGCTCTACGCTGGAGTCTGGTTCAACTGGGATTACAAAGACTCTGTGCACTTTCCTAAACTTTAAGGACTTGTTTGGGCAGAGCAAGAGTATTTTAGACAGCCGGCTTAAACCGTTAGGATCTCGTTTAGACCTGGTTTTTGTTGGTTTAAGGTGCGTTCACACTAAACCTGCTTGATCAGTACTAAATAAGGACAAGAACAGGACCAAACAGAGTCCACATCACACAGCAAAAAATGTAAGTCTGGTTTAAAATCACTTGAATTTATCTTTTTTTTTTATCTGGATTTGAGTAGTTTTGATTCCGTGAAACTGCTGATGTGATGCAGAATATTTCACTGGTTTGAAGATATTTTGTTTTCTTAATGGGATTACTGGGCGGCAGTAGCTCAGTTGGCAGAGAGATTGTAGGTTGCAGGTGAATACTGCCGTTGTTTCCTTGGGCAAGTCACTTAACCCGCCTCGCCCCCAGTGTTTGTATACTCTGGTGTGTGTATGGTTGAGTGAATGGGTGAATGGTTTCTTGATGTGCCTCGAAGGTGGAAAAGCGCTGTATAAATATGTGACCATTTCCCATTAGAAAAATGATCTTAATCCCCTGTCAGATAATTTGTAAGTAATGTAGTAAACAAGTTTTAAAAAAATACAGTTATTGTTGTTATTGAAAACATATTGCTGTTTTTTGTCGGGGATGTTTGCATGTTAATGAACACATGATAACATACAGGCTGTTGTTTAATTGGGCAAATATATCTGTAACCCACATTCACTATCACAATGCAAAGTTATTTATAAACCAGTGCACTTCAACACTGGTGGAGGTAAAGTGTAAAGTGTCTTGCTCAGGGGCATAACAACCACTTGCTCTTGAGACCCAGCTGTCCCACTGCGGCTCCTGGTTTTCCCAGTGGTCTCCCATCCAGAAAAACCCTGCTTTGCTTCAGAGATCAGACGAGATCGAGCATTCTCAAGGTGTTTGTGAGTGCACTTTCCCCTGTGGTGTCACCTGCTCATCTCCACGGAGATAGAAGTTTAATGTCATACGGTGGAACATTTCAGGCACAGCAGTAACATCAATCAATCAACTTTTATTTGTATAGCACCATTCATACAAAATGTAAAACTCAGAGGGCTTTACAAGTGTTAAAAACAGATAAAAACCAAAGTAGAAACAATGCAAAAAATGAAAAGCATAAATAGTCATATTAGAATATATTAAAGAGAGTCAAATGCAAATAAAATTCACAGTCATATGCACAACTAAAAAGACATGTTTTTTGCCTATTGTTAAAGTAGGGGCCTGTCTCACGATCTCAGGAAGACTGTTCCAGAGCCTCGCAGCGTGATGTTGAAACGCTGCTTCCCCATGTTTAGTCCTGAACCTGGGAACTAGCAGGAGGCCAGGCCTGAAGCTCTCAGAACCCATGAAGGTTCATATGGCACTAACATGTCCAAGATGTATTTTGGTGTTTGGCCATAAAGAGATTTGTGCACAAACAGAGCTACTTTGAGCCACAGAAAGCCAATGCAGAGACCTGAGCACAGGACTAGTGTTTCCTGGTTCCAGTTGGGACCTGAGGAGCAGCGTTCTGGAGACATCTTCATGGAGACAAGCAGGTGTCAGACCCTCCATAAGTTAGTTAAAAATGTGTCTTATACTTAATTAATATAAATGTGCCATAATTCTAGTTGATCACTTATTTCATTATATTTTCGAGTGGTGTGATTCGTGAGGTTGAAGTTGATGTCATATTTGTTCAATTAAAAAGATGTTTGGGGACAATAGTATAAAACATGGATTATCATTTTATGAGAAATATAGGCTACAACATGCATCAATAATAATCTTATTTTGTTTAACTATTGAGTTGTAATACATTGTCTATATATCTGTCTTACATTTACTGCCCCAATACAAAATATATTAATTTGTAACTGTTTTGTTGTTGTTTAATATATTGTAATGTAAGAAAAAAATGCTACTGTATAAATAATAAATATAGAATGAATGCTCAAATAGTAAATGGCAGAACTTGCGAATTGCATCTTAATAAAACATTGTCTCTTTTCAATTGGATCCATATTTGGGGTCTAGTTTGTTTTCTTTGTTTCATCTGAATCACACAGTTTATTATGGGCTGTGGCGCTGTCTCTATAATGAAAGTATTACAAAATAAACTACAGGCAGATGAGAAGGAAACTGCAGGATTGCAATTAAATTTGATGCAGCCAATTGGAGAAATGCGGTGCTTAGTTGAATGCGTCACGCTTATAACACGCTTATTACTCAGCATTTTCACCCGTGCAAATTAAACCCAGGCTTTTATCTGGTTTGATTCGGTCCTCCTGAGCTCTGAGTGGTGCTGTCTCCTCTGTCACCGCGTCTTCTGCCTCCTCTCCAGCAGCAGCAGCGGACTCTCCGGGCCCAGGCAGCCGCTTCACAGTGACCAAGAGCCGGGCACTGTCTCTCCCCGGAGCCGCTGCATCCGCCGGCCCAGCGACAGGCAAACGCGGGCACGCACAGAGGGTTTACGTGGACGTATAAACCCTTGTCCGGCTCGTGGTGACCCCAAGTCTACGCGTGTTGCTGTGGAGCGCCTTGTTTTGACTCCGAGGGTGGTCGCTGTGCGCGCTGGACGCTTTTCGGAGACGGTGTGGTGACGCGCACTTGCCAGAACCGTCAGACGAGGAAGTCAAGCGGGCTACAAACACGCCCATTTTTTGCTGTGTGTGGTGTGTCGACCCCGCTGCTGCTGAAAAAACCAGACCTGTTCATCATCGCGCAGCAGCGGACACCGTCAGTCAGACATGCAGCCCGTTTCTGATGGCGCACGGCGGCGGGATTAACGCGGAGCACAAGGCCCCTTTTGCGCAGGTACGTCCGCCGACACCGCGCGGTCCAGTGTGCTGCTTCCCCAAAACGGTCTCGGCGTCACTGGAGTCCATGGAGGCCTGTCTGCGCCGTTTTGCCGCTGTATTTACGTGCCGATGTGCATATGTTGGCGCACGGTTACAGAGGGATTGCCCCGGACTCACCAGATGCCAACATCCGTCCAACTCGCACCTGCTGCTGGAAACGTGGCTCGTGTTTAGCCGATCATCACATGCATAATGAGGCAGGCACTGAAGATTTTGGCCCTGTTTTAGCTCCAGCTTCAAACGTGTGCAACCTGTGCGTTATTACAGGTGTATGAAGGTAGTCAGTGCTACGGTAACACGCAGAAAAGGGTCCACAAGAAATGGCCAATTGGTTATGTTATGGAAGTGTGTTCAAATGGCACAGTCAGTCCCAACTTTTATAGGCCTGTATTTAAATCAGTGCAGGATGTAGGCAAATATCCTTTTAAGCGTATTGGTTGTGTTTTTGTTTGCATAATTTGAATAATGTAGTGGAGATATATCGAAAAAAAAATATGACAGCTGTTGTTTTGGAGATGTGAAAAATTAGAATACCAAGTTTATCATTTATAATAAAAGTGAAACATCTAGTGCAATCTCCCAAACACAAGTATAACATGAGATGTGCTTTGTGGCAATGTCCATTAGTTAAAATGTCTGAATGTTGTTATACAGCAATATATCCCAGCCATTTATTAATCAGGCCCCATAAAATGTATTGATAAATAAATAAATAAATAAATACTGATTAGTTCCAAATTTAAACAGTAAAACCTTACAACAGAAATACATAAAAATACAATAAAACAATACATTTATAAAGAATGAAAACATTGCATTTCACAATCTTATTATTAAATCATAATGTAAATTTAATAATGTTTGTGAGAAATAATATTGCAAATAGATATTTTTCTCAAATCATGCAACCCTAGCCTAAATCATTAAAGGAGACATATTATGCTTTTTCCTAGGTGCTTAGTTTTGAACTGTAACGTAAGTAGATAATTTTTAAATATATAATATAAATATATATTATATATTTATAATAGTAAACCACAATATTGATCTGAAATGGCTTAGCAATAAAAAATAAATAAATCAATTGACTTCTTGTTCAAAACTGCAAAACTGATTAGCCCCGCCTCTTCTGAGTGGCTATACGTGACAATTTAGAGCACTCCATGTTTCACACGTAGTCTTCCTATTTCAAATAATCACAGCTAAGTACAGGGATGTGGGAAGCATGTGAAAACATTCTGAGCACTCGAGCCTCACTCACTGTACTAACTCAAACATGCAGGAATCAATCAAAACACAATGTTGAATAACGAATGATGTGGAAACACGGTTGTAACAAGATAAAACATTGTTAAAGTTGATTTTGCGTGATATGTCTCCTTTAAAATTATACATTTTGTTACAGATCCTAAACCGGTCGAAGCATGGAGCGGGAGACAGGAGTCCGCCAGAGCCAATCAGAGACCCGAGAATCACCCAACGGGAGTCAAACTACGCCCCCTGACCCCACCCCTTCCTCCTCTGGCCCCAGCCCTGCCCCGGTGACCCCGACGCCGCCTCGTCTCACCCCGAACCCTCTGCTCCTGGACAACAACAGCAGCAGCAGCACCCTGTCGACACCCATCACCTGCTCCCCTCCGCCGCCCCTCACCCCGGCGCCCTCCCTCTCCGCCTCTGCACACGTCACCAAGTCGGCTGCCACGCCCACTTTGCCTCACCTGCTGGTCCCCGCCCCGCCCAAACTCACCTCCACGGCCGCACCCGCCCTACGCACTTACGCCCGGCCCATTCTGCCCTCGCCGGCGAAAACACAAGCGCCAAACTCCAGCTCTGCCACAACTACTGCTGCTGCTGCTGCGACGTCCGTAACAACCACGACTACTTCTTCCTTAGCGACCAAAACATCCAGCTCTTTGACCAATGGCGGCGCGAAGTCGGCTGCCACGACAACCTCTACGCCGATCACGCCTTTCCACACGCCCGCAAGCCCACCTGGACGACAGGTAAGATTTTAGTTTCACTTTTCTGGCTTGTTTAAGTTCTTATAAAGAATCATGTAAAGAGCTATTTATTTGAAAAAAAGGTTCTTTATCTGATAAAATGTGTTTATTTGCTTTTCTTTGGTCTAACTTTTGTCTGTGAAGCTGTTGTTTTGCTCAAATTAACTTTAAATGGCAAAATGTAAACTGAAAGGAGTTTCTCTGTTGTTGCTGTGACTGTGCAGAGCTTAGCTAGCTTGTTTGCTCACTGCAGTTGGAGATAAAGGACACTTCAACTGCCACACAATTAATTTCCTCAACATTTGGACTCAAAAACCATCTTATTTAAGGAGAGAAAGATAATGAGTTCAACTGTGTGTCAATCTCAAATTCTGTAGCGTAGCTGCAGTGTTCCTGTTGTTTATCTGGTTTTCTACAACTGCTTATTTGATTTTCTCTTTTTAGATGTCAGGTACAAACCAAATATTTAGCAGAGTTTTGTTTCAGATTTTAGCAGCTTTTTCACATTTCTGTTATCTTTTTGAACTTTTACAGGAGAAAACTGACTGTCATTGACTCATGTGTTTTTGTGGCTCACTGCTAAAATTCAGGATGTTGCGATGTCATCTGCATAACCTCTACTAAAGAAGGATATCCTCAAAATGTATTTACAGTATTATTCAAGGGTTTCCGGCAAATGATTCCTTCCTGATTTTAAGGATTTTTATGAGGAGCTTTTCCCATTCAAAAGATATATTTTGATTTGAGATGTGATATTGCTATTAGGGTTGTCAAAAGAATCGAAAATTAGAAGCTAATCAGTACAAAAACTAGAATCGAAACTAGATACTCACTTGAACAAGACAAAATTTGAACCGTTTTAAAATGAGCTGTGTTTAACAAAGAAAGTACTATATCTTGTCAGTCAATTGAGCAAAAAAGAGCATTTTTAATTATCAATCAATGCGGTATTGAAGTGGCAATCAAGTATTTCCTTTTAATTTTTAGTCAACACTAATTGCTATAACAACTTAAGACAAAACCCATAAATATACATTATTTTTGATCATAATTGATAGAAATGTTGTTGAATGAAACATCTTTAGGTCAGGGTTGTGCAATTAAACAGAATCAGAAAAGGCTTTATTGCAATTGTCAGTTTGCTTCAGTGATATGATGTAACATAAAACATTTAGGGATACACCAAGGCCAGTATTGATATCAGTGCAGTTACTTGGAAATTCACTGGATCCGGTATCGACTCCCTGTCTTCAAACACTAATTTGATATTCCAATTAGCCATTTTGAGAACACAACCAACATCAACCCAGTAAACAGTGTGATCTAATTTTAAAGCTCAGAACTGACAGAATTCAGTAATTTAGTTTATTTTACTGTTTTTCTGTTATGAAGATACTCCAAGGGGTGAACAAATAATATTATTGGTATATTTTATGGTATTACCAACTCTTAATTAGAAACGTTTGATAACATGTCGAAGTAGTTTTAAAGTAAAGTCACCTTGTATCGGTTGATATCGGAAAAAATACTGAATTGGTGCATCCCTAAAAACAACGATTATTTATAGTAATATATAAACTAAAGTGCATAAAATAAGGTATTCAAAATAAAAGATAAACTCTGACTAAATACAAAACACAGAGCAACAGTGAAAAACTAGAACTAACTACCTCTAATGGAATGGAATTTTTAAAATGACTTTACAAAAAACTCATCCAGAAACCTGTTTTACTACAAACTGAATAAGTGAGCAGTGCAAACATGTTCTGTGCAGTTCCCTCTCACTAAAGTGTTCAAATAAAGCTTTTATGTGTATTCTTTAGGCAGCCGACAAAAATATTAGCTTCTGTTGGAGATTTAACACGCTGAAAGTGCCAAAAATCATCTGTCTCTGACTTTCAGCCTTGAGTCGATTAATTGGCCGATGATGTTTCAATTTAGTTTATCAAAATTTGTCGACTAATAAGTTTATGAAGATACGGAGTGAGCAAGCAGAAGATTTGGCAGTGAAGCGTTTATTTAGCTTTTTTACAGATAAATGCACTGTTTCCAAAAAAATCCACAAAAAACATAACACGACCAGAGAGAGATAGTAAGAGACTAAAACAAAATAAAAAGACGGCAGCAAAAGTCATCCTAAGAAAATTAAGGCACATCTTGTTCATGGTAAGCATCCTGTAATTCAAATTTGTCCAGAGCTTGATTGTTGGTGCAGTTTGTGTGCTCTATTTCTTCACGATTACCTTTTTGGCTTCTTGACATCTTCTTTATCAAGATCACAATTTGACGCTTTAAAGTGCATATGACAGGTTTTTATGATTTTCTAATTTTGACTTTATTCAGTGTATTAATACCTCTTGTAAATATAAATTATAGTTTTACACCAATCAGGTCGCTGTTTGTGGAGAAAAGTTGAAAAATATGTTGAAAATTACAGGAAGTAAACAAATTGATGACATCACACTAGAGAGACAAAGGTTATGCATAATTTACACAAAAGAAAATACTTTTTTGACCTTTTAAACATTGATTCAACAAAATTAAAGGTGTTTACATGTATTTTTATTTGTCAAATGAAAAATAATCAGTGACGGAGGAGTTTTGGTGCACTGTACAGGAGGATTTCGTTGTAATTTCCCAGTGTGATGTCATCATTTACAACCAGGAAGAAAAATTGAAACCCTACAAAAATAGCTAAACTGGGACTAAGAAATAAATATGTAAAGATTTTGCAGAATTTGAAATATATTTATCTTAACTGCATTTTAGTTAAATGAGTAGTCCAACCTGTCAGAGGCACTTTAATAGTTCTCAAAATCTATGTGAATTACTTTTTCTGTTAAAGTAAAATTTTAAATGTGCAGTTTAATACACTTTTCTTTTTTTTCTTTTTTTTTTTTTTACACTTTTTATATGATATTTTGACTATTGGTTTAGTATTTTTTTGGTACTGTAGCTGTACTAAAATGAATTACTTCTTCCACCAATGTTTATTTCATTTAAAAGAATTAGGAATCTTCTTTTGCTTTATGAAATGGAGGCGACTCTTGTGTGCAATGTCTGTTTTGCATCTGATTCTAGTTCACTGATTATTCAAAACAAGACTTTTTTTTTTGAAGGACCTGGTCAAATGACTGATCCAAAAGCCCCTGTAGTCATAAGTAAACCATTGAGTTTCTGTTGTTTTTCGTGATATGATACATTCTGTTCTCCTAAATAAATGATAGTCAGACATTTAATACAATAGTTATGTCCACGGTTACATCTTTTGCCATTTCAAAAGATTGTTTTTTGAGATTATCTACAAGAATTAGATTATTTGTGACAGTTAATAAAAAGCAAACATGTTCATATATATATATTTCATTGCCTGCTTTGCAGACAGAAACGCAATTGATTTTTGGTGCCGATATCTGATGTTTGTCTTGTTGCTGTGGCAATATACAGATAGTAAGGGTTTTAAATCCATAGCAAAGCACAAAAATATTGTAGAGTTCACAATTTAACCTTTCAGTTTATAAAAATAACAACAAAGAGTATTTGTTTGGGACATAAAATAATTTGTTGCATAATTGTGAAAACATACATCCATATTTTTAGCCTATTCTTCACTGGCTAAAGGACTGAGGACTACACATGCAGAGACAGGAGCAGCTCAGAAAAAGGGTTGTCAAAAGTGCCGAACATCAGATACTAATCAATATTACAACTAGTATTAAAACTAGATACTAATTTGAGCAAGTATAAAAAAAAAACAAAAAACAAAACAAAAAAAAACCAGACAAAATAGGACTGTTCATGAACAGTTTTAGAATGATCTTTGTACAAGATCACATGCAACATTAATAAAACCTCTCATATTTAGGCCCGAGCCCCTACAGGGCATAGGGCCTATTGCTTTTTGTTTTTGCATTTGTTTTATTATTGTGCTATCAAAATGTTCATCAAGTATCAAGCCTTTTGCTTAGGATCGAAATCGAGTTTGAACATTTAGTATTATGATGAGGAATACCCCCCGTGATAACACTGATACCGATATCAGAGCCAGATTAGTTGGCATATACGGTATATGTTCATTTTGTCAGTAAGAATAATTCATTTGATCAAACTAGGGACAGTCCAAGCTTTCAAATGAGGCACTGCATGCAAGTGTGATATCTGAGACATTATAAGTCAACATTCTTGTCAGTTTTAGACACTACAGGTAATAAATGATCTCCCGAGTTGAGAAAAGTGGAGGTTTGATTGAGGATTTGATGAGTATGTGATCTTTAGTCACCACATGGCTGACTGACATAGACTCAAGCAAACTATCTTTTTTTAAGTTTTGTATTAAAGGGGCACTATGTAGTTTGCTGGTGGAGGGTATGACACATTCTGTTCTCTGGAAATGGAACAAAACCAAGCAGTCTCTTGGAGACAAGCAGCAAACCAAGTCAGCTTTTATTTTGGGCAATAAAAACTGACTGATGGCTGCACAAATGAAACATAGATGAGTTTATATCTTACCGAAGAACCTTCCAGGCAAAGCAAAAACAAGTTTATGAGAAAATCATGCGATAGCCTAGAACCCTAGAAAACCTACGTAGTGCACCTTTAAGTTTTATAATGTTACAGCGTTTACATACTTAACACAAAGTATAGCTTTTCAGCTGTCAGTCGATGAATAAAAATGTGCAAGTACATTTAAATAGAAGTAATTTGACCAAATAGAAAGACAAAACACATAATGCATTTCTAATACTAAAAAATATAGAAAAGGGGGGGAAAAAAAACTTATCAAAACTAAAGTTTCTCTCTTTTTTTTTTTTTTAAAGAATCTGTAATTTCCTCCATCTGATCTCTCTCACTTTCTCAATCAAATATATTACAAATATTGTAAGTACATCAGGATTTAACCATTTGATGGTGGTACACTTAAGTGCAGCGCTCAGTAAAATTCTTAAGAGGTATTTTCTTCCTATAAATCCATAAGCGATAGCGAGATAGATAGAGAGCTAGAGAGATAGAGAGAGAGATAGAGAGATAGTTATAGAGCGATAGTTATATATATATATGTAGAGGGAGAGAGAGAGAGAGAGAGAGAGAGAGATAGAGAGATAGTTATAGAGCGATAGTTTTATATATATATATAGAGAGAGGGAGAGAGAGAGAGAGATATGGAAAGTCTATGGGATATATGAAAGCGATATGAGATACAGTGATCCCTCGTTTATCGCGGGAGTTGCGTTCCAAAAATAACACGCGAAAAGTGAAATCCGTGAAGTAGTCACAGCTTTATTTTGTATTATTTTACAATGCAATACTGAACTATGGAATTAAACCAAAAACGAAAACCTGTTTTAAAGCCCAAAATTTGTTTAAAACAAAGCCGTGAAAGATGAAACGCGATATAGCGAGGGATCACTGTATATAATTTTTTTTAATGATTATCTCATTGTATCGCTGAGTACTTCCGGTCCAATTCCATTTTTTTACAGAGTCACACTAAAATGAATAATCCCTAAAGTTCAGACAGTGAACAGTGCGCTGCAGGTGGATGTCTTTATAACAGCTGAAGACTTCACAAATGAGATGAACACTTCCCCAGTGACATTTCTGTGGTGTTAAATGGAGGTGTTAATGGGCCAGTGGTAACGTTAATGCTAACTATGACAAGTGTCTGGCTGCAGACCATAACCACACACAAGCATTACTACACACATTCATCTACATAACATTCACAAAAAACAAAACCCCTCTGATCCACCACTTCTTCATAAAATGTCCACACGTCTTCCACACAACAAATACGAATTTAAAGAGCTTCAACTCCTCGTGTTCTTCGTTGTCAGATTTCAGTCTGCATCATTATTGACGATGGATCTACATCTGCAAAATCATAGAACAAAGCATTAAATAAATATATGCAATTAACAGTAAACTTCACCAACCCCTTCATAATATGTTACTTAAAACTCCACTCCAATGCCATTAACAATATATTTAAAGGTCCCATAACATGCAAAATCGACTTTTCAGAGGTTTTAACCTTCCTACAGTGCTATTTGGGCCTCGTATGTTGTGCCCAAAGTGGTTTTTTGATTGATTCACGCATGCTTTCGCTAGAGAACTGTCTTTTTTGTCCCCCTCGGCTGAGCAGCAGACGGGGGCTCATCCCATGGATGACGGCTTCCCATGGATGACGCAGTGTTTAAGCCACGCCTCCAGGAAGCGGCGCCGCAGAATAAAAACAGCTAATGCTAATGCTACACAGTAATTACGATGGATACGACAGATCGAAGAGTTAGCTTGTTATTTACCAAGCGGCAACGCGTCCGTCGTGAGTACTGGAGCACGTCAAACTCCAGGTCAGATCCAGGACGTAGGACTCAGCACGACGCACCGTCAGGACGGATAAAATGTTTATTCAATGTTTGTGTATCGCTGTTTACCGGAGCACACGGCGCATGCGCACTATCTCCGCTCTAGGCTTTGGCACGAGTTGGGCGGGGGAGGCGCGCGAGTTGGGCGGGGGAGGCAGCCTGCTCTCTGTTCGGGGGGGTCAGATCTCAGAGTGAGCCGTTAGCTTTTGCAAGGAGGGGGCCAGTCCAAGAAATGGGTGTTTTTTGGAAACTGTTATGTTATGGATATTACACAACGCAAAATTTTATCAACAAAGCCCTTAGAATAGACTGTGTAAAGGGGAAAATAGCAGAATATGGGACCTTTAAAAACACTTGACGTTACAATACAAGTTTGATTAAAACATGTATAATTAGAAGTGATAACATAAAGTGCATGTTTAAAAGCGAAAAGACATGTAATATACCTACACTTCACAACACGATATAAACTCTAATCATTACATTTTGGTTAAGTCAATCAGCGAATAACCAAATAATTAGTTTCCACGTAGTTATAAATTAACAAAAAGAGGAATGATTGAATGAAAAATGAAATAAAAAAAAAACAAAAGTAATCTATAAAGAAAACAGGTTGTCTTTACTTTACAATTTAATTGGTTGTTTCTTTATATTCTAATAAAAGTTAGCATTAGCTGTGAGAAACGGTTATCTTAGCCATCTGCTGGAGAGTCCATTAACTTACTTCACCTCAGCGGCTTTGACTGTTGAGCTTCGTCGTTCTCTCAAGGTCATTCAAGTGTCACGTTCGTCGTTAGATCAAAATGGCTCTAATAATTTACATGTTTCATTTTATTCAAATCGCGACCGTCCGTTTTGGAGTCTTATCAGCTTGTGTTTTGACCCGGTGTGTCTACGGTTGTCCTCTGCACATGTTCAGAGCTCCTGCGGTTAAACGATGTGATAGTGAGCGTTATAGAAATTTATGGTTTGGTCTGAGGCTAACGTTTCCACTGTTTAAACGCTCACCACAGTCACTTCCTGGTCTCAGTCTGTTCATCTGTGTGAGAATCTGATCTGGAGTGTTACTGACGGTTTAATTAGAAAACATTTGAGGGAGAGACGCAAAACTACAGCCTTTCTGTGACGAGTTGATGTACCCCTGGTTGGGAAACACTGCTTAAAGCTTTCTTCTTTTCTCTCTCCATTTCTCCCCCTTTTTCTCTCTCTCTCACTCCCTCTTTCTCTCACTTGCTCACTCACTTGTTCTCTCTTTCTCTTTCTCTCCCTCTCTTTCTCTTTTTTCTATTCTCTCTCGCTGTCTTTCTCTCTCTCACTCCCTCTTTCTCTCACTTGCTCACTCGCTTGTACTCTCTATTTCTCTTTCTCTTTTTTCTCTTCTCTCTCGCTGTCTTTCTCTCTCTCTGCACCTCTCTCTTCTCTCTCTCTCTTGCTCTCTCACTCGTTCTCTCTCTTGCTCTCTCTCTCTGTCTCTCCCTCTTTTTCTCTTATCTCTGTCTCTCTCTTGCTTTCTCGCACTCCCTCTCTCTTGTGCTCTTGCGGTCTCTATCGCTCTCTCTTTCTGTCTCTCTCTCCCTCTGTCTGTCTCTCTCTTTCTGTCTTTCTCACTCACTTCCTCGCTCTTTCTCTCTCTCTCCCCTTTCTTTTTCCCTTCTCTCTCTCGCTCTCTCCCTTTCTTTTGTTGTTCTTACTCTATCGCTCTCTCCCCTCTCTCATTCTCTTTATCTTTTTCTCTTCTCTCTCTCTTCTTTCTCTCTCGCTTTATTTCTCTCTCTCTCCCCCTCGCTCTCTCTTCTCTCTTGCTCTCACTCATTCTGTCCTCTTTGTCCTTTTCTCTTCACTCTCTTTTTCTCTTTGCCTCTCCCTCTCTTTCGCTCACTCGATTTCTCCTTCCTCTCCTCCTTTTCTATTCTCTCTCTCTCTCTAACTCTTCTCTCTCACTCGCTTCTTTCTCTCGCTCTCACTCATTCTGTGCTTCTTTCTCTTCTCTCTCCTCTCTTGCTCTCACTTGTTCTGTTGTGCCCTTTTTCTCTTCTCTCTCTCCCTCTCTTTCCCTTTCCCTCCCTCTCCCCCTCTCTCACTCTCTCTCTCCCTCTTTCCCTCCCTCCCTCTACCCCCCTCTCTCTCTCTCTTTCCCTCCCTCTCCCCCTCACTCTCTCTCTCTCCCTCTCTCCCTCCTTCCCCCTCTCTTTCCGTCGCAGGTGTCTCAGTCTCTACCTGTGGGCTCACCAGGGCTGGCTCGGGCCAATCAGAACGCAGCTCCAGTCCGACAGAGAGTGTCCCAACAGACTCTGCTCCTGGGGAAAGGCCTCCGAGGAACGGGACAGGACCAAGTGCTGCTCCGAGCGCAGATGGTAACAAACACAATCACACAGCGTACTTACATCAGGATTCTGTTTGAATACGAGAGGAGAATAATAGTATTACAGATCATGGGACAAAAATGCTTAATTAATGTACAATTTTACCATAAAGCTGAAAAGATACTACTTAAAGTGCCTATGACAGGTCTAGCTACTCTTATGACTAAAATGCATGTATGATAAATATATTTAAAAGTTTGCTAAGATACTTTTATGCCAGTTGAGCAGTTTTTTAGAAATTACAAGCGACCATCCTGTACAGCCAAAACTCATCTAATGTCACAGATTTTTTTATTTGACAGATAATACATATGAACACCTTTATTTTGTTGAATTGATGTTCAAAGGGCCAAAAAAGTAGTTTATTTTGTGTAAATTATGCATAACCTTTGTCTCCCTAGTGTGATGTCATCAATTTATTTACTTTCTGTAATTTTAAACAGATTTTTCAATTTTTCTCCACAAACTGCTACTTGATTGGTGTAAAGCTATAATTTATATTCACAACAGGTATTAATAAACCAAATAAAGTCAAAATTAGAAAATTATAAAAATCCTTTCATACGCACTTTAAACTATGTAACTTTTCTGGTGAAGTGTCCATCACCTGCTTATATCTAGAAGCAAGGGCAGTGGCGGACTTACCAACAGTCCAAAATTGCCTAAAGATGCCTCCTGATTATCATTGATGCAAGGCTCTGAAACAATTGCGTTTCTCTCAGTATCACAGTAAAGTAGTGCAGTGTGAACGTTTAAACAAAAAAAGGCCAACAAAGAAGTGAAATGTATTAATTTTGCCCAAGCCCCTCCCCCATTTCCATCTGAAATGATGACAAAACAATTCACAACCATGAACACAACCTATTAAGAGGCAAAAGATGCTCCTCCCTCTTTGCCACTTTCTCTGTTTCTGCTTTGCTCTTGGACGCGCTCTGTCCCGGCTTTAACCCTCTCCTGTTTGGTCTTTCTCTGGTCTCGGTGTGTTTTCTCTGGTCTGGTCTTGGTTCTGGTCTGTGCTGGTCTTGTCTTGGTCCTGTGTGAAGCTGATCCTCACGTCTGCTATGAGACCCTCCTCTTCCTCCTCCTCCTCTGTCTCCTCCGCTCCCGCCTCCGCCCAGGTGAGCTGCTGTCTCTGCCGTTTGGATGGAAGGATTCGTTACTTAAAGATGACATATTATGCTTTTTACTCAAGAAAATAAAGAGCAGTGGGTGGGAATTTTTGAATGCAGGAGAATATAGATTACTCAGACATTCATGAATCAAAATACAACTTTGAATGGGAAACAATTATACCAATCAGTCAATTTTGCATAATATGTTTTCTTTAAGTTCATACACTGCAAAAAATTTATTTCTAGATGAGATAAAATGTCTTGATTTCAGGATTTCAATCTAAATTTCTGACGTTTTGACTAGTTGAGAATTTTTCTTGATGGAACCAGATTATATTACTTTTCAAATCGTTTCTCAGTTGTTTGAAGACATTACTTCTTACCTCAAGCCAAATGATCTGCCAATGGGTTAAGATCATTTTACTTACTGCATTAGCAAATTTATTTTCTTATTTCAAGACATATAATATCTTGAAACTAGTGAAATATTCTCACTGAAATTCTCAAAGTCAAAACGACTCAAATCCAGATAAAAATGATAAATTCAACTCATTTTAAACTAGTCTATATTTATATTTCTTTTTTGCTGTGTATTTCATGTCTTTGGGGTGCAAGTGTCTGACCAAAACCTCCTAAGCCTCAAACAAGTCCTATATTATTCATTACTCAAGATAAAAATGACTGACTATGAACGATCCCGGGCTTATAACTAGAGATGTCATGATATCTAATTTTAGCGTTACTGTTATTCTAAGAAAAAAACATTCAGCACTTACCCATGATTACAGGAAACATGACCAAACAACAGGGAAGTCTTTCATTTTCTTTAATTACTGTTGTCTAACGCTACAGTTTTCTCAAGATTATGACCAGCTTTATGAAAAAAATAAAATAAAGTGAATGTAACAGAAACAGCCAGATACGTACTTTACATTTAGGTGTATTTTTTGGGACTATAAATATAAGTAAAAAGATTTTGCTTCTAAAATTGTCACAATTATTATGTTTAGTCCTTACAATTATATTGTGACTTGAATAATTAAGATTATCGATAAACTGAATGATCTAGACATCTCTATTTATAACCAACTACAGTTTTAGAGTCATTTAAAGAGCACATGGCCACTGTTTGCCAGCAGAGGACGCAGGAACTATTACAGTTCCTATGCTCTGTAATAAGAGCGGAATTAACTTTTTTCTTACATATAACAATAAACCAAGCTAAAATGTTCTAAAGCATTTAAACAAAAGCCAACTATTTCAAAATCTGTAAACATTTTACAAGTCTTGGAACGCTTTTGATGATTTAAACAACTTTAGATCTTGGGCAGAAGTAAAGTGTTTCTTGTGTTTTATGTTTTTTTGTTTATTTTTTTATGTTCAGATCCAGAGCCTGACGCTGCGGCCTCCTCCTCCTGGAGCTCTCACCATTCCTCCCTCGCTCCGTCTCAAACCGCCCGTGACCACTTCTGGCTCTGTGGCTCCGCCCCCTCCGTTGTCCCGCCCACAGACTGCACTCTTCCCGCCCCTGAGGCCACGCCCAGTCACCACGACAACCACTGAGAACATAACCACGACGACCACGGCCAGTCGTCACCTCTCCGTCCCACCACCAAGTACGTAAAAAAACCCAGAACAACCAACAACAGTTTTTCCACTCTATAAAATGTTGTTATTTCTAGGACAGATCGTGTCTTGTGTTGTAGTCCAGCTGTGTTCAAGGTGCTCAGGTTTCCCATTAAGTTGATACAATTTTCCTCGTTAGATGTTGCGGCGCCATTTGTGGAAATATACGTGATCCAAGGGTTTCTTTGATCCAATTCCAAGAATTTTTACTGTCAGCGTAGTCTGCTTAGGTCGGTCTGAGGTTGGCCACTTTCACGAGACAAAGCCCAAGCTCCAGGTTGTGACAGTTGTTTAATGTGGTCCACAGTGTGGTTGTTGGGTTCACACTGACCCAACAGCTCTTTTACATTGACCTATCTAGTCTACAAGTGACTGAGCTTTATGTTGACAATATTAAATGATTTGTGTTTCAAAGCTCTTTCAGATGTGATTTAGTTTTTCTCATTTTTGTAGCATGACTTATGAAAAAACAGATTATTTAACGTTTTGTCCCTTAAATTACATTTACTTTCATTTATAAAATCAGATGTCACATCCAGCCAAAGATCTTTCTATTACCCAGGATTTACACCAGGAGCTGCAGCACCTTGTTACATAGGCAAAGCTGCATATGTGCGTGTTTTTAGAAACGTCAGTCTACACCAGAGACGTAAAAGCTGCTCCAGTAATGCAAGTCTGTTTATCTAAACACCGTTTTTTATTTCTTACATATTAAATGTTGGTCGGCTGAAGTATTTTGCAAAACTTTTCAAGAGTTGATCACTGGACAATGCTTTACACAGAGCAATAGCGATCAGGACCTGATGCTCGTGAGTCATGTGTTTTTAGTGAACATATTTTGAAAGTGCATCAACGGTTTATTTTGATACTGTGTTTCTCCCACTAAAAAGCCCAGAGATGTGGCGTTGACACTGAAAAATGTGAACGCCAACCTTATTTGAGCGGCACGTAGTATTATGACAACTTCTATATGAATATAATATGATTTGCGGCGGCTACTCCAGTGACGACCCCCCCCCCCACCCCCATCTGTCTGGAGGATTGATCTCTACACTGGATGATCTACGCGCCACCCACCTGGAGGAACTCCCTCAACCCTGGATTAGCCATACCTCGTCTGCCTGGACGAACTCCCTCTTGAGTGGCTCTGGCTCCACAGTCCAAGTGGATGTGTCAGTCCTAGTTCAGCTGCAGCCTGTCCGTCCGTGGGAGTAGGATCTCTCCTTCACTGTGGTTCTCCCGAGGTTTCTACTTTTTCCCATGGGGTTTTGTAGTTTTTCCTCGCTTGAAGGAGGGTCAAAGGACAGGGGCATTCTGGGACAGTTATCTGAACTGCTTTTACCCTTGGCCCATCGAGGCAACTGTTGTTGTGATTTTGGGCATTATAAAAATTAATGGATTTGATTTGATTTGATTTTGAAGTAACAATCCTCTTACTTGAGTAGAGTTTTTGTCTACTCTAAGTTATTAACATTGCTATATACATACATTTCTGACATTCCTCCGTCTCTTGCAGCTCTGTACTCTCCTGTGCGCGCCGTCCCTCTGAGACCCAGGCTGCTCTCTCCAAACGGCCATCGCTCTCCAGCTCCAAAACCCTTCCACCCCATCGCTGCTGCCACTGCTGCTCCGCCCACCACCGCCGCCGGACCCGTCTCCATAAACCGGCCCATCTCTGCACTAAAGACCCAGTCTCTCCTCTCCCCGGGACCGCCTTCCGCCTCCCCGTGTTTCGAGCGATCTCCGTCCGCCGCACGCCAACTGCAAATCATAGCTCTGTCGTCGGGTCGCCAACTTCAAAATGCCAATGCTGCGCCGCAAAAGTTAGCCGTGCATTCAGAAAGCAAAACGGTGCTTCCTCTTAGCCCGACGTTAGTGAAGAGGAGCTCGCCGCTGCCATCCCCGACTACCCAGAAAGAGAAATTAAAACAAGATAAAAGCGAGGAAGTAAATAAAGCACCTAAAGACTTTAAAGTAGGAATTGTTGACCAAAGAGAGAAGGACAAATCAAAAGTTGCTGTTGACAAAGAGGATATTATCGTGGCTAAAAAACCTAGACTGGATGAAACCGTTAACAGCGACGCGATGGATGTTACGGAGCAATCGCAAAGTGGTAATAAAAAGCAAGAAGAGGAAAAGAAAATGGCTGATGTTGCGATGGAGGACCAATCCAAAAAAGTCCAAAACCGTGAAGAAGCGAAAGACTCTAAAAACGAGACAAAACCACGGATTTCCGAAGCTAGCACGCTAACGTCGCCGCTCAAAGCTTCTCCAAGTCCAACGCAAAAGTCAAGCCCAGTGGCCGTTTCCATAGCGTCACCAGTAAGAACTCAAATCACTACGGCGACCGCGGCGGTGTCGGTGGGGCCAAACCAGAGTCCCGTCCCGTCAGCGGTTCCTGTATCTTCCCCGGTTCAAGAGGTAACGACTAATCCGAGCCATACGAGCAGGTTTAACGAGCTGCATTCGACCAATCAGGACGACAACCTCTCCGTGCAGTCCGACAACCAATCAGGTAAATGCAACTACAACAAAACAGACTAACTGTCAACTTCTAATTAGGAAAGCTGATTGGATTCATTTTGTTTGTGCGAACGAGTGGTTTGTGGCTCTCAGATGCAGTGTTTGGAGACAATGAGGTGAAGACCCTGAGCAGGGAGAAGAATTGGTTTGAAAGAGGAGTGAAGGAAGCCATTTTTGTGAAAAGAATGAATCCTTCTTAGACAGGAATGGTGGTTTAAGATTCAATTTAGCAAAGGTTTATGACAGCTTACTAGCACCCTGGTCTAAATCAATGGACCAGTCATATGCTAATCAGGTACTCAACAGTGTCGAGGGAGCTATAGCCAGCTAACAATACGACAGTAGAACAAAAGGCTATCATAGCAAAGATTAGTTTCTCCTCCCTGTGGGCGGGGCTTCCACAGCTCAGAGTGGCACATATAAACCAGAGTTCTCAGATCAGCTGTACTAATTGAGAATGACTTTCGGATGGAAGTTGAAACGTCAAAACAGTGTCCTGATGACGATATTTGAAACCTTCTTTACGATGGAACACTCCTGGACGAATTCTGTCTGCACAATTTATAGAATGTAATGGATTTGATAGGGGTTTATTTGTACAACTTAATATCTGAAACTAAATATCACTTGCTTTATTACTAATTCATTATTGTATTAATTATTCAAAGTGCATATGACAGGTTAGATTACAGCTTTCACTAACACGTTGCGAACATGATTATATTCAGATTTTACAGAACATTTGGCCTATTTGTCCCCAGTTTGACAGTTTCAGTAAAGTTTATAATATTACTTCCTGGTTGAACATGAGTTGCAAATAGTTAGAGACAATTCCACAACTGTTACCGAGCAACCATACTGTAAACAAGGGCCAAAATCCATAGAAATTACACAATAGTTATGATTTGACAAATAATAATACCTGATAATACTTTTAAACAATCATTCAATAAAATAAACTGTCTGAAAAATGTGTGTCCTGCTATAAATTGTTTTGTATGTTGATAACGTGATGACTTCACAGAGGGATTCTGTTTTAAAACTCAGCTCTACTTCCTCTAATTTTAGACTATTATTTTTCAAATTTTCTTCACAAACTGCAACTTAATGGATGTAAAACTATGATAATGATAAATATATCCATCAAACTAAGTCCTAAATTCTAAAAGCATGAGAACCTGTGATATGAACTTTATATGTATATCTACACATCTTGACTGAACAACAATTATCTCTTGTTTCTTCTTGCAGCTCTGTCCAGTCTTTCGTCCCAGTCTCCTCCGTGTTCCCCCTTCGTCTCCCCCACAGTGGAGCCCGCTCTGCCCCCTCCTCAGCCTCCGGACCGACCCACGGACCTCAGCCTGAACCACAAACCGAGCCAAACCAACCACGCCCCCACCCACGCCCAGAACCAGAACCACAGCCAGAACCAGAACCACAGCCAGAACCATGCCCCGGACCAGAACCACACCCAAAACCACGCCCAGAACCAGAACCACGCCCAGAACCACAGCCTGAACCAGAACCACGATACCCGCACAGAACCAGAGACTCTAAACCAATCAGAGGAGGAGGATGAGGAGCAGGAAGCTGAGGGTTTCGACCAATCAGAGGTCTGTCCCTGGGAGCCGAGGGTGTGGCCAGAGGGGCAGCAGGTGCTCACTCACCTGGTGGAGGGCTTTGTGATCCAGGAGGGGCTGACGCCATTCCCAGTAAGAGACTCAAAGGTCCTAAATTATACAATACTTTTAACCGTGTGTGAATGTTTCCTCATCAAAACACACTCGGCCTGCAGTGGTGTTTTCATTCATGCATGTTTCAGTGATTCTACGTCTTTCTCTCCAGAGGGGATAAACGTCGGCATGTTGTTGTCCATACATTTTCACCACTCGTGTTCTGACCATTTTAGTGTTTTCATTGTCACCCCAGAGTATATTGTAGGAACAGAAACAATACTAGACATGTAGAATGTTAATTGATATGAAACCAAAAACAATTCTCTGAGGTGCAGTTTACTATATCCCAGACAGTGTTGGGTATAAATAATACTTAGCTACTGTAAATATATGATTACACTTCTAAGGAATGTGGCACTGCACTGCAAAAAATGAATTTCTAGATGAGTTAAATGTCTTGATTTCAGGATTTTGATCTTGTTTCAATACATTACTTCAAGCGAAATTGTCCGCCAATGTGTTAAAATCATTTTACTTAACCCAGTGGCAACTTTATTTTCTAATTTTAAGCTAAACTATTGCATGATCTGTTTTTTTTATTTCTAGATGAGTTAAAATGTCTTGATTTCAGGATATTGATCTTAATTTCAAACGTTTTGACTCGTTAAGATTAGTTAAAACTAGTCATTTGATGGAACTAAATCATTTTAGTTGTTTCAAACCATTTATGACTTTTCTCAAAACATTACATCTTACTTCAAGCCAAATTATCTGACAATTTAGATAATTTTACTTACCCCATTGACAACTTTTTCTTATTTTAAGTTAAATTATTGCATGATCAGTCAGAAATATCTTGAAACCAGTGAAATATTCTGCATCACATAAGAAATTAAATCTCAGAGTCAAAACTGCTCAAATCCAGAAAAAAATAGAAATTCAAGATTTTCATATTTTGCTGCGTGTGAAAATACTCATTAAATACTTGCAACATAACCACAATGCTTAGAAAGAGAATGCAAGCTTCCTCTGCGAGCTAAAAGTGAAAAACCTGTAGATGTTACGTAATGTTGTCTGGTTACCACCTCAAAGGCAGACAGATAGTTGGCGTTTTGCCATTTGAGCAACATTTAGACAGCTAATTTGCTGTTTACATCTATTTAAATGTCTTTAATAAAACATAAAAGCACATTTGATGGATTTATATTATATTGCAACGAAAACAAATCCCCAAGTAATTTAATAAAGTCGCTATCTTGAGATTGTAACTAAGCAGTGTGCAGTTTTTTTAATTATTATTTTTTTCCAAGCTTTTAAAAAAACACAACACAAACAGGATGAGAGAGCAGACACCAAATTAAAAAAAATCAAAGGAAAAACAAAAAGTAAACAAAAAAGTCCCATTTAGTCCATAGTCTATCAAATTGTTCCTTATATATTACATTTTTAACAAATAACTAATGAGTAACTAATTAACAGTGACCCCAAAACATCAGTCATTCTGCCTCAGCGTTGAAATCAACAGGTTTGGTATCAGGAAGGGCATCAGGTATAAAAACTATTAAAGTGATCTCAGTTTTTAATCTAGTAATAGCAGCGCTTATAAAATGGCTTTAACTGTCGTCAGGATTTAGACCTATATATAGCAAAAATGTATACTAGCCTCGCTTCAAGTTACTTTTTTTGATGAGATTTAATTATGTGATGCAGAATATTTCACTGGTTTCTGACTGATTATGCATTAATTTAGCTTAAAACAAGAAAATAAATTTGCCAATGGAGTGAATAAAATTATCTTGATCCACTGCGTATGTATTGAAACAAGTTAGAAAAAGTAAAATAATGTAGTCTACAAGTCAAAAGGTCTGAAATTAAGATTAATATCCTGAAATCAAGACATTTTAACTGATCTAAAATTCAATTTTCCGTGTAGTTTAGTTTAAAGGTGCACTATGTAACATTTCTTCTGCTAGTGTTTCTTTAAGTGATTTCAAAATACTGTGAGTGCAAATCCACTGCCATTCATTGTAAGTTATAAACATCTGGTTATCTGAATAAATATAAGTTTGAAAAATGTTTGTATTTTGCAGGTGAACCGGTCATCTTTACTGGTCCCAGATCAGGTCCCCAAACCACAGGAAGTGAACGGGACCAATGGGACCGCAGTATTGCCGGTCCCCACGGAAACCAGGAAGCAGTCGGAGCACTCGACGGACTCAGAGGAGGAGGAGGAGGGAGGAGAGCCAGACGACCAGAACTCGACCACGACAAGTAAGAAGACATATAATTAATTTATATTGTTAGGGACCAAACAGTAAGGCAACAAGACAAAGGCTCAAAAGTCCAAAAGTTTTATTGGCCATCAACAAAAAGGCCTATAAAAGAGGTCAACTAAATATAATGTCACCAAAATATAATGTCAAAATAATGATAACAGAAATAATCTGACCTCCCTAAATAAGACACAAGGAAACTTATATAATACAGGGGCTAAACCAAATAATATCAACCCAATACATGGGGGGAAATTAGTTCAAACCCAAAGTCAAACAAAGCCCTCTACCCCTTGGCCCTCCCTCTCCTTGATGGTCTAGTCCATTGCCTTTCTCCCATCCAGCTCCACCCCTTGCCACACCTTCTTAGTTCTTAAAGAGGTCTTGCCAGGGCTGAGTCAGTTCTTTATTAAATGTGTGGCATGGCCATCACATATATACTGCCTGCTAAGGATTGTAGATTTGTGTGTCAGAACATTAACAGATTCACTCACCCGTAATAAATGTGAAATAATTAATTACATCAAGAAAATCATTCAATTCTGTACATTATTTTGTTTTATATTTTTGTGATCTTCAATTTTTTTGGCGCAGTAATAAAACTTATTTTTACCTAAACCTGGAGTAAAACTAACTTTGCCAGCGAGATGAATTGGTGTAATTTTTTTGAGAGGATACTGAACCAATCACAGCACAGTGTTGAGGTTTGAACAAAAGCCAAAAGGTGAAACTCTCCCATTTGACCCAAAACAAACATGGCAGCGCTTCGGCCTATTTGATCAGAAAACCTTTTTTGTTTTTAAAAAAAGAACATTTATGTATATTTGTGGACGGAAAAGATGCTGTTCTCTCAACTGGATTTAAAGGACACTTTTTCTGCAATAATGACTTTTATGAGATTTTAACCATGTTCTAACATTATTTGTTCCATCATACAAAAAAAAAAAAACATACCTGGAGTTGCATTTAGCTTCATTCATGCTAGTCTGATGAATCCTGGTGAGAAAATCCTCTCCCTCCAAGCGTCATAAACACTCCCTGCTGAATTCCCTCGATGAGTAACGTTTTTCCGATGTGCGACGTGTCTCTGAGAATCATCTGCTCTGTTTTTAAGTCCATAAATTGTTCTGAGCATTTCTGCCTCAAATCACAATCATTACAGCTTATTCAACATGGATTAGCACGGCTAGCATAAGCACTAATGTGTAATTGCCTCTGCAGCCACAGCTAAGTTACTCTGGTGTCTCCCAAGGCTGTGACAAAGTTATAATGTTCTTTGTAAAAACATTTTATTATTAGTTCTAGCACATGAGATGTCAAGGAGTGATTACTGTATAAACTCTCTGCTTCAGGGCCGCCTCCCAGGTTGCTGCACTGTCAGTTCTGTGGGAAACAAGGCCACGCTCACAACTTCATGAGGTCCAAGCGCTTCTGTTCTACTTCCTGTGCTCGTGGGTGAGTTGAGTTAAGGCTATGTTGTTGTTGTTTTTTTTCAAACTAGCCATGCCCAGATGCTTTGGCACAAGCGCTGAAGTTGTTGTCGGTTCATGTCAGTGTACGTCACATGTCAAGAATAGAGTTAAATTGCGTCTCTTTCTACGATAAAGCAAAGAGTGTTTACTTTGCTGTACTTGCAAAATTGGGTCACAAATGTTGCCTGAAAGGTGAAAGGTTTTTGCAAATTAAAGTCTCAGATAACAGGGCTTTTGAACGGCTTCATTTTACAACTTTACACAAACATTTAACTGTCAAAGACCTTCATTAAAGTAATCATTAAAAGCTCAAAATCAGACAAAAACTTAATTAGTATTTAGTGCAGCACTATTACTGCACGCAAGGAAAGTTTCATTTATTTGATGGAACTAGATTATTTTACATAACATACATAATTATATGTGTTCCATGTGAGACTTTTTTTATTCAATATATGTTTTTGTTTGCTCAAATCCGGGACTTGAATTCAAAACCTTATGGCAGCATTTCACCATAAACATGCTAAAATAATCCCTAAAACCAAATGCAATGTACTTTATTCTTTTCAGTGCTGTTCAAAAATGTCCTCAAATGTAGTGAAGTAAATGTAAAAAGACTTAATTAAGTACAGATACATGAATACAGTTATTATTTTTGTACTTTTATACTTTACCTTAACTTCTACCACTGCTCAACACTTTTTTTTTCACAAACTGCCTCTTGATTGGTGTCAAACTGTGATAAAAGTTTAGGTGTTACAGCAGCACACAAAGTAATAATTAGAAAAACATGAAACATATGCACTTTAACGTTGTGGAATTTTCTTTTTAGTCAGTTGTTGTGATCATTTCATACAGTAGATACAAAATGACTGGCCTTCTGACCTTAGCTGAGAGATGGCTTGTAAATGTGTTGTTCATTCATTTGTTGACTTGTCACACCTCTTGTGCACCTTCAGCGGTCGCACTCACCACTTCCTGTTTCAGATTACACAGAGTCACATGGTACAACAGTGAGACTCTCACAAAACCAAACTATTTACAGATTTAATAAGACTCAACCAATAGATTTGATGATTTGATGTCATATTATAAAGAGCTAACTGCTAACTAACTACTTCATTCAAATTTTTATTAAAACGTAAAATAAATAAAACACATTAAATATCTATCTATCGATCTATCTATATCTATGTCTATCTATGTCTATATCTACAGAGGTCTGTCTAGATCTATAGATAGATAGTTAAGTATAGTAAAGAAATATAGTAAAAATATAGTAAAGACTAACTGATGGTTTTCATTTATAAATCCCTTCAGTTTATTATTTTAATTTGTTTTATTTTAATATTAGGCTTCAAACTTAGCATTAGCATTGGGCGACACACACATTTATCAACACTTCAGCTGGGGAAGTGTTCTCCTCATTTGTAAAGTGTAAACCTTCACCCTAAGTGATCTGCATTTATTAACTTTAGCACGATTCGGCAAAAGCCTGACAAAGTGAGAATCAAACAGGAACTAGTGACGCTATCTAGGGCTGTCACTAACAATTCTTTTTGTAGTACATCAGTTGTCTAGTAGTTAAACGATTATTTCTACTGTATATTTAGACTTTTTAAATACATTATCAACCAAATAAAGGTTGAAATATGGGACCGAAGGCTTCTTGATCTGGAATATTTATAAATAAAGTATATTAATGATGAAAATCTGCTATTGTTTTTTTATATATTCTTTTTTGACATTTTGATTCAATAATGTTGCCGTCTTTGTTATAAAAGGTCTTTTGACATGTGTTTTAGAGTCTGTATTGTATTGTCTAGTTCAGTGGCTCCCAACCTTTTTTGTGTCAAGTACCCCCTAAGCTTTGTCTCACACTCAGAGTAACCCTTAACTTGAGTTTCAGGCAAATAAATGGGTTTACTAGGCACATATTGTCAATTAAAACTATTATATTTTAGTTTGAATTATATTTATGGACCAAGATACTTCAAAAAGATGCTAAAGTTGCAACTACTAACACTTTTTTGTTCAGATAAAAGTATATTTCATCTTCTTTTAAAACCTCAAACCATTCTAAGTTCCCCTGGTAATTGCTCTCGTACCCCTTGTCGTCCCTGTACCCCTGGTTGGTAAACACTGGTCTAGTTAATGATTCCGATTATCCATTTTTACAGTTGATGTTTTTTTATAGCCGATGAGTCACAATTAGGTCGATTAATAGTTGCAGCTCTAATGCTAGTGTTGGGCTGGCCTGACACTGAGCCCATTTGTTGAGGGTTTTGACTTAGTTAATATTAAAGTTTACTAACCAGAAACATCATTTAATCTCCGAACAAGTTATAGTGTAAGTTAAAGGAACATTAAGCCATAACATTCATATAAAAGTTGTGAACACAATCACGGCCGTATGGTTAGGGATTACCTGATTATTTTTGTCTATAATGTGTTGAATTGGAATTTGTTAGTCTTTTTCCTTTCTCCATTTGTGATTGAATAATGCCACCACTTCTCTCCAAAGTAAAAATAAAAACCTCATTTGTGTTTGTTTCACGTGGATAGGGCCAGTAACACGACATGTTTGAGCATCCAATTCTAACAAATGTGTTTAGGGGATAGTCCATGGCGTAATAATAATGGGTTTGTTCTCTTTAGGGATCAATAATGTTCCTAAATCTCAATAATTTTGCTTATTTCAGGTTTAATGTGCGCCTGACGAAGCGGCTCCGGGCTCTGAGCGCAGGGAGTCGCTCCGATCGACCTCGTCCTGTTCTGAACCGAGCCGAGTCTGTGCCGGGGAAACCACTGCTGCTCAGACTGGTGATATGTCTAAATAATAACACTTTTACTGCAATCAGAATGTCTTTACAACCGACTACATTATAAAATCTCCTGTCTTTAGCCTAAAGACCTGTGGAGCGCCGGTCGCCGAGAGAAAGAGGTGAAAGAGAAACCTCCTCCGGCAGCAGCTGCAGAAGAAGAAGAAGAGGACGACATGGAGGTAGAGACAATTTGATCAAAGTGCTCTCGAATGTTTCTGAAACTGAAGAATCCCATGGAATCAAGGGAATGCCTGTAATATCCAAAATTTAGCATAAAATTCTGCATAAAAGCTCAGTAGCTCGTGATCACATTCTAGAATTTTGATATTATAGTTTCAGGTGGAGGGCACGGGCATAAATAACTATGGGCAATATATCGGTTCCAGTATCCAGTTTTTTTGTAATATCGGTATTGGCCAGAAAAAAAACTGTAGATATTTGCCTTTTTTTTTTTTTTTTTTACTTTTTTCAGAGGGACCAGTGGGTAAAAATGGAAATCTGTCCATATTGTACCAGTTTTTGTTTCATGTGGATGGACTCAGTAATGACAGAGATTGTAACCATAAACCAGGTCAACAAATCTCCAATCTGACAATTAATGTCATAGAATTCTGACCTGTTTCCATCTTTTTTCAATACCAGAGAGATAAATGCTCGTAAATGTCTTATGTTTATAGACCCTTTAAAAGTTTGTTAACAAAAACATTTTAAATTCGGAATGGAGGCAAAAGTGAAGTGGAATATGATGTGATTTCACTGGAGAAACTGTGATTTAACCTCAGAATATCACAAAATATGAAAAATGTAGATGATATTGGAAATGAAAAAGCACTCAGACACATGTGAGTGACATCAGAGCTGCTTTAAACACATTTATTATTGTATTTTATGTTATCTTTCAGGAAATTATGATAAACTTTGCATAAATCTGGAACAATCCAGATTTATGGGTTTTCCTGGAAAAATACTCACAGAAACGTTGAGCCTACAATCATTTTTCCATTTTATCTAGAGCTATATTAGATACTATTCCATAAATTATATTCTTTTGATGCTAAAATTCATTCATTAAGGCTAAAACATTGTATTTTGTCCATCAGTTGTTATAGAAAAGCAAACTAACTGACCTTTCTACTCTGGAAATTCAAATGTGTTGCTTTTTCCCAACACAAACACTTAAAACCAGTAGAAGTTAGATCTAATGTGGGAGAATCATTGAAAAATTTACAGTGAACTTAATTTTGCCTCCAATCGCCTCCATTCTGGAATTTTGATGACATCACATTTTAAAGGGTCTATTAACCTTGTTTTACAGCGTTACCAAAGACTCAAACAAAAAACACACAAACTAACCCTCTGTGCAGGCGGAGGCCGGAGCCGAGGAGGACGACGGAGACGACGCACCTGAAGACGAGGAGGAGGAGGACGACGACGAGGAAGAAGAGGAGGAGGAGCCTGCTGCCATGACAACATCCCCCCACAACAACAGCATCCCCCATAACAACAACCACATCTCCCACAGCAACAGCCTCACCCATAGCAACAGCCTCACCCACGGCAACACGCAGACAGAGGGCGTAGTACAGCAGCGCGTCCAGAGGAGGGCGTCTGCTCCGGCCGTGACCTCGACGTTCAGACCGTCACCGTCGCAGTGGAGCGTCGAGGAAGTGACCGCCTTCATAAACACGCTGCCAGGTGAGAAATTATCTTTTTTATTGCACTGACTGAATCCTGCCATCTTTATGAGAACAAACATTGCATCAAAGGACAAAAGCGAAAATCAAAAGTCTGGGTGACACTGATATTCTGCTTTTGCATTGATAGTTTCCATTTTTTTGTTCAGCTGTGTCTCTTGCAGTCTCAATCTCGGTGTTATATTTTCCATTACATATGTCCTTAGTTTTTGGTGTTATTGATCATCACTTTTAACATATTTATCACTTTGGTGAAAGATGTCCTCAGGGAAAGTGTAAAAAGAAACTAGTTCAGGTGACAAAGGGATATCCCAGAACAGCATATCACAAATTATAGAGGTGGATAATACATCAAATTTTAGATCATGTTTGGTCGATGTTTTCATGTTTTATAGGGAAACAAAGTGATACATTTTGACTGTTAAAACTGAAAATCATACGGCGTAATTGACTCTGTGCACAGAACGTCATTTTTAAATTGTTATGCATTAGCGTTAGCATTGAGACACGAACACGTCCCTTTATAAACACAAGTGTCCTCTGGTGAAGGACTCGCTTTAACGTGTTTCAGAGACGTCCAGCACAACTCACTGTTCACTGCACGATCTGTCAGGATTTATTCATTTTAGACAGACTGGACCAAAACCCCCTAGAAATGAATTAGACAGGAAGTACTGAGCTAGCCATTTTAAAAATACAGACCAACTGCCACCGTGTGCACAGTCTCAATTGCAGATATTATATGTGCTATATGTATGAACTTAAATTTAAGTCAGTTTTGTTCTCTTTTCATTTGTTCACCTTTAGAGCTGTGTATTTGTCAGTCTCACTTAGGTCTTATTATTATGATCTTCTGCTTTAGTTATTATTTAAATTATTAACATACTGAATGAATACCGAAGCGTCAGTAATCTTCATAGAACATGCCGTACCATACATGACCACAAGATGCTGCTCTAACACCTGTTGTAGTTGTAACGGGGGATACTGTACATATGGACAATGAAGGAATTTAATTAATTTAAAATGGGTACCAAGAATGGTGATGAAAGTAAAAAAACAATTTTGTACAATAATATAAACTGCAATTTTTTTCCAATAAGTCTATAATCTTTTTTTTTAACCTTTATTTAGTTTCTTAGTTATACAAACTCAAGTCCTTTTAAATTCTGAATAATTTTCCTTTCAATAAAATGTTTCAAAGTTATACATTTTTACCAGAATATTGTCTCAAAATCATAATCAGATAGTTCGAAAAGATATTTGTTTGTCATATATTTTGTCATATTCATTCCATTCAAGTATGTAGTTCTGTGGAATTACTTGTCCAAATTATGGATCTAATTGCGATTTTTCTGACCAGTTTTGCGATTGCAATTAGATTTATGTTTTAAAAATAGGACTCTGTTCAAAGTTCACATTTTAAACACAACCAGGAGAATTGACAAAAAGACTGAAACAGAGAAACTAATAAAAGAATCACGTTTTGGAAAGTTTTGTCAATTTTAGTTGCGTTTTAGTTGCTTTTGTCACTTTTAGATGCGTTTTTGTCCTTTTTAGACACATTTTTGTCGTGTTTTTGTTACTTAGTTGTGTTTTTGTTGTTTTTAGTCGCATATTTGTCACATTTAATTATGTTTTTGTCACTTTTAGATGCGTTTGTAATTTTTAGACACCTTTTTGTTGTGTTTTTGTCACCTATAGTCGCGTTTTTGTTCCTTTTAGTTGCATGTTTGTCACATATGTGTTTTTGTATGTTTCTGTCACTGCTATTCACATTTTTGTGCAACTTTGTAAATTGTTTTAACAAATCTAAACTACAGGGATTGCAGTTTTTATGCAGAAAAAGCAGGATATTTGTTGTATGTCAAGAAAATTATTGCACTTCAAAACTTTCAGCATTTGTGATTTGTTAAATGCTTCCATGAAAATTTGCAATTTCGATTTGATTTCGATTAATTGTGCAACCCCACTTTACACAATCCTCAATCTCTTTTCGTAAACAATCAAAAAAGTAAATCTAACAGAGAAGTTGACATCTGTTTCTGCATCTGTCATTTTGATTTAAACGTTTGCTGTAAATTCTTAATCAGGAGCAGACACTTCACTCTCTGTCGCCTTTGCTGCACAATTAAACGTTTCACAAAAGTCTCTGAGGTGTAACTCAAGGCGTGGTCCATGTGTAGGCGAGATTATCTAAAACATCTGGATTTAGAAACAATACAGGACACACAACCCGCAATTAAACATGTTTACTGAGGTACTGAGCATCTACTATAAGGCAGAAAACAATTATTTATAGGATTTATCGAGTCTAGATGATCAGATTTTACAATATATTTCTGACTAGTATCAAAGTTTTTGTAATATAATCTAAAAATAACTAGAGATTTTTGTATCATTTTAAATGTCATTTTCAACAGACTGGCAGATCATTTTGAAATGTGTACTTAGATTAATCGATGAGTAGTTTATATCACGAAAAACACCCATGAATATTATATTATTACTGTACTACAAAAATGAAGCTAAAGAGATGCCTTTTAAAAAAATGTATTAGTGCTTTTAGTCAAGTCAACCTCGATGTTCTTAGTTAAGTCAACCACATAGATTTCGGATTTTACAAAGTCAGTTGGTAGCTATGCAAAAAGAAAAAAATGTAAAAAACGTTTTTAGCCAATTTTAAGTTGTACCAATGAATTCTTCAAGTCCAATTCTATCTCTGTGGGGTTTTTTTTTTGCATGCACACTAACATTAATGAATATGAATACAAATGAGATGAATGGTTGTCAGTCCATGTCTGTTGCTGCTTCATGTGCTCTGGAGAAGATGATCCTTCCACTTGTGAAGTGGTAATTACGAGTACATAATGTTCAAGTTATGGGTGTGAATACAGAGTAAACAAGTGAATTCACGTTAGACAGTATACTACAGCTGACTCAGGAAAAAAACCTGAAAATTCAACACATTTTATTATGTAAAGTAGAAATATAGATGCCGTTCAACATGTGTGAGCCATGTACTTATGCAGCATCAAAATACAGTGCTGACAGGTAGAAAAACATGTCATATTTTTAATTGTGATTCTTTTTCTGCTGTCTGCCATAGTGAAAGGTCAAAGGTTATTTTCTTTTCAGCAAAAAATATTTCCCAGTTTACCACTAGAAATTGCGAGATGAGGGGGCGTTCATGTGCTATTTACCACCGGTAAAGTGACATTTACCATAATTCCCACACCACATGAAGGCAACAACGAGTTGTTAACCCTGTAGCGAGTTGTCCCCTTGTCCAGGGGGTACCCTGCCCAAGGCCCAAAGTCACTGCCCATCCCATTGACTTTGCTCCAGTCACCTGCGACCCCTCACGGGAACAAGCGGTAGTAAATGAATGAATACTTCCGGCGATACTTCTGTGGTGATCAGTGGAGGCTTTTTTGTGTCAATGCTAACGCTAATGCTAATTTTGAAGTATAATCAAGATAAAAATCTACATATAAAAACAATTGTCCAGTCTTTACTTTACATTTTAATTGGTTGTTTCTTTATTTCTTCATTATTCTTCTTTATTTTATGTTTTAATAAAAGTTAGCATTAGCTGTGAGAAACAGTTAGCTTAGCCAACTGCTGCTGTGAGAGCTCATTGCTGCTTTGTCTGTGTCAAACAACATCTTCATTCAGCAGCACATTTTTAGGCATGTTTTGAAGTCCGTGTAATGTTCAGAAAACGATTATTCGATCACTAATTAGTCAACTATCGATTAACGTGTCCCAGCCCTAATCTAAACTGCTATTTGTGAACGAAAACTACGTCTTTTCTTGTTGTTTTCAGGCTGCGGGGACGTGGCGGAGGCTTTCCGGGTGCAGGAGATCGACGGCCAGGCGCTCCTCCTGCTCACCGAGGACCACCTCATGACGAGTATGAACATAAAACTGGGACCGGCCCTCAAAATCTGTGCCCACATCAACTCGCTCAAGAACCAGTGACGGACCAAGACGAAAACACGGAAGAAGCTCGACAAAATAAAAGAGTGAAGCAATATACTGTAAATGTGAGGCAGGAAGGAGGTTATGTTTTTATAGAGTAGGAAAATGAAGAGAAAGAGAAGATGGGGAAATGCAATAAAATAAGCATAAGGAAAATAAGCTGACACCAAGGACGATTTCGACCGTTATTTGGGTTGAATTGATGTGTCGAAAGTCATGGGAAGATTTTTTTATTTCAAATCTACTTTTGTTATTATCGTTCTGAAACCTTTACAGTAGAACGATTTTGAATATTTATACCTTTTTATCTATCCGTTAATCCATCTTGTTTAAATGTTTTACTCGTTTAATCAGGTTTGAAAATGTTATCAACAAAAAAAAAAAACATGTTGTTGTTGGGACTGGTGCAAGAACCAGTATAAAGATTTGTATTTATTTAATTATTATTTGGGGATTTGATCTCATTTTTTGGTCTATTTAAAATTCATGCTTGACTTGATATTTATTGTTTATAATTAATATTGGGGAAAAGCTGGACTATTATCAACCCTGAGCTAATCATAGAGACTAAACTGAAAGAAAACGCAATAAAAACATCGTCTAAGTATTAAAAAAAACAAAATGCCTTTATCAGTTTGGCACGTCTCAATTAGTCCCAAAATAGGACTAAATAAAATGGCTGCGTTCATGTTTATTTGCACACACAAAGGCTGCAACAATTAATCCGATTAATTGTGACTTGTCGACTATAAAAAAAAAAATACTAGTCATAATTTTGATAATTACCTGGACTATACAGACCAGGCCCGGGTCCAGATTAACACCAACACATACGAAAAGACCTTTTTATAATGAAGAAAGTGGCAATATTTAATCAAACTGCCAAAAAAAAAAAGAATAAGCTATTTCAGAGTTTCATCAATAATACACTTTATTGATAAATATTCTCTATCTAGAAGCCTTCAGTCTCTATATTTCAACGTATATTTGTTTAATAATGTATTTAAAAGGTCTCAGTGTCCAATAGAAATGATCATTTGACTAGTGGACTACTAAAATAATCATTCGTTGCAACTCTAACACGCACAGGACTAGAACTGGACTGCATTAGGACAAAACCTGGATCAACCAAGACCCAAACCAGGACAAGTTCAAATCCACTTCATGCAGCAGTTTGTTGAGTTCTTTTACTATTTATTTATTCAGATTAATTTTTTTTCAACTAGACATAAAACACAAAAAAACTGAACAAGACAAGAAAGCAAAAAAAGAAGCACATAACTAAAACAGATTCACATTAAAATCAAAACAAAAGTCCCATTTAGTCCACAGTCTGTCAAAAATTGTCCATTATTTTCAATTTTTCGAACGTCTGTTACAATTCATTTCTATATCAAGCCAAAATTTAAACTTTGCCCATTTTTTAAACCATTTTAGACTCAAACTAACACAAGAGACCCACTTTTTCCTCTATTTATTGTAACTTTCAGCTTCTCTCCCATGACTTTGGACATTTCTGTTTGAATGCCTATTGAAATCCTATTGAAATGTATTGGAGGCCTTTGAGACGCACAAGAGCAGAGTCTTTGACAAATTTCACCGTTTTAACCTGTAGCAGACGACCGTAAACTGCAAAAAAATTGTGATTCCTACGTTAAAGGTGCACTGTGTAACTTTTCCGACACCTGCTTTGCCCGGAATGTCCCACAGTGCGGCATTAAACTGATCTTTTTTCCGTTTATTCAGTCACACGTGTTTTACTTCTCAAAAATATGTTTAAAAACATGCATTCTTACAGTCACTGGACTCGCCCTCCGCAGATCAGACTTGTAAGTACTTGACGTGCTTGTCTCCATAGAAATAGCTGTTTTAAAGCCATGCTGTGGAACATTTCGGGCCAAGCAATAACTACTTCATGTTGATTAAAGGTTACATTGTGCGTCTTTGATTTAAATGACTTCATGAAATGAATTCAGAATATTTTTTGTTTGTAGATTTTTTGCAATTTATTTCTGACTAAAATCAAACAATTTTTTCTTAAAACAAGTGAAAATAACTGCCAGTGATTTTTTGTATTATTTCAAGTGTCATTTTCATAAGCTACTGGCAGATCATTTTCACTGAAGAAAGAAAAATAATGTTATAACCAAGTCAGAAATATCTTCAGACAAAAGAAATCTAGTAAATAAGCTAAATCTAATTATTAAAACAACTTAATATTCTGAATTCTGTCTCAAACTAATTTCAGCATTTCATTTTTTTGCAGTTTGTGGTTTCTTTCTGTGAACATCGCTCGCTGTCGGAAAGTGTAAATCTGAAGCTATTTCTTGAAGGATTTTGAACATTTAATATATAAATTTGTCTATTTAGTTCTGTTTTTCTTTAGGACGTGGCGACAAAGCGTTCTGGCGTAGCTAACATAACCGCTGTGTGTCCCTGACTAAACTAAATGTAGACTTTGTAAGTGGTTCATGAATGTTTTCTATCACTATAATCACACCAGGGTCGAGACTGCTGTCTTTAATCGTCACATTTTTATGGTATCCTGCTTGAAATTATTTAATAAATGAAGGATTAATAATCGCAATTGTGTCTGGTCATTTAGACAATGTTTAGAGTCTTATATTTTGGTCATTTGTTTCAGCAGTGAAAGAAGAAGTACTCAATTTTGTTACTTAAGGCGAGGCATTACAGGGAAAACACAATTGTTTTATTTTTTGCTTTTTGGTCAGTTTGCTCTCTCAACACATTGGCTTTTAACAAATTTGTCCAATCTGCTCCTAAAGATGTTTTATTATTTCATTTAATCCACTGGGGTTTTCTTAAAATCCATTTTTCTCCCACAGAGACACAAAGATCTGCCTTAAAGTAGCTCCTACACACAAGAAACTTTACAATCTTGTACTTAAAAAGATTTTGACAGAGCATACAGAAGGATTTGTTGATATCTAATTTTGAACATTATTTATTAAAGTTTTAAGGCAAAATGAGGCAGAATTTTTAGGCTAATTTTCAGTCAGATCTAGTTGACTTTAAAAAAAGGAAATAAGAAATCCAAAATCCTCTCTGTAAATTCTTTCATTGCTAATATGTGTACAAAATGAACCAACAAATTCAAACCTGGTTCAGTCAATTTTTCAGATCGAAATGTCCCAAATGTGTGTGAAAATGTAAAATGCCTTATTTCTATATGAAAGTATTACATGGTATAAACTTGTAATACATTTTTTTCTTACATTTATGTGAGTATAAATTACAGGAGAAGTTTCAAATTGATAGCTTTAAATTTAAGATTTTTTCCTATTCATCTGCTGTGTCTCGCCTTAAATTAAAGTACAGTCACTGGAGGCAAAATTTACTCAATTAAAAGTAAAAGTATCACATAAACATCTGCATTTGTATTTAGACAGGGCTCTGATATCACTAACGTATTTTTTCATTTACCAAAATCTGATTTTTTTCATATTTTCTAAAGTTCATCAAAGTTTCTTCATTGAAATCATATTATTTTCTACTTCAATTATACCTCCAGTTCGAAATTTAGAATATATTTTGAAACCGTCTACAAGAATCCAGCTGCTTAAAGTAAAAAGTCTTTACAGTCCATTTGCACCAGTAGAGGGCAGCAGAGACAGGTGAGCGACCATTATCTGAAATATGTCTTTTATAAAATGCATTGATATTCCCTGCACTCACATCCTGCTCCTTCTGCAAGTGTTTTTCTCACTTGGGTCTGTTTTCAGTTACACGGTGGTTGGACACAGGTTTTGAAAAGGAGTCTGAACCACGCCCCGAGAAAAAACTCCAAAAATCACTTCAGGACGATCAGCAGCAAGCAAAAGTGCAGCTATTTCTGGAGTCATTTTGCATTTCATTTTTTCAATTTCTTGGTTTATCATAGAATTTGGGACGGTATTTTTCGTCAAGGATTTCTATTATTACAGGTTTACATTTTATCCCATTTCACAAAATCATTTTTAGATTTTATTGAGAAATAAGTAAAAAGTGGATTTACTGTAGATATTTACAGTAAACAGACATCAGATTTGAAGAACAAAAGGTAAGTTATTAACAATTTATATGTTGTAAAAGTGCACTCCAGTTTTGTCTGACATTTCAACAGATGCGAGGATCAGAAGAGGCACGAATTTTTTAGACCTAAACATTGACTTAATTGATTACAGTTATGAAATAAATAAAAAATTGTGGATTTACAGTTGTTGTACAAAATCTGAAAATTCAACAAATCTAATCTAAATTCAACAGTTTTGCCGTAAGTTTTAAAAGGTGCATTATGTAACTTTTCTGGTGGAATGTCCTGCTTGTCTCATTAAAGTATTATTGCTTTGCCTTGAATGTTCCATGGTATTTATCTTTCACTTACACAAATACAGGAGTTTTATTGGGAGAAAATACTTTTGCTGGAGTCACATGTTCGTCTCGATGGAGATTGTTAAGTTTTACGTTGTTTTTCACACATTCCAGGCAAAATAACTCTCCACAGAGAAAAGAATATTTACAACTCTCCACCAGAAACTGTACATAGTGCCCCTTTAAGATCTAATTCAGGACTATTCAATTTAAGACCCTCAACTCATCTTCCAAAAATATAGAAAATATTTTATCTCCTGTTAGTGGTTTAGTTCTTGTTTATACCTGGTTTATGCCTGGTTTAGTCCTGGTTCAGACCTGGTTTAATCCTGGGTCAGACCTGGTTTAGATCTGGTTTTGTCCCAGTTTAGTCCTGGTTTAGACCTAGTTTAGTTCCCCAGATGTTGGAGCATTTCATATTATATTTTTCAAAAGCGTTTCTGGCCCTGAGGACAAAACCATCTGAAAAATCTGGCCCTTGGTAAAATAAAGTTGAGTAGCCCTGCTGTAGTTTCTCAAACGAGTGCCTTCAGATTGAAAATGACCTTTGGATGGCAGTTGAAATGTCTAAATATAAAAAAAACAATGCATTTTTCTACCATTAGACTCTGCAATTATTACCTTTTTATCATAAATATAATGTGTTATGCCTGTCATGTAAATCAACAGACAATGGACAGCTAACACACAGCTCAGAACATTGTTTTTGACATTTTGTGTTTTTTTGGTCAGCTTCACCCTGGTCTTGTCCAGTTTAAAGGGGCACTACATTTAAAGGAGTTAGTTGTTCCACAAAATGGCATTAAGTGAATCCTCTCTAGTGACAAACAGGCGAACAAACTAAGTAGATACACCCGCAAATACAGCTAAATTATGACTCATTGTTCACAAGTAACCTTTCTGCTCACGTGAGGTTATGCCAAACTAGTTAATTTAGCAGATTTTTCTTTTAGATTTCCTTCCTTTTCACTTTTCTCCTCCTGACACAGCTCTTCTTCTTCTAGACTGAACACTGTCGCTCCCCCGCTCTCCTCTAGATGGCGTTCATGTGCAGACAGGTCACCGGCACGATTGCCAGCAGCACCGGTTGGGTCGGCCTCATCGTTGCCACGGCGACCAACGACTGGGTGCGCACGTGCGACTACAGCGTGGCGACATGCGTGCGCATGGACGAGCTCGGGTCCCGCGGGCTCTGGGCCGAGTGCGTCATCTCCCCCTCGCTTTACCACTGCGCCGCGCTCAACCAGATCCTCTCCCTGCCAGGTACGGCCACGCCCTCTTTATGTAGACCACGCCCACAACAACCACGTCCACTTAACAGACCATGGCTGTGTCTGAATGTCCACACTATTCCCTGTATGGGGCACAATATAGTGGTCATGCCAGTATTAGTGCTGTCCCAATGTCCAGCAGGTGAAAAAGGAGTGCACGCAAAATTTACCACAATGCACCTTGAAAAGTAGTGTCCAGCGCTGGTCACTAGAGGTCAATATTGATCGATTATTGTAACTCTCTTCTCTTTGGTCTCCCCAATAAATCCCTCCACAAACCGCAGCTTCTCCAAAACTCTGCAGCCTGCATCATCACCAGGACGCCCTCCCACCATCACATCACCCCCATCCTTCAACAGCTTCACTGGCTCCCCATAAAACAACGGATTCACTTCAAAATTCTCCTAACCACTTTCAAAGCTGTCCATAATCTGGCTCCACCGTACGTCTCTGACCTCCTCCACATCTCCACTCCCTCTCGCTCCCTCCGGTCCTCCTCCTCTCTCCAGCTCTCTGTCCCCTCGTCGCGTCTCGTTTCCCTACAGCCGCTCTGCCCCTCATCTCTGGAACCCTCTCCCTCCTGACCTCCGCAACATGGACACCCTTCCACTTTTCAAATCCAGACTCAAAACTCACCTGTTCAGACAATACTACACCACAGAACTCACTCCAACACCATCCTCCAGTTCTGTTTGTGGGTTTTATTCTGTTTATACTTTAAACAAACTGTTACGCAGTAGAGTAGAGTCAGCCGCTTTCCTCAGCTGTGAATAGATCACAAATCTCAGGCAAAAAGTATAAAACTTGTATGATGATTATTTAACCATAATGTATCTGTACTCAGCCTCTCGTACGAGCGTGTGTGCCTGTGTGTGTGTGTGTGTGTGTGTGCGCGTGTGTGTCCGTGTGTGTCCGTGTGTGTCCGTGTGTGTCCGTGTGTGTCCGTGTGTGTCCGTGTGTGCGCGTGTGTGTGCGCGTGTGTGTGTCTGTGCGTGTGTGTGTCTGTGTGGGAATGTACGGGTGTATTGGTGATTGTCTGTGGGGGGTTCGGTTGTGTGGGGTCTGGTGGTTGTGGAGGAGGTCGTGAGGGAAAAGCGCTCTATAGATAAAATATGATTTGATAAATATTTGCATGTTAGGTGGACCCACATTTAGTGCAGAAATAACATAAGCCACACCCAAAACACCTTTTTCCTTCTGCTGTTATTTTTATGTTGCTTGTCTCGTTTCTTTCTCCTTTTTTGTTAAATTCAGAACAGATTAAACTGACCAATGAATATTAAAGTAGAAATTCTTTTCATTCAGATCCCCTTCCTGCCAAGTCTGACATGTTTACTCTATTTCCATCCATCTTCATCTGTTTATCTGAGGCCTGGTTGTGGGGCTGCAGTCTGACCTAAATCCATTTAGGATAGAATAAAAAGGTTTTTGTCAGTGTCTTGTGTGGGGTTGAACATGATGGCCCAACCGAGCTTTATGAAAGTGGAAAACCAACAAAGACAGTGGAAAATTGCTGTATAATGGGCTTTGGACCCATGTCTTTAAAGGGCCATTATAGTTTGTTGGTGAAGCGTATGAAACATTTTATTCCTCTGGCGATAGAATAAAACCAAACAATCTCCTGGACACAAACAGCAAACCGAGAAAGTTTTGAGCAATAAAAACTCCTTTAAATGAATAAATGAAAGATAAATTATTACTTCCTGGTTGTCAAATTGTGACATCACACTAGGAAATTACCTTGAAACTCATCTAATGTCACAGATTTGCGCAAAAGTGTTTATTCTGTGTAAATTATGCATAACTTTTGGATGGAACAAGTGTCACTAGTGAGATGTCACCAATTAGTTTTAAGCTTCCTGTAATTTTCAACAGATTTTTCAACTTTTTTTCCTCAAACTGCCACTTGATTGGTTTTAAACTATAATTTGTATTTACATTAGGTATCAAGGTATCAATACATCAAATAAAGTCAAAATTAGACAATCATAAAAACCTTTCAAACGTACTTTAACTTTGCGAAGTCAGAAACAATGGCTTGGTGGAGCTCTACTCTCTCCTACTTTTGAATTTTATGTTTCATTCAGAAGTTCATTTTTGCATTTGTGTCATTCAAACTTGAGCCCAGACTCTTCCTGTATGTACCGTATAATGCTTCAGTCAGTGTCGAACATGAACCAGATGGTAGAGTTGTGAAATGCACAGATATAGAGTGAAAGACATTCCTTTGACTTCACCCCGAACTCAGAAGATAATCTGCTCCAGACACACCCTCTCTCTCCTCCTTCTGTGATGCTGAAAAACACTGAATCTGCAGTTTAGCGCAACATAACTCCCATAAATCTGAAACTAAACAAATGCGTTGAATTAGAGTCAAGACAAGAATGCAGTGACCTTGAAAAAGCCTTGTTTACGCTTACACTGCACTGGAATAGCTGAAATTCACAAAGTACTATTGAACTATTTTAGATTTGTTTGTTGATCCTGACAATTGAACCCGTTTCAAGACGTTTCAATACATTGTTTCTCATCTCAACCAATATTATCTCTGAAATTGCAACGTATACTTGCCCTAATTGCATTCTCTGCGCAATTTTCGACGATTGCTTCCGTAACTTTTAGCTTTAACTTGCGAAGTTGCTTTTCAATGAACTACTAGATGCAAACCTAACGCCCTCTGTTGACACTATTTTGTATTGACACATCGCAGAAACACATTGAGATATTTCCAAGACACATTATTTAAGTTGTACAGCAGTAACTGCAAGAAACAAAAATGCAATTCTTTTTGTTTGCTTTTGAACCATCTACTCATCTATCCATTTTATTTATAGAGCACAATGTTGATTAAAGAAACAGAAATAACACAAAATTAATTAAACTAGCAATCCACACAAAAAATGCTATAAATAATAATAAAACAGACCAACATAGAATCATAAATAGTAGTAATATACATAAAACCATAAGACTAAATTCAAATAAATAAATAAATAATAATAATAAATACAAAAAGACAGAGGGCCAAACAAGGACCAAACAACTGTTAAAAGCCAGAAAAGTCTGTTGAAGGCTAAAACTTGAAGTCAATAAATACAAGTTATGCAGGATATACCAAACATTAAGATGACCAAAGTTGTTTAAAAAGCTGAAAATGCTCTAAAAAGATCGTTAAATGTAATCGGAGGTGAGTATAGTCTCAAGGGTACCATGCTACGCTATAACATTATGTGCGAGTACATTCCTGAGTGAAGGTTTTACACTGTCCAGATGCCTTTGATAATGCGCTGCCTCCTCTGCCAGTCTGTTTCGCTCAACATTTTATCTGTTTTTTATTTCAACTGTGGTCAAGCTCATCTATAAATGCATGAGATAATGGTTTTATGGCCCCTGAAATGTTGGTAAGTAGTAATTTAGTTTTTCCATTGCAGTTTTTTGTTCGGGCCCTATTTTGTCAGTATCTATTATTATTAAATTGTATTCCAGCTGTGAATCTTTTGTTATAGTCTTACATTTTCATTGCAGATACTAAACACCAAGTATGTCTTTGGAGTAAAAACAAGAATCACATTTGCACTGCTGTGATATAGTAAAAAAAACAACAGGAAACAAAAAAATTATAGGTGCTAGAGGATGTTATTGTTTGGCTGTAAGGTCCACCACATGGCATTAAACTTAACCATGAAAATAAGCTGGTGATGCCACAGGGTCAATTGTTTTTAGCAATAAAAAGAACTGGTATTAAATCAATGCAAGTTTAATGCCAGGCAAAGCAATAATACAAGTAAAACCCTCCACAAGAACATAGTGCACCTTTAATTAATCTACTTTTTTTTACTATTATGGCCAAACAATATAGATGTTATATTTTTTTAATCCATTAAAAAGGTTATACAGAGCACATATAAATCTATAAATTTGTTGTTGGGTCTTGATTTTAACTTTATTGTCCCACAGAACAGAAATGTGTCTTGTATGAGCTCCTAATGCTTTGGTGCATAGATCACACAAGAGTGCAGATATTTGTAAAAACATAATCCATACAAACAATGCAATGTGTAAAAACAAAACAAGTCTTGATCTTAGTATATATGAATGCTACAAATGTTTGTGATTGATGAAAGGACTTATTAGAGAGAGTGAATAGTTGTATATTTTAATCCGCCCTGTTCATTGTCCGGGGTAAACCGCTCCTAATGATCTCTAAAGATACAGGGTTAGGCTTGAACCGCCCACGACACTGTTTAACAATAATGTATCTGTAATGTACAGGACGTGCCTTTCCTTTATAATTGTTTTCAGATTGGAGAATGTGCAGTGTACATTCACACTGGGGCAGTGTTCCAATGTTAATTATGGTATCTTCGGTAAAGTAAAATGTGACAGTGACATTTTGTTTAACCAACCATACACGAAATCAACACTAGGTAAATTTGCTTCACTCAGCTCAGCTGGACACCACCAGTAAACTGAATGTGTTGTGATGTCAGTATTTTCTAAAACAATGGACTTTAATCAAAAAGTAAACGCACACATTTGACTGGCCCTGATCCCACAGACAGGTTGGCTTCAGAGCTCTTTTGAACGGTTCTTTCTTAGCCAATGATCTCGATTAAAAGTGCATCAGGAGCCAAAGCAAGTCAGACCGCTTTGGAAGCTACGATCTACCATCTACCGGTATCTTACTTAAAGTCTATATGACAAGTTCTCATGTTTTTTTCAAATTATAATTTAGTTTGATGGATTAGCTCCTCTGGTAAATATTTTGAATAGCTTTACATTTGTAAATTTGTAAAGTTGCAGTTTGTGATGAAATTTTGAAACATTTATGAGTTTAAAATAAGTTAATAATAAGTAGAGCCGAGTTCTATGGCATTCCATTGTGATGTCATCAAAAAGAGACATGCCATTGACTCAAAACCATAGAACTATAATAAAACCTGGAAGATGAATCCAAGATGGCCGTCCTGTTTATCCCTATGGAGAGTGCTCATTGGCGCATGACCCCAAAAAAGTTTCTTACTTCCGCATTTACTTCCTGATACGAAGGCTGACATCTTTGTTTTACTTCCTGAAACGATGGCTGCCATCTTTGTTTTACTTCCTGAAACGATGGCTGCCATCTTTGTTTTACTTCCTGAAACGATGGCTGCCATCTTTGTTTTAGGGCGCCACGTGACGACAATCCCCCACTTCATATAAAAACGGTAATTTCGGTGATTTTAGAAACGGTAGAAAAGAACATTTCCTTCTATTTTATTTAAATACAGATAATAATTCAGTACTGTCTGCAATTATAATGAGACATTTGAGAAAAAGGCTGGTTCCAAGAGGCTGCAGTACCTCGCACGGCCACTAATCAATCTGGGACCACAGACAGAGGGGGCGTACCTTATCCAGTTCTTTTAATACATCCATGCTCAAAACACAGATATAATTTGCAGACAACTGACATTTCTAACGGGTGAATCAGTAATTCAACAAAATAAAAAATGTGCTATCAGGTATTATTTGTGAAATCATTCTTATTGATGTAATTTAAATGGATTTTGGCCCTTGTTTTCAAAATGATTGCTAGGTAGCATATGTCATATTTGCTGCTCAAGGAAGTACAATTATAAACTTTACAAAAACTGTCAAACTGGGGACAAATAGGCTAAATGTTGAGTAAAATCTTAATTATAATCACGTTGACTATATTTTTGATTCAAACTCCCTAGACAGTTTTAAATTGTGCTCTTCAATCAGTCTTTGCTCACAGTATGTTTTGTTTGGTCGTGTAGCGTACCTGCAGACGTCTCGGGCGCTCATGATCTCAGCCTGTCTGCTGGGACTTCCTGCTCTGCTGCTCGTCCTGATGGCCATGCCCTGTGTGCGCCTCCAGAACGACACCTCCGTCAACAAACTGCACCGCTCACGGATCGGAGGAGCCCTTTACATCGTCATGGGTAAGACCGGGTTCAGTCCTGGTTTAGTCCTGGGAAAACCAGGTTTAGACCAGATTTAGACCTGGTTTAGACCTAATAACATCAAATTTAAACCTGGGTGGAGGAGACATATACATCTTAAGGTCGGGTTCAGTCCTGGTTGAACGTTACTCCTGATTTCTACCTGGTGCAGTCCTGGCCCCGATATCAAAGTGTCATTGAATTAACGTTGATGTTCCGTCAGGCCTTTTGGTTCAATCAACATTGATATCTGACACTGAATATCCATAGATAAAACATAGTCATTGATAAAACATAGAATAGTCAACGTTGAAACAACACTGAATTTTTAACTCTGAATCAGCATCAGATCAATGTGGATTCAATATTTCAGTCAAAATTATATTGAATCTACACTGAATCAACAATGCATCATACCTATATAGCATGTTTCTGGACGCTCAGAAACTTCACGTTGCATTATTCATTAACTCCACTGTGTCTTGCTTAAGGACACTACTCCTATCCAAGTGCTAACCAGTCCTTGACCTGCTTAGCTTCCAAGATCTGACAGGTTCAAGCGTTGGCAAGCAGGTATGGCCACATACCAGCACCAAAGGCCTATACCTGGAGTGAACCGGAGTTGGACCCAAAAGCAGACAGATGTACAATTCAAGTATTTACTGAGATTCGTTGACGTAATCCCTCATTCGTCCAGGCGTGTTCCATCGTAGAAAAGGTTATAGGGGTTGTCATGTGGACGCTGTTTGAAGATCTTCAAACCCCTGTAACCTTTTCTACGATATTTACTGAGATGGTTTGCTGGAGTGGCAGAACAGGAGAAGGCTGGACCGAGGAGCTCAGGTGAGCACTGGAGTGGCAGAGCTGGAGCAGACTGGACCAAGGAGCTGAGGAAAAACAGACCAAGTCCTTGATGAGCATGATAAAAAATTCACCAGGAAAAATAAAAATGCAAAAGGGGTTCATGCAAGACTGTACGATCTGGCAGAGATGTAGAGGAGGAACCAGGCTTTTAAACTGCTGCTGGTGGTTACTGGATAAACTGCAGGTGTGCCAATCAGCCCAGGAACAGAGTCACACCCAGGAAGCAGAACAAGAGGGGAGGGGGAGCAAACCAGAGAGTACAAAACCAGTAGTCTATGACAATGCCAGCACAATTTAATATGACTCATTGAAAGTGGCATATAAAATGAGTATGTATTGCATAAATGTCCGCTCTCTCTCCCTGTAAGATTGTTGCTTCAATTATGATGTGAGTTTTCAACTTGCATTAAAATGTACTGCTTATGGATATTGGCCAATTGATCAGGAGGCTTTAGAGCAAACACAAAATGGGCCATGTCACTATTTGGACATAATCGACATAATCAAAAACAATAGAGCAGAATATTGTTGACAAAAATCCATCCATTCCCTTTTTTGCACCTGCAGAATTATCCGGTCCATGTACATTTAAACATTCGTTCATTCATTTTCTACCGCTTGTTCCCGTTAGGGGTCACGGGTGACTGGAGCCTATCCCAGTGACTTTGGGCCTTAGGCGGGGTACACCCTGGACAGTGGCCAACTTGATGCAGGGTTAAAACAGAGACACAGACATGAACACACAACCATTCACTCTCACGTTCATTCACTAGAGACTATTTAGAGTTATCAATTAACCGGTGGGAGGAAGCCGGAGAACCCAGAGAGAACGGTAACACGGGGAGGACATGCAGACTCCACCCAGAGAGATCGTGTGATGTTGGTCTGGTCCGGGACTCGAACCCATGATCTCCTTATTGGGAGGCAGAAGCTCTAGCCGCTCGTGTGCACAGGGGTGTCAAACAATGCTGAAATAATGCTGCCATTTTAACCCTTAAAGACACGATTAAAACAATGTTGATTTAACAACTTTTTTCCAACCATTAATATTTCAACTGTGATTAAACATTAAATTAATGTTGTTTTTTCACTCTCAACCAAAAAAAAAAAAAAAGAAAAAGAAAAAATATATTTTTTAAATCAAATAAAAATAATCTGACCATAAATCAACAAACATTGAATTAACATAAGTTGCTATCTGGGGGTGTGGACCTCTTGGGTAAGACCGGGTTCAGTCCTGGTTTAGTTCTGGGTAAGACTGGGTACAGTTCCTCTGATAAAGGGTGATTTGAGCCCAGTTTAGTCTCCCTACTTCTCTTTCTGCTCTGATTGGTCCTCTCACCTGTCCGTCTCCTTCTCTCTGCTCTGATTGGTCGTCTCACTTGTCCTTCTCTCCTCAGCTGTGTTCGGCGCCATCTCCACCGTCTGGTTTCCGATCGGGGCGCACCAAAGCGAGGGCCTCATGTCCTTCGGGTTCTCCCTGTACTCCGGTTGGGTCGGCGCCGGGCTCTGTCTCCTGGGCGGGGTCATCATCCTCTGTTGCTATGGCGCCGACCCCTCACTGCCGAGCCGCGACACGAGCTTCTACTACTCCAGGTCCCGCGGCATCGCCATCCCGTCCGACCAGCCTGCCAACCACGCCAAGAGCGCTCAAGTCTAAAGCTTTCGCAACAAGAATGAGAGGCGTCCTACTGTGAGAATGATCCACACTATTTAAAGGTGCACTATGTAACTTTTCTGGTGGAGATGTTATGGCTTTAATTATGACATCTCAATAGAGGCAAGAAATTCACAAAAATTCTGTGTATGAAATGAGCGCGCTAAGAGTAAGGAGCATGTTTTTCAAGGGATTTTCGACCAATTAAAGGGAACATATTGTGCTATAGTGAGTTTTTTGATCTTTTAACCCATGTTCCGTCATCAGACTTACTTGGAGTTGCATTTAGCTTCATTCAAGCTAGTTTGATGAATCCTGATTGGAAAATCCTCTCCCTCTGACCATCAAAAACATTCTCTGGGAGATCAAATTTTTCCCACTTGAACGTTACAAGTTCTGACCTCAGAGTCTTTAAAGGCACATTTAAGCTCGTTCCAAGCGTGGTTACCGTAGCTTCATTTATACCTCCAATGTCAAGGCTGTGCTCTGGTAAATAACCACCAGAGGGAGCTCAACGTCTGTTAGAGAACAAAACAAAATGGAAAAACAAACATGGGGGCGCAACAGCAGTTTTTAGATCACATTTGTTGAAAATGAGCCGAGAAAATAAGATGAATGAAGACTATTTGTTTTGCAGCTCGACAAAACTAACGCAATTAGTTTAATACCATACGACATTTCAGGATAAGCAATGACATCTCCATGGAGACAAGATGAAAAGTTACACAGTGCAACCTTTATGTTAGAGTCAGTGTTTTGACCTTTGAGAGACAAGAAATTGGGGCGAAAAGTGGAGAAAGACATTTTGCAATTTGTCGGAACAATGTCGGATCAATTTCATGATAGCAGAATCTATTTGCGCTACAACTAATCCCTTTAGTCGTGTTGTGCAAGACCAAATTAAGTGTTTTATCCTCTAATTGACAAACTTATATACGCAAATGCAACTTTTGAAAGATAAACTAAATCAAGTCTTGGACAGAAATCAAAATTGGACTGCTCTAGAGAACTGAAAAATGTAAATAATGATAATGCAGTGAATTTAAACACACCGCAAGAGATCCTTGTTGTTTTTCATAGCAATTTGTAAATGAGCACTTGCTTTTTATACATTTAATAGGAAAACTATGTACTTGTTTTCTGTAAAGTTTTTTTTTATTATTCTTTCATGTTTTGTCAATATTGTTTCCACTGATATTCCTTTCCATTTTTATAGTTTATATCATGACCGCCTTTTCAAATATATGCAAAAACTGTTACCTGTTTGATGCCACTAATAAAGAAATTGAAATACTTGTTGTTCATTTATTCTCTTTTGACAAAACACTACACTTTTGCACACATTAACACAACACAACATTCACTCCAATGACAAAACATAAAACAGGTATCAGTGCTTTTTCTGTACAAATTACATTCAGAGTGCACCTTATCAACAAAAATACATGGAAAACTAAAGATATTTTCAGAAACAGCTCATCGTGCTCGTTTTATTTGCTGCAACTTTATGCTTCACACTATACCATAAACTCGTCTAATTTATCGCGTTTCTCCAAAAAGCCTTGTTTCCACTGGTTCACTTTGGAGCGGCTCGATACAATTCAAAAGGGTTTCCACTGTCTTAAAGTTTGGGAACCTGATTTATACACTTGATATTTGAAACTGGAAGTAGGTTTTTAAATCTGTGTAACGCCTCCCCACAAATCCTTTGGTACATTATTAATATTTACATGCTTTAATTTTCAGGCGCGTGCACAGTTTTAAAACAGCTTGTGAAACTGGAGGGGACCATCCAAACTCAGCCAATCAGAGCGCTGCTTTCATCCATTACTTTCGATTTGACGAGACATAAAATACTTTATTACTTTCTTTAATACTATTACTGCTACTTTTACGAGATACTCTTTAGTAGAAAACACAAAACCAACTCATTTACCAAAAAAGAAAAAAAAAAGTCAGGTACCCCAGTTTTAAATGAACCCTAGCGGCCGTTAAATCGATCCAAAGCGGTCCAGCCCTTTTCGGGGACTAATTGATTAAGCAGTTGCAATATTATTTTAGATTTAATACTAAAAAACGCATGTAGTAAATAAGTAAAATACAAATAAACAATTCAAAATAATTAATAACTTAAAACATGTTTGCTGCTTATAATTGTCGAGAATGTCAATTACATTTACAGAAGAGGCTTTTAGATTTTCAGGTTTCTTTAGGGTTCGGGGCTGAAACATTTGGTAACTGCTGCTTTGCTTCAAATAAATGATCTCTGCAACAAAATAACGTTGAACCATAATAAATAAATGACAAATACCTTAAAAAAAATCAAATCAAATAACTTTTTAAAACTTTTATTGTCTTGTGCTCGACTGGGCCTCATTCAGTGGAGACTCACTGTCCGCCTCAATCACTGTGTCCCAACCGTCTCTCAATCATTCTGAAAATTTAAGGGTGCGTTTGTTCACACTTGCACATTTACCACATCAAAACTGGGACTAAACCAGGACTTAACCTGAATCTAAACCTGGACTAGATCAGGAGTAAACAAAGGACTAGAACAGGACCAAACCAAGTCCACATCAGGACTAAAATGAGCTCAATTTAAGATGAAATAACAACATCTGTGAACGCAACATTGGGCCTGTCACGATAATTACTATTTTGACTTATTGTTCAATTTATGAAGGATGGGACACTATATTTTAGGTCTCAGTATTTATCATGTGGACATTTTCTTGCAAGTGTAAGGAAATCGTTGTTATTTTTCTGTAATACAATACTGTTTGAGTTGTAGAGGATGGAATAAGTATAATGAGTACGTTTATAACATAATTCTGCTTTATTTGTTGCAATTCATGTTTTTTTGGACAGTATTGTATGTTTAGGAAAATGGTTAACTGATAATCCTGCTTTAAGTCCTGTGTCAGTGGCAAAAAGTAGTTTCAGTATAATCGTTAATCGTAATATTTTTCTGTAGTTTGTATTGTACATCAAAATTGTATTTAAAGGGAACATATTATGAGTTTTTAATCCTGCTCTAACAATGGCCGTCTTCAAAAACATACCTGGCGTTGCATTTAGCTTCATTAACGCTATTTTGAGGAATCCTGGTCAGAAAATACTCCCCTCCAACCATCAAAAACCCTCCCTGCTGAACTCCCTCGTGTGATGTTTTTCCAATTTTAGACGTCACATATCCAAGAATCTTTTTTCTGTTTTAAGTCCTCAAATCATCGCCAGACTCGTTCTGAGCATTTCTGATGACTAAACACGATCACTTTCAAACTTCTAGCTTAACTCGCAGCTCATGAAGGCATTTTTAGCTTGTATAAGCGCTATGCAGCCAGTAGATGGCGACTAAATTCAGTAAGTGCTGGGAGAAACAGCCCAGATACAGATGTTCATTTTGTTTTTATACATTATTCTTTTTTAATTCTAAAACATGAGATGCTAAACTTAAGGTTCTCAAGAGGATGTTTAAAGGCTAATAACGATATGAAAATGCATAATATTTTTGTTTTAATTATCGTGACAGGCCTACGCAACATCAACATAGAACAACAGCTGCCATTTTCTGGATTCAATCTGCTGACAAAAGAGAAAAGTAATAATTGTCCTTGGATTTCTCAGGCGCTTAAATTGTTTTGGCCCATTTTCAATCGTCATCATCAAAGAATCCCCGGTTGGTCCTCCCTCTTGAGCTCTTGTGCTGGGCTCTGGGCGCAGACTGGTATCCATAGCCATCTCCTTCCTCCTCTTCCTCCTCCTCTTCCCCCTCATCGTATGGGACGTCCTGCCCTGGATGGTTCCTCTGGGCGTTGTATTGGTAGCCCCTCTCGTCGGGTGCGGACCAGCCCTGATACGGCCGCTCGCTGTCGCCCTCCTCTGGCTGAAACTCGGGGGAGAAGGTGTCGTCCAGGTGGTCGTCGTATCGCTGGTACGTGCTGGCCTGGGCCTGCTCTTGCTGCGCGTTCAGCTCCAAAGTGCTGTGCCACACGCCGTAGCAGCAGTAAATCAGCAAACCTAGAGAGAGAATGGAAAGCAGCAACGTCACATAATCACATTTTTGTGTTACGATTGTTGTGAGGGAAAAAAATGTCACGATTTAAAGATTCTTCATGATTATTGAGACCAAACAACAATGAACTCTTTAATTTTCTTTCGTTCTCGTTGACATGCAACCATTCCTCAAGTTTGTGACCAGCTTTATGAAATTGAACTCTCTGAATGACAAAATAAAGTCAAACAAACAGATAAAAACCTTTATTTTTGACTGTATTAGACTAGACTGAATTAAAAACGGTCAGGATTAGAGATGCAGCGATACCGATGCTAATATTGAACATTTCAGAAAAAAAAAATCCTGAATTGAGTATCAGCTCCCAAATGTTGGTTCAGCCAATATCTTAGGTAGGTCTATAACTGATGTAAAAAGACTATTTACCGGCCCTTGTTGGTCCAGAACATCTCATAATGTTTGAGTTGTTGTTTAAACAGAGCTGCTTTATAGTTAGTTGAAGGATAAATAACAGTTACACAACCAACTTGGATTACTATTGTCATACGCTATTTTGGTAAAAGAAAACAAATGGTATTTTTAGTCTTTGCAGTGGTATCGATTGGTATCGGGTACTTGCAGATACTTTATGCAAATATTGAAATTGGCTTTGGATCTGAAAAAGCTGGTGCATCCATTCCTTTAGTCATTATCCTGTTTTAATTCTTTAAATACTATTATATTGTCACCTGAATAATCATAGTCATCGATTAACCTAATAATTGTTTAATCTACAAGGGGAGTTGACAAGGGGGGGACAAAGGGGTCTGTTGTCCCGGGGCTCAGGGTCTTAGGGGCCCAGAAATGGTCCCTCTTCCTATACATTTTATTGTAGGAGGGCCCATGTGAGACTTCTTGCCCTGGGCCCTCTAATTCCTGTTGACAGGCCTGTCTAGTACTAACTACTATGACAACTAATACTAGTTAGTCTAATCTACATAATAAAATGCACAAAAAGTCAAATGACATTCATATCAAAAACATACTTGGAGTTGTTAGATGAATTAATTGTCTTTGTAATCTTACACTAGTTTATATCAGCAGATGTTTATCTATCAAGCTCCTCCAGGTCTTAAAAGTCCATATTTCAGAGCTCAAATTGCCTCGACTGCACAGTTTATAACTTTCATACTACTGCCATTTTTCTAACTCTTCAGGGTAAACGCAAATTTCATGACCACTGAGAAGTCTGGAAGTATTTTCCAAGTTAAACAGGAAATACCAAGGCTACAGTTTCTATAGTAGTTTAAAACCTGAATAATAACCAACGACCAGGTGAAGCAAGAAACCAAGCAACTTTTACATAATATTTTGACATTTTTGGAAAAACATATCCGATTTAACAAACGCTTGTATACTGAATGATTGGATAGTACTATAAAACTACGTAAATATAACTTGCTCAGTAAAAATACTATGTTTAGTTTAGTTGTGCTTCAGAGTTCAAGGTTGCTTATAATTGAATATATTTTATCTGCACTTTTCTCTTCTAACATTAATTTTAACATGATTATTTTTGCTTTTATTTGTTTGTTTACATTGTGATTTTAACTTGCGTTTTGTTTAATCCATTGTATAATTTTTATTGTAGCTCTTTCAATTGCTCTTAGTTTAATTTGTGTTCAATTATATCTCAAAATGTCACAGAATCCCTAAAAAAGGAGCCTAAAAAAACTCTAATCAAACAGATGTAATTTGAAAGACTAAACGCTAAATGCTAAACTATCCTCCAGGTAAATAATTCAGTCAGTTGTTCCAAAACCGTGCCTATGAAAGTCTTTATTTTTGTTTTACCCTTGTTGCCTCAGACACAGAAAAGACTGGACGAGCATCAATCACTGACTTCAAGCTGATTGTAAAACTCATCGGTTTGTCTCGCTGTGGTCAACATCTGCAGAGGCCAGACGCGGGGAAAGAGGGAGGTTTATCTGTCTAAGTTTAGCAGCCGGTTCAAGGAAGTCTCAGGAAGATTTCAGGGTCAAGGTGAAGGATGTGGTAAACAAAAATAATATAATACAATAAAGGCGCACTGGTGGTCTGCCATCTGCTTGTCTTTGAGAAAATATTGAGGAATTACACGCCTGCTCACACTTCCTGACAAACCAGCGGTGGAAAAAGCAGTCAATTCTGTTACTCAGGTAATAGTACAAATATGTGTGTAAAAGGAAAAGTATCACATTAAAAAATCTACCTAAGTAATTTGTTGTAGTACTTTAAGAGTAAAAAATTTAATATTTTATGCAGATTATGAGACCTGTTTTACGTATTAAATGTTGCAATTTTGGAAAAGAATTGAGCTTAATTTTGAATGAGTTCGAGGTGAATTGAAGTGCATTCGAATTCATTTCTTAATGTTTATAAAGAATTGTATGCGTATATATTTGTTTGCTTGTTGCTGAGCTTGAACTCAAAACCTTCAGGTTGTGACCATCAACGTGATAAGAATAACCCCTAAAACAAAATGAAAAGTGCTTTTTACTTTTCAGTCCAGTTAAAGAAATGTTGTGGAGTAAAAAGTACAGATACTTGGTCTCAAATGTAGTGAAGTAAAAGTAAAAAGTATCCACTGTAAAAATTACTTAAGTACAGTACTTTTACTTTTGTACATCGTTACTTTCCACCACTGTTACAGACCTTCAGGTGCAGCACTTTTTCAGATTCCAGCCTCACGTCCTTTCAGTGTTGGTCCTTTAGTTTGTGGTGAATATATTGGACTGCACTTGTGGATGTTTCTATTGGCCGGACAAAAACTAAAAGAACGTTTTGCTGAACACAAGTGTACGCCATAAGAACAATAAACCATGACTATCCTACAGCGAAACATTGAATCAATTCTGGCCAGACAAACATCACTGAGTTCAAAGCGATGGCAACTGAAGTCATTTTAAAAAACAAGAGGGGGGTGATTGATTAAAGACACTGTTGCACAGGGAGACGTTCTGGATCGACACTCTGAAAACCACAACATTCCCAGGCTTGAATGAAGGGACTGATTTCTCCCCTTTGTACTGTCTTGGAGCCTCACTTGATTTTTTTCTGTGAACCTGCACATAATGCTTTTGATTAATGATGATGTCCTTGCTCGTTGTCATTTCATCTGTTTGTATTTTTATACAGTGTGTTTGCAGTTTGTTATCCATCATTGTTTCATGCGCTACAGACTTCATTGTATTGATGTCTTTGAGTGCTTTATTTTGTGAATGAAAAGGATAAAAGAGTTTAAAAAAAAAAAGTCACAGGTTCAGCACAACATCACCCACTACTTATTGTTGCACCTGGTGTTCAATCATGAATATTTGACCTGACAAAGATGTGGTCTAGATTTTTAGGTTTTATTTATTTGGATCCCCATTAGTGCCAGCTAAGTTGTTGCTATTCTTCCTGGGGTCCATAAAAAAACAAAATAAAGCAATTACATTACTGAATGAGACGAATTTAAAACATTGTACAGTATGAAAAGAGAAAACACTGAACAGTACAACATACAATAGTTAACACAACTATCACTTTCATACACTTTTGTTTCATTTTGTTTTTTGTGGAGCGTCGAGACACGTTGACAGTCCATGTGACTCCAATAAAGGACTTGTACTTTTGCCTCAGATGTTTATTGGACACTCTCTAGTTTCTGTTCTCAGTTACGTTTTAGAATGATTTTGAGCGTTATCAAAACCAGAAAAAACACCACATGGTAACAGAATAAAAGTACCATTATTTTGTGTTGAAAAGTCAATTTTTTTTAGTATCATTGTGGTCTCTAATCAGAATCAGGCCTGTTCTTTAGCATCAAAATCTGGTTTAAACATCACTGAGTAATAATAATGAATATTCAAAAGTGTTACTCACCGATGAGACACCAGATTGTAAACCGTATCCACGTCAGCGGCCTCAGCTTCAGCATCAGGTACGTGTTCACCAAAATGGCCGCCATCGGGACGAAGGGCACACACGGCGCCATGTACGGCAAACGGCGCGGGCTCTCGGGCTGCTGGAGTATCGTGACCATCAACTTCACCAACATCCCAGCCGTCAGCGCCGCCGTTATCCCCGAAAGAACAGCCCCGAACCCCGAGCCTTCCTCCACCCCGAAAATCACCGAAGACCACATGAAGAAGCTGAAGATGAAGAACGAGAGGGTGCATCTGGTCACGGTGCGTCCGGTGATGGGCGTGGGCCGGGCGGAGGCGTCTGGCATCCCCAAACGAACCCGAATCGTATAATAATGTCCTCCCAGAAGCCGCTTGAGCAAAGGTGCGTGTCCTGTGTGAAAATCAGAGTCATCGCCCTCTCCCTCTGCACCTCCAGCGTGATAAGACGAATCCGCATTGTCTATAAGTTTCCGATCGTCTTTAGTGGGAAAATCTCCGTCTTCGAGTTGCTTATAGTCGTCGGCGTCTTCAGATCTGAACTGGTGCGTGTCCGTGGTTTCGTCGGGTTGGTAGCGCAGTAGAAGGATGCAGACGCTGACCAGAGTGTACGCCAGCAGCGTGCCGATGGACATCATCTCGATGAGGTCACGCAGGCTGACCAGGAGAGCCAAGATGGCGGCGAAACAGCCCGAAATGACACATGCCACAGCGGGAGTGTGAGTGAGGGCGGACACGTGGGATAAGAATCTGTGGAGACAAGCAGGAGAGAAACAAATATGATTGGATAATGTCAACACTTAACATACAAACCTACACTAGATAGTTATTTCACTTTAGGTCAGGTCTGGGCTAACTTTTTGACTCAAGGGCCACAATGGATTTTTACACTTGTCTGAGGGCTGGACCATTTACAGTTTGGATGTTGTTGACTGCAGTATATTTACACACATACTATAACACATAGACTTAATGCCTAAAATACACCAAAAACTACAAAAGAATGGCAAAACTCATAATTTATTAATTTATGGCAACAGTGCCATTGGTCACTCTTTTTCTCCAATGCATCAATGTTATGTTATTCTAGTAGTGGCTATTCTCAAAATTGATCTTAAATGAACTAAAGCAACTGCAGCCGCAGACAACTATAAAATGACAAATGCGCCACACTTAAAAAGGCTTTGCGGGCTGGATCAAGATGCTAAAAGGGTCCCCAGGCCTTAGTTTGCCCCCCTCTGCTTTAGGTAATGTTTGACACTTATTTAAGTTATTTCAAATGAATAGTTGCACTGATTAAAGGGGCTGTACTTGATTTTTACTGTTTTGAAACGTGAACTAGTTCATGTTAAACTCCTTACATCAGTCACCTGTATCACTCACTTTCCTCATGCAGTCCCAGCATCAGAAATATTCACTGCCATGAGTTTAGAAGCACTTCTCTGAGCCCAGAGCGAGTTTTGCAGCCACATTAAAGCTAACAAACATTAGCATGCTAACGACGCACTTACTGCTTCTTGTAAAAAAAAATAATTTTTAAACGCCATATAAATAGATTCAGAGAAAGCGCTGTGTGCAACGATACATATCTGTACTGGAGCCATTGATTACACAAGCTTCTGATGATTTAATTACACTTTTTAATAAAATATCCTGTTTTACGCTGCATAAATACTCTGAACCTGTAGTTTAGGTCTGTGCAAACTGGTTCTGAAATATGTTATTCTTTCATTAGTTTGTCAATTCATAGGCACAGTTCTGTCTTTTTGTCAAATCTGTGAACAAAATGTGAACAAAGAAAATGAACATAAATTTGCTACACAAAATAGCAATTGCATTTTTTGTGCAGCTCTACCTAAACCTGTTTGTGTTGATCTCACCTGAAGAGCAGGCCGTCCCGGGACATGGCGTAGATCACTCGGGGCATCGGGAACAGAGATCCGAGCAGAGACACAGTGAGTCCAGCCACAGAACCCGCCGCCACCACGTACTTCCCCCAAACGAACCCGTGCACCGCGAACATCTCCATCAGAGGAGCCGAGCCGTCGATCAGGTCGTAAGGCACCATCAGCGTCAGGATCACACTGACCTGGAGACACACGGGAGGGGAGGTTATTTACAGGGTTTATACGGCCAAAACTAATATCTAAGAGTTAAAAGTGGTATTTTATGTAGAATACCATGAGCTACAATCATAAATTATCCTGCTACACGTTTCGGACACAAACACAAGTTGGTATTACTCGCTGAATCTGGCAACAAACTCAGAAGCACATTCTGCTCTCTATAATTGGATTGAGAATAAAATAAACATTAAAGAAAGCAACTTTTATGTAAAAAACCAAACAAAAACAAAACAAAGACATGCATGTGTTGCAAGGTAAATTATCTATTCATGGAGTAGGATTTTTTAAATTTTATTTATGAAGTTAACTCATCAAGTATAATTTTCTTACTCAACAGATTTTTCTTTTTTGTAAAATTAAGGAAGAATGTTGGGCCTTTTGTAGTAAATTGTCATTTTTGCACATAACAGTACAAAGAACTCCCGACAGTTCCAATAAGAAGTCCCCATAATCCCCAGGTTTCTATAGGAACCTTATTCAGCTCCAGGAATTTTCTTGTCCCCATTTGATGCACGTTCACAAAGTTAGAACTAAGGACTGGAAACACAATTTTTTGCTCCTGTTCAGGGGGAGGTACTTTCCAGTTTCCAGAACCTTCAGTTCATTTACATCATTAATTTTATTTGGAAATATGTTTAATTTCTCATTTAGACAAACGTTTTTGATGCTGAAGATAAATAACTTGGACACAGAAGCTCCAAAATAACAACTCTTAATTAGTAAGTAGTAACTAAAATTCTGAACTGTGCATTATTGTGAGAATGTGTGAATGATTGTGTTTTGTTTTTAATTTTGTTGTTTTTTGAGCTTTTTGTGCATCCCAGTTTCATGTACATAGTTTGCAGAGATCAAAAGGAGCAGGATGAAGGAAAAAGACTTGTAATCCTACCTTGAATACATTTTTTATAGTCAGTTAGACCCACTTTCATCCACTGTCTCTGTCTATGTGAAGCAATGGGGTGGTTCTTCAAACTAAATGGGGACTGAGGGAAATAGGGACGTAGTTCTTGGTACTGTTAGGTCTGAAAATGCCTTGTTCAGTCAGAGGAAGCATTGCCAAATTACATACAAGTCTTTAGCCAACAAGAGAAAGCAGGAGAATTTATAAACTAAAATAAAAATGTCCTTCTTGTTGTACAGACCGAGACATATGCAGTGAGACAGGTGACCAGAGAGGCAGTGATGGCGTATGGGATGGAGGTGTTAGGGTTTTTGGCCTCTTCTCCTGTCGTGGCGATGATGTCGAAACCAATGAAGGCGTAAAAACAGGTGGCTGCTCCCTGCATCACCTGCACACAAGAACAAAAGGGAATCTGGAGCAGTATGTACAGGTTTGAGTTTGAGTTTGAGTTTAGTTTATTTCCAAAAGGGGACAGTGCAATTTCATAAAACACATGAATAAAACATGAGTAAAACAGCCAGAATTAGCCAAAGAAGCTATTTTTCATCTGTAGTCCCCCGGCCATGATGTCAAAATGGCAATAAAACGGACAAAAACAGACATGGTTAATAAAACACAACGTCAACACAAAATATACAATATTTACAAAAATGTACAGTGAGCGGCCAAATAGGTTTTAGTGTGTGCATGTAAATGTGTTCACCAGCCACTCTTGCCAATGTTTCTTAAATGTTTTGTAAGAGGATAAGTGTTTAATGGCTGGTTTACAGACTATAGTTGGCTCTCCTTTGGGCTAAATCTCATCAACTTTGAATTTCTTAACCTTGATATTTCCTGTCGTAGGCTTTACTAAAATAAAATACAGTTTTTGTCTTGGAATTACTTAAAAGTCTTGCATTGAAAAGCGATACCGACGGGACCAACAGACTCAACTAACAATGGAAAAAATAACATTCGAATAAGGGGCTGTACAAGACCTCGTGACACAAACGCTCACAAGAGAAAACTGACCCAAGCTTGTACACATATAGACAATAATCTTCTGAGATTTCTTTTTTCTTGTGTTTATATTTGGCGTGAAACGAAAGGATTAACGCTAGTGAGAAGTAACGCCTCTTGAGAAGCAAAAAAGCAGTGCTATGACGACCGCAAAAAAAAGTGGAACTACACCGCACAGTTTATTTACTTTAAATTGTGTTTTGTGGAAATTGTACCTCATTTCAATATGAGTTTTATAGAGGGAGACGGAATACATAAAATATAATGCATTTAATTTAACAATAAAATATGAAAAATGTGTGAAATGTAGTCCAAAATGAAAACAAAAGACCATTTTTTGAGCTTCTCTAGTATTTTCAATAAATCAATACAATTAATTGTTTATGAACCAGAGGAGAAAAAAATCATTGTCCTTCCCCCTTGAAAAAGAGGTTTCAATCTCTGTGTTTTGAAAAGGTCAAAGTAAACTGCAGCACACAGTTTAGGGCAGCAAAAATCGAATCGCAAATTGCAATTTGGGTGGAAGCAATGAGCAAATTACAAAGGCTGCAATTTTAAAGTGCAATATTTCCTCAACAGTTCAGATTTGTTAATACATGTTCATGTTCATGTTCATGTTCTGGAACAACAAAAGTGACAAAAAACGGACTGAAAGCAACAAAAATTACAAAAACGTGACTTAAAGCAAAATATGTGACTGACAGTGACAAAAACGTGACTAAAAGTGACAAAAGAGTGACTCAAATGCGACAAATACATGATTGAAAGCGACAAAAACCTTGACTACGGTGACAAAATTGTGACTAAAAACAATAAAAACGTTACTCAAAAGTGACAAAAAGAATTGAGGAAGGTGACAAAAATGGGACTAAAAGCGACAAAACCTGACTGAAAATGACAAAAAAATACAACAAAAAACATGGCTAAAAGCAACAAATATGAAACTAAAATCAAAAACGAACTTCAAACAGAATTCGCAATCGCAATCAGAATACTCAAAACTCAAAAATAAAATAAAATCAATGTAGAGATTACACTGAGCTCTGACCATTTGATCCAGTAAACTCTAATGCATTTACTATTAATCTGTAACTACAAATACTCGACTTACCCCGGACCATCCATAGGGCAGAAAGTTTCCTCCCTCCCAGTTGCGAGCGGAGATGAAGAACAGGCCCGCGATGATCATGAAGACCCACACCACCAGGTTGACCACGTTCAGGACGTTGTTGAAGCCGACGGAGTTTCGGACGCCCAGAGCAATGATGGCAGTGACCAGGAGCACGATGAAGAGCGCCAGCAGGTCGGGGTACGTGTCCTCGCCTTTACCTGAGACGCAAAGGTACAAGGAACGTTATGTGAGATTACAGGACACTTTGAGAGGTAGTGAACACCGAGGATTAAAGAACTACAATGGAGATTTTTGTGTGACTGTTTTACCGCACTTGGTGAAAATAGAGCAAATATTAGCTTTATTTTTGTCCTCTGTTGGGTTAGTCTTTGTTTAGAAATAGTATAGCAGTCCTACAGTCATGGCTAAAAGTCTTCACACCCCTGAAGTATTTCTCACCAAAAAGTATTCCACATTTTTTGCTTTACATGTGATTATTTCCCTTGTGTGTATTAGAATCATAAAAAACAGATAAAAAAAAGAAGCTAATTTGACATAATTTCACACAAAACTCAAAATTGTGGATAAATAACTTTGTTTAAGCATGTGGCATGGGGCAAGTAACAGATGTGGGTAATATAAATATCACACCTGAAAGCAAGTCTTTTGGGGAAGAAATATGACATTTTCTTGGAAAAACATCAGCTGTGCCAACACTTTCAGCCATGACTGTATTTAGACCTGGTTTAGACTTACTTTAGACATAGAATAGTCCTGTTTTAGACCTGGTTTAGACTTACTTTAGACATAGAATAGTCCTGTTTTAGACCTGGTTTAGACTTACTTTAGACATAGAATCGTCCTGTTTTAGACCTGGTTTAGACTTACTTTAGACATAGAATCGTCCTGTTTGAGATCTGGTTTAGACTTACTTTAGACATAGAATAGTCCTGGTTTAGATCTGGTTTAGACTTACTTTAGACGTAGAATCGTCCTGTTTTAGACCTGGTTTAGATCTGGTGGCAGTGGCACCTCCAGGATTTTGAAACACACAGAAATCCTTTAATATAACACACCACATTTCCAGTAATTTGGTGGACTTTCAGGGTAATTTGGGTTTTATCACAGTAACATCATGTGGGTTTGATGTGGTGATCCAGCTCAGATGATTGCACTTTTTAAAGAGTGCATTGTATCGTAGAGAACTTTGAGAGGTGAGCATCATTAGCATCATCAGCACAATGTTTTAAAAATCAAGACATTCTGACTTAAACCCAATTAACCCAAGTAATTTTTAAATCTGGGGAACTGGTCAGAGAAACTCGACTTGAAACTGCTCAAGGCCGACTAAGCCCCGCCCTCTGGAAGGAGTCTTGTTTACCTGTGTGTTTACACTGCCTGCTTTTGTTACCATTAGATCTGTTTGGGCTTTAAGTCTTTTTGTAATCTGACTGAAACTCCCTCATCACTGTTAAACACTTAATTAGCACATGATTGGCTTGTTTTCTCATTTTTTGGTATGCTTTCTGTTGTTTACGTTCTTCTTGTGTGAAGCACTTCACACCATCATGTATGAATGAAAAGTGCTATACAAATGCAAAAACTGCTCCATTCACACCTTTTGGTTTCTTTGTCCAGCGTCAGAAAATAAAGCAAGCTCTAAATCTGGAACGTTAGAATACAAGTTTAACAAATTATATATAATCTTTAAAAACCTTCATTATAATTAATAGTATCCGTTTATTACTACAAACCACAAAAAGTATAATACATTGTTTTTAAACATTGTGACAATTGTGCAATGCAATGATTTTTAGGGTACAAAAAGTGTAAGAATTTGATTGTAATTGGCTTTGCTCGTCTGTCAGTCTTTACTCTGAATGTAGTTTAAATAAACACACTTTGTTCATAAGTTATAAAAGCTGAATAGTTTACCCAGGCCGCGCAGTGTTCCCAGGTGTGTGATCATGTATTGGCTGATGGTGTGATTGGCCAGAGAGTCGAACATGCTGCTGAGCGCTGAGGCCCCCGCCGCCGTCCCGATCAGATACTCCAAGATCAGGTTCCATCCGATGAAGAACGCCACGAACTCCCCGACCGTGACGTAGCTGTAGGTGTACGCCGAGCCGGTGGTCTTCGGGACACGGACCCCGAACTCGGCATAACACACACCTGAGAAGGACAACACAGGAACACAGAATAGACAATGGATTTAATTAATTTAAGGTGAAAAAGGATCAAATATATTTCATTTATTGTATTTGTATGATGACGGAAGAGTAGTATTAACTTATATTAGAGGGGGCCCATGTGAGGGTTCTTGACCAGGGGCCCAAAATTTCCAAATGTCGATGGGCCTGCTTGAAAATATCATATATATATATATATATAAGTTTTGCTGGTCTAAAATTGGGAAAGCACTTCCCCTGCACCTTAGACAGACCGAACACTTCCTGTTTTTAAGTCAGCTCCTCCTCCTGCTTAAGTTAAGGTTCAGGTTAAGAGATTCATTCATAATGAACAGTTTATTAAGAATAAATCAGGCATAATAACTGCTTGATTAAGAGGTTTAAGGTTTGACTCTTAATGAATAGGTTCTTAATAAACAATTTATTCAGCATGTCCATGTTTAAGTCAGGCTAATCAATTAGAAAGTTATAAAATAAATAAGACATATAGGCCAGCAAGTTGCTTTTTTTTTTTTTCTCAATTAGCCAATAAGAAATTTTAGTACAATGTTAAACATGATGGTACTCGTTTATAATAAGTACACCTTAAATATCCTTAATAAAACACGAACAAAGCCTTAATTCATTATGAACAAGTAGTTTATCAAGAATGATTCAGGCTTGGTAACTACTAAATAAGAGGTGAGGATATTAATCAAAAGTTTCTTTATTTTGAATTAAGTCTTTGTTCATGCATTATTAAGGTTAATAAATCAGAAAGTTACAAAATAAGCAAGACCTTTAGGCTAGATAAAGTCAGACTTTAATTACTTAAAGGGGTTAGTTGTTACGGTAATAACTAAAGTCTACATGACAGGTTCTCATATATTCTAATTATGACTTATTTTGGAGGAAGGGCACCAGTGGTAAATATTGATTATAGCTTTTCATTTCTGAAGTTGAGGTTTGTGAAGAAAATTTGAAAAATAAAAGGTTAAATTGGAACGCCCTGCCCCTGGCTCTTCGCCAGGCCGATTCAGTGGACACTTTTATGAAGCAGCTAAAGACATGTAAAGCACTTTGTGATTTTTATCTGTGAAAAGCGCTATACAAATAAAATTTACTTACTTACTAAAATGACGAGTTCTAAAACAGAATCCCTCTGTGATGTCATCTGAGACAATTTACAGACAACGGACACTTTTTTTGTCAGTTTAAACGATCATTCAACAAAATAAAAGATGTTGTCAAGTATTAATATTTGTGAAAATATATAATTTGTGCACTTTATATGGATTTTGCCCTTTGTTTTCAAAATGGTTGCTAGGTAACAGTTGGAATTACCTCTAACTATGTCATATTTGCTGCTCATGTTCAACCAGGAAGTGACATTATAAACTTTATAAAAACTGTGGGGACAAAAAGGCAAAATGTTTAGTAAAATCTTAAATATAATCATGTTTTCTACATTTTAGTGAAATGTGAGGTCTAACCTGTCATTTGGACTTTAAGTAGTCACTAAACCTGAATCATTCATTCTGTTTATTATTAATTAAGTCTTTGCTCATGCTTTATTGAGGCTGATTAAAGTGTAGTTATTATAAAGTGTGAGGTACAATTTGTTTAGCCAATTAACCCTTATAGCCCTAATCCAGAACATTTCCTGGAGGCCGTACCTGAGAGAACAGAAGCCACCGCCGCGATGATGAAGGACAGTATGACCCCGGGCCCCGCCATGGCCTTGGCCACGAGCCCCGACACCACGTACATGCCGGTGCCCACGCAGCTGCCCACGCCCAGAGACACCAGGTCCACCGTGGTCAGCACCTTGGCCAGGCCCACGCCGGAGGAGGAGTCGCCCATCTCTGTCAGCTCGTCCCCGGTCTGCGCCATGGACCCCACGGGTTTGGTCCGCACCAGCCGCGAGTACATGAGGTACGCGGAGTCGCCCGAGAACACGCGGCCCAAGAACGACGCCATGCTGCCGGACGTCCTGCTTCAGAGGAGGTTTGAGGAGGAGGATCTGAGGAGGGCTGCTTCAGTTGTGCTCCATTGTGAAGGATAGTGTTGATTTATTGGGTAGTTCTTTGTTTATTTTCCTGAAAATTGGGAGGAAATGTGTCAGAAATATAGATGTTATTGGCTTAATGCATTGAAAGGTTCCACTTTATAATAACTACACCTTAATTAGCCTGGACAAAGCACGAACAAAGACTGGATTCATCATGAACATGTAGTTTATTAAGCATGATTCAGGCTTAGTAACTACTTAAATAAGGTTACAGTTAGGAATTGTGGTTAGAGTGTAAGTTTAGCAGTTACTGAGCCTGAATCATTCTTAATAAACTATTTGTCTATTAATTAAGTCTTTGTTCGTGATTTACTAAGGCAGGAATAAGTGTCGTTACTATAATGTATTACCCGTTTAAAGAGCATATAACTAGGCCTGTCACGATAATTAAAATATCGACTTATCGTTCAAAATGTGCTGGACGGAACAACATTTTGGGGCTCAATAGTTATCGTGTGTGCCTTTTGTGTGCAATTTGGAGGATTTTTTTTCTTTTTTTGGACCAGATTTAGATTCCAGGGAGTGAAATAAGTAACTTTTATGACTTAAATCGGCACCATTTTACTGAGCAAGTGTTTCATTCTGCTAATTATTTATTGTAGCTCATGTTTTGAACTTTATTTCACATTAAGAATGACTATGTTTGAGATTTTCCAGCTTTAGAGTTACTGTGTCAGCGGCATTAAGTAGTATAAATATGATCGTTTATCGTATTAATATCACTAACAATATATCGTACTTCAAAATGTATTATCGTGACAAGTCTACATATAACAGGTTTGTATTATTTTTAAATATTTACTTCATTTGATGGGGTAATACATAAAAATGTACCAGTTTTACACCAATCAAGTTGCAGTTTGTGGGAAAAAGTTTAAAAATATGTTGAAAATAACAGAAAGTAGAGTTTTCGTTCAACATATTGATCACATCACACTCAGGAGACTCAAATCCAAAAATTTTGAAACAAATTAAACCATAATTCAACAAAATAAAGGTAGTGCAGTTATTTTGTTAGTTTATAAGTGACTGTTATGGAAGTGTGATATAATATACAGTCAGGATGGAGGTAAAATGATTATCTAATTGTAAAAAAATAATAAATAAATAAGATGGATAAGCTGGAATGACATTTGAAACATTTGAGTAGAATCCTTAAATATGAGGATGTGTTTTAATAAAATGAGTACCGTCCTGTCATTGGGACTTTAATGGGTTATTGGGGTATATACAAGAGGTTTTTCTACAGTAGATGCACTCATTTCTCGTGGAGGGTTCACCACCTGCTTTTCTCCATGAAGGTGTTGATGTTCCTTTGCTTGTTCAGCCTGAAACGTTCTCGTATGACAGGAGAGAAGCAGTTTTCAAGGCAGTTTTTAGGCAATGCTATCACCATGGAGACAAGTTGGTGTACCCCCCAACAGAAAAGTTGCATAAAGCACCTTTAACATGTAAGTATAAATACATATGATAATTAATTAAGCTCAACAGTGTTCCCAGTTTTATTTCTGATCTGTTTGTTCCACCTTTTTCAATAAATATGAAATCCTGCTTTCAAACGGCAGCAGCAGCGACGCTCAACTCAGTGGAGCGAGTCTGCTCTGAAACATTTATGAACTCATAGTCTCTACTTTCACAACGGAAAGCGGCCACAAAAGATGTTCAATTCAGCCTGGAACTAAAGTCAGGCTTAACTTATTTTTAAGTTATTTTACTGTCAGATAGAGTGTAACGTGTCTTGTAATAAATGGCATTGTCAGCGTTTAAAATAGAATAAATCCATTACAAAACAGTCAAAGTAGCCATTAAATAATTACTCAAGTATAAAGAAAATTTACATATAGGCCTATTAATATATGGAGATATGGTTGTAATAATAATTTTTCTTTGCATTTAAATTGCACAAAAGGTAGGCCTGATACTGCAAGATATTTATTTTCTTGAACATGCTCGATATGAATACACCACCTCTTATTTACTGATCTAAAAATACTGTCAAACTTTATTTTACTGATCCAGAGATTTCAACCTCATTCAATTAAACTGCATTTGTAACTTTTATCTTTAAGGTGAAATGTCTTTGTTATTACTATTGCCTGACAAGATAAAAACTGGATTTTGGACAGAGACAAATTATAATATCATGGCACTCACCTGTAGATGGTAGTTGCTTGTATATTTTGCAGAGCTGTGGTAAATGTTGGTTTAAGACAAGCGTTAATGATTCAAACCTGCAACTCGAGCCCTGAGTATGGAACAGGAGCAGGGCAGCACGGCATCATGGGAACTCTGCAGGTGTGCTATGGACAAGTCAAGCATCAGACCCTGTAATGTCAACTATCATTAACACGTGTCTAAAAACTGGTAGTTATTAAAGGTCATTCTATTGACGCACGATGGTCAATAAAACAATACATAGTACAAATTCCAGAATTTGTCTCAGATCAGAACTGTAAATTTACTTTTGTTATTTTAAGTTTAAAATGCATAACATATTGGACTTAGACAAACTACTGATCCAAGAGGAAAATGACTTGGACACAGTAGCTCACACAAAATAATTAAAGTAGCAAAAATATGTGAGTGAAAAAGAGCGGAAATATACTGATTTGTAGAAAAAAATTGTAGAAAAGAAATTATAGGCTTGTAAATATAAAATATGGATAAGGAAATACAGTGTAGGCAAACAGATGAAAAGATACATAAGGGTGACTCCTACTAGTCCTGTATCCTGTACCATTTTCTCTGTTTTGTATTGTTTCGTTCTATTGTTGTATTGTGTTGTTTGCAAACACAAGAACATTGTAATTAACCATTTGTTCTTAATGGTTTGTCTGGAAAGATAAAGGTTAAATACAATATATAATAATAATGAGGGATTATAAAGGAGACAAGAGTTTACTATAAAACGACCTTGTATATTGTACAAATTCATACCTATTTGCTTTTAAGTTTATTTCTTGTCTTAGATGATTAACACTATTTAGTCAGGGAAACACAAGCCTACACTCTATGGTTATTCTGGTAATTGGTGCGTTCGACGACTCCACTCTAGAATTCTGTCAAAATGGGAATGGCCCGTACGGGGATCGAACCCGCGACCTTGGCGTTATTAGCACCACGCTCTAACCAACTGAGCTAACCGGCCACACATGCGCGGTAGAGAACGCTAGATTCAGGGCCTAACCATGGGCCTAACAGGATTTCGGGGGCTACAATGAATTGATCTCAGGTGGATCCTCAATGTTCAGGAAAACTAAACAACAACAACAACAACAACAACAAAAAATCGGTTGTCTAGGGCGAGATCGTGACGTCACACATAACAGATTTTTCAGTTAGGCCAACGTTAAATCAGTGGAGATTTTAAGATGCTAAATACTAAACTTAGCGTTAATTCAAAAGTATTCTGCACACTATATATTGATAAATGTATTTACCAGACGTTTTTTTTCTTTTACATCGTTTTGGCTTATGTTTCTCTACATTCTCTCTCTTCTTCTGCAAACATGGCGGATTTCCATGGTAACGGCTGTTTTTTGACGTTCTATCCGAGCTCTTCTGCATGTCAAAACACAACACAACAGCCGAATTGACTCTGTGCACAAGGTGGTAGTTAGGTTGTTTACTTTTAAATTGTTATGCATTAGCGTTTGCATTGAGACACAAACATGTCCCTAACAAGCGAGTACTTCACCAAAGGACACTTTTGACGTGTTTGTGTCTCAAGGCTAACGCTATTGCCTAACAATTTAAACGTAAACAACCCAACTGACGTTCTGTGCACAGAGTCAATTTGACATTGTCAATCTATTCTAGACATATTTCGGACAAAGTAATCATTCCTAAATATAGGTTAGGCTTTTGTAGTTTGGCTGTCTTAATCAGACAGCTTTGGTGGTTTCTGATTGGTTGTGTAACTGTGTCTGGCTCAAAGAAACCCGACTCTGAAAGATCACGTTACTCCAGATTACGGCTACATACATGTCGACTCTTAACTCTTTATGCAGTGTAAATAGGTTTGGGACGGAAAAACTGGAACTGTATGGGCTAAACTGCAAGTAAGAGCACTGTCACTTCAAAATATAGTACTTTTTTAAAATCCATAAATCACAAATATGCCATACAGTGGTGGACCTAGGGATTTGGGGGTCCAGTGTAAGTACTGACCCCTCATCAAGTGTGATTTTTGATAACCTTTCTCTCATGTCTCTTGAATTGTTCTTGAAAGGGAGCGTTGTTTTTATGTGTGGTGGTCAGGCAGGGTCATAAATTTAGGGTGATAAGTGAACGATTGAAAAAATTTAGTTTACAATTTCTAAACCGCATTAAACAGGAGGTTTTGGAGGTCGTTCCCAAGAAGAATGTTTAAGAAATCCAACCATATATCCTGTATAAAGTTTAATTGGCCCGAGCCAGTAAACTGGCGAGGGACATTGTGTTTCGTCCGTTTCTTGCTTATTATTACGCCCCCCTTTTCATACTCTTCGCGGCCCTTTTTCACCCAGTAAACATGCACGAAAAGTCTTCAATGGGGGTATAGTCGCGATCGGCCCGGAAAAACATTTCGTATTACGCGCGTCTCGAGAGCGTCCGACCCGAACCGAACGAGCAGCACCGGCCCGAATCGGACCCCTATGGGAAATGGGACGAGCAAATTTTGCCCAGCGCGCGCGAAACTTCGAACAGTGATAGAGAACAGTGAACCGAGCAAAACATGACATTGGAGCGCGGCCCTCGGACCAAGCGCACGGCGGCCATATTGGACCGAAGTCGCCACGCCAGTTTGACTTTTTTTTTTTGACGGAGAACTTGTTTATATTAATTTGTAATTTTATAATCTTATATTTTATTTACTATTTAAGAGTACACTACACTACTTTACTGTGATACTGAGAGTAGAGCAACTGTTTCAGAACCTTGCGTCTGTGATGATGGGGAGGCGTCTGAGGGCCCCTTCAGGTTGGTGGCCCAAGGCAACTGTGGCCTGTTGCCCAATGGTAAGTCCACCACTGATGCTATTGATGATTTTGGCTTGAATAACCTTAGAATAAAAACAGAATTAACCTACATGGAGAGACAAATGTGTTATTTTGTTCCACTGCTATTATTGTGCGCACTATTAGCACATTACAGGCTCTTTTGCAGTGCCATCTTCTCACTCCTTCTGTTGGTGAAGGTGCATTCCAGTGGCTCAGTGTTTATCTGCTCCAGATGAACACATGGGCCTCATCCAGATCAGACACTGAAGTTTAAGACAGGCTTCAGCAGTTATCACGGGTCTATTTTCTTTATCAATGCATCACTAGTTGACAGATTCTGACGAAATGTCCATATATGTAGTCTATGTAATAAAGTGTTTGCCCAGATGCTGAAATATTTAGGTTAGAGTTTCTTCATTTGCAATTTACAATTTGCAGTATTTTATGACAAATGTAAAAACTGAGATTAACCATTAGTTCTCAACCAGTTTGAAACAGTATTTTTACATAAAAATATTTCAAATGATTCAGTATTTATCACTGAAATACATTTTTGCCAGCCCCCTCACTGAGCATTCTGACACATAGCTCAATATTTGTTTGGCATAACACAGAGAAATGCAATTAAGTTCAAATCCATGCCATTTCTAATCAGAATCGGTTAATCAGAATCAGAAACGGTTAATTGAATAATGGTAAGATGGTTAATTGAATAATGGTAAGATTTTAATGAAAAAGCAATACATTTTTACTGTTATATATGAATTATCTTGAAACACTGGCAGGTTTCTGCCACACTCCATCACGTTTTGTGTTTTGTTTTATATGGACTTCTGTTTTTTTTTGATTATGTGAAAATAAATAAATCAAATCAAGATTCCTTATAAAGCATTAAAACAACACCTTTTAACAATTTTGAGGATCATTTAAGCGCCATTATGTGTGACTTTGGCTCCCTCTGCTGGCATTCTTTTACACTACAAAAATGACAGGACATAAGCGTGGATTTTCTTGTTTTTATTTATCGTTTCACTCGTCAGCCTCAGACTCCTCATCGTCTTGGCTGATCTGGAAGTATCTCAGCTCATACGTCTCTTTGTCTGAGGCCACCACACGCAGCCAGTCGCGCAGGTTATTCTTCTTCAGGTACTTCTTGGTCAGATATTTCAGGTACCTGCAACGTAAGACAAGGAAAATTAGGATAAGGAAAATTTTCAATGAAAACATAGGTTAATTCAGTTTGATTTTCTGCATCATAAAGTAGCAAAGAACAGAGACAATAAACTACATTTTGAAGACAATATGTGGTCAATGATTGCAAAAAATTTAATCAACCTTTTAACTTGTTTTTTCCACATTATTCAGAAGAATTAAAGTTTATGATTAATTTGTGGTATTCAAATATGTTCCCAGTGGGGCTGCACAATTTGGGAAAAATGTCTAATTGCAATTTTTCTGACCAGTATTGCGGTTACAATTAGATTTGGGATTTATATTTTAATCATGGGATTCTGTTCAGTGTGTCTGTTACCATTTGTAACACAACCAGGAGAACTGACAAAAAAGCAGAAATTTGAACTGACAAACTAATAAAAGAATCATGCGTTTCAGAGCATTTTCTTTACCATTCTGTCAAGTTTTTGTCGTCTTTAGTGTCGTTTTTGTTGCTTTTGCTTATCGCTCATTTCAGAGCATCTTTTTACTACTCTAAACAGAGTTAGCAGTTTTGAATAAAACTGAATAAAACTATGCAGAATAAAACTGGATATTTTGTTGTTTGCACTTCAAAAATTGAAGCCGTTGAAATTTGTCGAGGGCATCCATTCAAATTGCAATTTCAATTTGATAAATTGTGCAGCCCTAGTTCCCAATTTTGCACAAATTGCCAGCCCCTCCTTGTGCATCACCTTTTGGAAAACTGCTTCTCAGACGTGACGTTGATCTTGTTCTTCATGCGACCGACCTGGACCACATTTCCCAGGTTCCCGGTCTTCCCGTTCACCTTGATCCTCTCTTTGAGGAAGGTTTCCTATTGGACAGAGCACAGTGACCACTAGGGAAGAGAACCCTAGTACTGGAGCTAGGGAAGGGGGCCCTAGTCCGACACAGAGTTAGCCACAAGCACAAAGATCATTCCACCTGTGCATTCATTTAATATCAGAGTGTGTCATTATATTATTAAAAAACAACAACATTTTATCTCATGTGTCTGGACTGCTGAGGTTAATGCAAGTCACAATTAAGTTAGTTTTATAGTTTTTGTGTATGTATAATCAAAGTTACTCTGCAGTTTTGTAAATTGTTTTGGTTTTGCATTTGGAATAAACAAAAAGTGACAAAATAAATTTACAAATGCAGAAATTTGTGGAGTCTCCAAGTTTAGGTCAAAGAACGTCAGAAATCTAAAATCAATACAGACGCTATGTTTGTCCAAATTAATGTCAAGCCCAGATGTAAGATGCACTGGAATTCACAATCAATTAAGAAAGAAATATTAAACGCTTGGTTGTAATACGTACAAAGTTAGAAGAGTCGAGGATGCCATCTTCCACTGGATGCGTCAGGTCCAGGGTGAACTTCCACAAGGCGCCCTTTTTGGACCTTTTGCCGACAACTGGCTTCTTCTGTGTCTTAATCTGACAAATACATATTCAAATTTAATTTAATTCCACTTTTACAGTGTCTCTTCATTTTAATATTAATAGCAATAGTATAAAGTATTACAAGAAATTATACTAAACCTAGTAAACTAAGAATGAATGGGACACGTGTAACACAAACGTCAAGACTTCGTGCTAATGCTAACAAAGCTAACTTCATGTTTTATTCTAGCAATCTAAACATCGATACTCTTCATATTTATATTGAACCGTTTGCCATTCATCTTGCTACTTCGAACAACACTTAAAAAATAACATATCTGTAATTTAAACAACATTATTTGTGCATTTTAGCGGAGAGGACAGAATCTTACCGGTGCCATGATGCGCGCAGGAAGGAGAAAGAGACAGACCGGACGTGACGTAAGCGCGTTGCTGGCGCCGCCTTTTCCATATTTGGTAACGCAAGGCCAGAAATAGTTTCGACACTTTTATGACAATTGAAAATATTTATTATAGCATGAATACCTTGGCAATACGATTCATGACACTTTTAAGTTTATTTTATTTTTTGTGTACATTTTAAAATACGCACCCTTTACGCACGGCCTGGTTTGACAATGAGCGGCTTTTAACAGCTGTCAGCGGCTGTAATGAGTCCAAAGGGCAGATGTAGACCAACAACACCCTGATAATGAACCTGCTGAGCCCGGTTAACCATTGACAAAGCGCGTAAAAAAACCACACGCTTTGTGCCTCCGTTTAGCTGCGCTTGGTGTGCGTCATTTCTGTCCATTCCCGACTCCAGTTTCTTTCCATTGTCACGGCCGCTACTGTTTTAGTGCGCAGCTATGATTCATACTGGCATCACCGGCTGAAGTATTTGGTTTGGGTGTGTCTTTGAGTGTTGCAAGTGAGATTTCCACAGAATTAGCAGGCTACCTCAAAAATCCTACAGTCTAAGATGTGTTCAAATGCTAATTGTGCAACATACAACAGGCAAACTTAATTAGGTCACTTAACTCACCAAGTAGTCTATGTGCAAGCTTTTAATTGTCTATAGAAAACCCAATCCAGCAAGTCTACTACCGGTTTGCACAATAACTGTTTTTAGATTTTGCTTCCTCTAATCCAGAATCTTCTTTCCACATTTTCTTACAAGTTACATTTTTAGTAAGTTTGCAGGCTTAAAGAATGACCAAACATTTATACACAAAACATAATCTACAACTAAACGTTTTAATTGTCGACCAAGACCCAAGATTCCCACATTTTGTAGACATCCTGGTTTGATTTGGCCCAATTTTCCAATTTTGATTATCTTTATTGCATGAAATGACCAATTCCATGTCACCTTTAGACTGTGCAAGTTCGTGAAACATTAACAAAGGCAGACAAGACATATTTTGCAGTTTTTGTCCATTTGTTTAACATTTTATTTTGCCATCTCCAGTCAGGTGACAAAGGCCTCGAGTGAACAAAAAGTTTGCAACTCTTACCACCCTCCCCTTCCCGATTGAGTCCCTTCAAAACAGAAAAAGCAAAATTTCATTACACACCTCACTGCAAACCACCTCCTTACATTACAGGAGGCCCACGCCAATCCTCACTCACTCCTCAAAAAAATGAAACACTTTTGTATTTTTTTGTTTAGGGAATCCCGAGATTTGAACTCAGTTGTACAGACAAGAGATCGGCATCACCAAAGTAGTTTGTTCTATAGTTTTAGGGTTTAAGTTTGATATATTTAGAGCTTTAAACATGCTGGGGTGGGTCCTCAAGTGCTCCAAGCCAATCTGCAATCTACACCTTCGAGCTGGAAGCAAAATGGCTGCTAAATTTACCTACCGGGAAAAGAATTCTCCCTTATTGTTGCTTTTAAAACAACTCCAAAAACCTTTCTCCCATAAATCCCCCTCCCCCTCCCCCAATCTAAAAGGCTGCTTTAGTCAGTCGTCTAAAGAATATAAAAAAATAATCATACAAAAGCTGAATCCCGGTGGTGGTTAACAATCAGGAATGTGAATGGCGACACTTGAGAAAAATCAAAGCAGGAATGAGCGAAATGGGTATTTTTTTTAAGTCGTTTTATATAAAGTTACCAACAAAACCTTATAGTGATCAGGTCAGAGGACTACACAGCAAGCTGCAGTGGAAATGAAATGAAAACAGGGAGAAAAAAGCATCAGATGAATTGATAAACCACAGAACGATTTTGAGGTTCGTTGAAAAGGCCGGCGCTTTGGTGACAGAACCAATGAGAATGCAGACTGGTCGTGGGTGGTGCTCGTTGCGTGGGCAGCAGAAACACGTCTTCGTACGAGCTGCCCGTTTATTTGCCGCTGGCCATCACCTTTGTGGCGATAGCGCATTCCTCCCCCATGGCACAGATCACAGTGACCTACGAGAAAATAGAAAACGCATTTGAAGATGGAGGACCAGTGCCATTATCGTTTGTTTTCATACATCTGTTCAATTTCCCCGATATATTGGGCGTAAACTGTGGCTTTAAATTCACACAAGCATAAAAGCGCAACAATTTAAAGCAGAGTGTGTACATTTTATTGATTTTACGAAAGGGAAGAGTTAATTTGTGAACTAAACGACAACTTTAATTTGTGCGTTGTGTCATGCATTTTCAAATACTGATCTCAGCAAATAGTCATAAATCAAAAGTCTGAGGTACGCCACAGAATTGTATGGGAATCACAATTTTAAATATTAAAACATTCCTTAGGCTGTAAAGAAACAAAGCGCTGTCTGAGAAACAAAATAATTTAGAGCAAACAAATGCTTAATCATTTACCAATCTAAAAATGGTCAATACAACGTGGCAAAAGTGGCTGCAGAGACCCATTTCCTTCATGGTCCATAGTTTTTATTAGGACTGAGTTTTTGAAAAGATGCTAATTTTAGTTTGACCAATAGCTGCACCTATTGCTCACTTATTTTAGATAACTATAAAACTGTTATTGAAACAACGCACGTTAACCGACAATTTGGAAAGATCTAAAAATAATTACTTTGTCAAAATCGGAGTCACCACTAATTATTTGGTAACTTAAACTTTACAATATCTTTTGAGAATACACACATTAATATACGCTTTGGCCCGAGTGTCATGACGGTGTTAAATTACCATGAACTCCTCTGAATTGTTGAACTTTGACTCGATCTCTTTTCCGATCTCGTTGTCAGGGACGCGCAGGTCCTCTCTGATGTCACCGTTGTCGTTCATCAGGGACATGAAGCCATCGTTGATGTTGACGACCTGAAAAATGCAAAGACATTTCTCCATCAAAACTATTCAGACTTGAGTGACAAACTCATACAAAGCCAATTCTGAAATATAAATCATATGCAACCAAAAAAGTGAATACAATTGTTTGGCCCTTTATTGGAGAGGGCAGATGTCGAGAAAGGGAGCGAGAGTAGAGACATTCAGCAAATGCTCCAGGCCGGGAGGCAAACCCATCATGCTGCGGTGGTGACAGATGCATATAATCAACACCTTAACCAGTACCAGCACCACTGACAAGCACACACTTGTACTTTAATGTGGTTATTTGTGATTTAATGTAGCCCTTTTCATTGGCATTTCACATTTTATAGTCAGTGCAAAAAACAGTCTTTGTAATTCAACAAAGACCAATAAAACCAACAGAATTTATGAAGTAGTTTAAATAGGTTAAAAACCAAAGGGCCAAGTTTTAATGAGACTTGCCTAGTCATAAAAGCAAATGGAAGAAAAAAAGTTTAGCACTGGTCCAGGCATCCCTCAGATCAAGGATGAGAGATTACATTAGCCGGCTTTTAATAAGCAACTGACAGGAAAACAAACTGTCAGCCGTGATGACCGGCAGAACATGTTGGAATAATATTTTTTGTAAAAAACACAGCAAGAAGATTCATATTTTATATGAATATGTTCAAGTGCCTACATTTTTAGACAATCTTGTTTGAAAGAAAGCATTTACAAACCCGCCGGGCCTAAACGCGTCCTCACACACCGGCCTGAGGCACGGCTTGATTCTGATCCTTAAGTCAGACTTTACAGGGAAACTGTGGCCTACAGGTACATTAACCTTTTATAACGCAAAAGAGTTAAAATCTATTTGACTTTAGTGCTTGATGTTTAAGGAGTTTTTCCCGTAGTCTGAGCCGCTCAGAGCAGGATGAAGCGATCAGGGTCTGTCTCTTTTCTAAATTCCTGGCTGCACTATTCTGCCTGTAAAGACGTTTGTGTTGTTGGAGTAAACTGTGTGAAGCAGAGGATGTCCTCCAAATGCAGACTGTGTGCCACAGTTGACTGAGCTGATATTAAAACCTGATCAGGTTCTGCATTTCTTTGCTATACAAGTTTTAATGTGAAGACAACATGGGGCTCTTAGGAACCGTGAGCAGAGTGTGAGCAGCGGCTGCATCCGTCAAACATTACATTTGATGCATTCTTAAAATAGAGTAACCTCCATAAAGCACGTCTGTGTAAAACATGCACCGCCACCCTCACACCTCACACCAAGTTCAGGTTCATTTAAAAAACTAGAGCAGAGATTATGATGACTCTGCAACTGGAGGTAATGTCACTCTCAGTTTAGTTTTAGACCGCTGCCAGTCCTGTGTGCACGTGTTTTTAGTCCACCTTTCAAACATGTTTGCCTGGAGTCAAATGAACATGCACCTGTCTAGAAACCACTCCTGATGTCCATGTGGCAGATAAAACGTGATAGGTTTGCTTTATCATTTCTACCAGCCAAAGTGACAGGCAAAAATACATGTTCACTGGAGTTGCATGTTCACAGACTGGAGTTAATTAGGCATAAACATTTAAAAAAGGGTGTATAAATTTAGGCCTGAAATCAACCATAAGCTCTTAACATCTGAACAACAGAAGTGTGTTGTACCTGGTAATCATTCCTCTTGATGTTGGGGACGTCCATGTTGTGGGTGGAGGGGCACATATCTTCATACTTCTTGTTGGTGAAGATGTCAATACCAACCAAGTTCACCTGCAGGAGGCAAAAATACCTCAAGATTAATTCTCTGAGCATCAAACCTCAATATTTAAGTGTTCCACTGCTAATTAAACCACAAACCACATTGCAGTCGGGTTTGCGGCGTGTCCTGAGGATTGTTACATTTCTTGTTTCATATTATTCTTTATGATGAATACTGTGTACATATTTGTGCTGGCGCTTTACCAGCTCCTACGGATAAAAAGTGATTGATTTTAAACGAGGCAGTAGGGAGTAAATCTAAAATACAATTCAGAGGCTGACAGTGTTCATATGAAAATGCAACGACAACTGAACAGAAATTTAAGGTTAACAAGGTTTAATATAACTGATATACGTCGAACAATAGTAAACATTACATTTCAAGTGTTTCATAGGGCGTTATATATAATGTCCCCACGTCATGTTTCAACCTAGATGTCAAATGTGTTAAATCAAAAGGGTCACTATATAAAATGTAAAAATGAAGCCCCAGTGGAGAATCATTTCTAGAACAATAAAAGTTAGCATTTGTATGGTAATGGGACGCACGTGGATTTGACAGACAAGAAGCTACAAAACTATGGTTCTCAATATCAAAAAACATCTACAGGTTAATTAAGTGAACAGTTTAATGTACAGCAAATACAGATAAAGACTGACCCATCTTTAGCCTGTAACAGGTTTAAAAGGATCGTACCTTAGCATGCCCGTGCTTGCCGGTCTTGGAGGTGGACATCTCCACAATTTTGCAGGGACGTCCCTTGAGCACCACGAAGCCGTTCTTGCGCAGAGCGGAGCATTGCATGGGGTAAGTGGCGGAGGCGCCGGACTCTCCAGTGGTGAAGTCAAGATCGGGGTCTGCCATGGTGCGTTTGGTCTTAGGCGCTGCAAAAGACGAGTGACATGAGTTAATAAAACGTTTAATCAATGTAGTCTATTGAAATCAAATAATGTTGATAGGCTACAAAGTTAGTTACAATTATTAATACGTAGGGCTGCAACTAACAATTTTTGTAGTTGGTTATTTATATTGCATTTTGAGGTATTTCCACTTTTTTTTTTTTAACAAAATTAAGGTTGAAACATTTCAACTTAATGCTCCTAAATAGAGAATATTTAAACTGAAGTATTATTAAGAATTGTATTAATGTCAAACATGAAAATTGCCACACACCAAATCTACCAACCGATACAAATAAAGTCAAATGAACTGAACCTCCTGAACCCAAATCAGATGGCAAATAGTTATTTTGCAATATTGCTCATCGTTGTTATAAAAAGCGTGTTTTAAAGCCTGTAAAGTCCAGTTAATTACCATTATCAAGAGGATTATTTTAATAGCCAACTAGTCAATTATGCAAATTAAACAACACTACAAATTAAGCGCCATTTGAAGAAGTTAATTAAGTCTGTTTAAAAATGATTGTGTTTTCCTCATACCAAGAGATAAATTACAATGGTAAATTTATACGTTTATTAAGTGATCTTTAACAATGGGTTTCAGAATCACGAAAAATTTGGACTGTTGCCATGGCAATGAATTATTTGAAACAAAAGCTTTTATCTTTTGAATGGGAGAAAGTCTTCAAAAACGTTGCACTTAACAGGAAGCTGAACCCCATAAATAGTGATCGTGCTAGCAGTTGAAACGCACAGAGCTCATTGACATGTCATCTGGCTGTGCTACAGGAGCATGGTCAGATCAGGTCGAGTACTAACTGTCCTAATGTGATTTCAGCCGAGGCCCGCAGCTAAACTCCAAATATATCGCCAGATTTGAGGTTTATTGTGCAAATTCCAATTTAAACTTGAAATCTGGTTGCTAATTTTGTCGGGTGTAATCCAATCTGTCAGCGTGCACCATGACTACAGCGAAAACGTGGAAGTGAAGCGGCTATGGCTAAACACGAGGCTGCGCAAGGCTTCCATTCACGACCGTTTGTGCGTAAGCCACGGACAACTTTAACAACTTCACCACCTGAGTAAAGTACGATTTCACACAAGCACTGGGTAAATTGTATGCACAGAAGACAGGGGGGTCACTTTTGGTGTGGAATTTACAGTGAAAACGGCAAAATAGCAGCGTTTTGTAATGAGTGAGCGCTGAAAGGAGTTGGCCGTAAGTTACGCAGCAAAGTGCCAAATAACGGGACATAGCGGCTAACAATAACCACACATGCTCAGCGGCTAACGCACAAACTGAGATTATGGGAAATATTGCAAGAGGAACAAGTTGATTATGGTTGTAATATCAAACAAGATCCATTGCCACTGAGAAAACGCGTTTATTTACCAGTGCAATCGTGTTTTATGCGTAATTTTAGCTAGTGGCAGGTACCACACTGCGGTTCATTCACTTTGTCTGGCCACACTGATTAAACAGGAGCGTTTAGAAGTTCAAAGAGGATAGGATTAGCAAGTATAAGGTTGAATAGGTCATATTACAGATGCCTTGCGAAGTGAAAGTGCAACTTTTGTTACAGCGAGCACAGTGACAAGCCGCTTCCCTGCGCGCGTCGCCAAAGGCCGCACGCCGCTTTCAATCCGCCTGACTCTGCACAGCTCCCACACCCAGCCCCGCCGCGTCCCAGGGCAGTAAATAACTACCTCCAGAGCCCCTCAGCCCGCTACACCGCTTATTTACACCTGCCCGGACCGGTTTTGAAGCAGCTAAATACCGCTAAGTAAAGAGTTTTCCCCCCCGAGGCACAAACACGCGCCATGCCACACTTACCTTCCAAGAAAAAGAGGACCGAGAGTGCGCATGTGCGGCCAACTTCACTGCAGCATCCGTACAGGAAGCGGCGACCGGGCTGGTTTATGTGCTTCCGGTGGGAGCTGGCAGAAAGGGATGCCAGGTCCTGGGCATACATGGCAACCTGCCGCACCAGCACATTTACATTTACTAAAACACGGGGTGAGGATGTTCTATTATTCTGAGCACACTGGGCACTGTCTAAGAAGGACAAAAAACATTTTTGTTTATAATATGAAACATGCCAGCGCATTATGCAAGAGTCGGAAATGACAGGCATTAAATGGAAATTAATTAATACATTATGGTTTATCTTAAAATATTACATAATGGCTGGGTTTAAGGTGACGTCACAACATTCTACAGGCCAATATTATTTAATACAGATGGAGGGCAACTAAAATGAAGATTGTAAAATGCAGATTTTTTTTTTTTTCTCATGGTCTGGTAAAAATGATCAGGTTTAACATTTGTGGAATTTTAGGGATTTCATTGAAAAGTACAGTGTTATAATTAAGAGAAACGGTCTCTTGCCCCCATCTGGAAGTATGACATCATCATATCTAGAACCTGAAAACCACACATTTTCCCGTATAATTATCAAAGATAAAAATATATGGCAATAAATCCTAAATGGGATTTCTGTGAAACAGAAATATACACTTATATACACAATACACACGAAATATACACAATATACACTATAATTCTATTAATTAACATTCATTAATTCTATTCACATTTTCTCTTAAAATGAACTGAAAGTACCACTTTTAGTTATGTGTAAAACGTATGTAAATATTAGTTAAATAAAGTTAAACATTTGAAAATATTAAAATGTAATTCTATTAAAAATATTTAATGTTCTCAAGTCTAAAACCCAATAACCAAAATCTTGTTCACCCAGAAAAGCTAAAATATACAAATAGGCCTAAAGTTTAGGTTTATTTTTATTATTATTATTATTAGAGAATGAATGAATGAATAAATTAATTCATTATTCATTATTTATTATTTATTATTATTATTATTATTATTATTATTATTATTATTATTATTATTAGTTAATAATTCTACTAAACAGCTTGTTTGTACAAAATGCCATGTGCAATGATGTTTACCCTGTGGTTAATATTAAATATGAAAGCGACCAATTGATCAGAATGTGCACCTTTATCTGAGAAACACTGAGCCAAATTATATTAACAATAAAACTAACATAGACTTACACAAGAGAGTTGTTTGCATAAGATAAATTATTCTTTATAACCAAAGGTTAGAGACTAAATAACAAGTCAAACTGATTTCTAATAAAGCAAATCTTATTGTGAAACATATTATTGATTAATACGTCACACGTGGGCCGTGGCGTAACAAATATGAAATGGTTCACAAAATAACCCAAGGTGGTTCACTCAAAACTTCAGTTTCACCATTAACCACAAGAGGGCGCTCAGAACTAACGCGATGGCCAAACTATGTATTTTACGGTTTAACCTTAAGGTGAAGATTTCAGTAAAATGTGTATTATTTAAAGAAGGGTCTTAAATATGTTATAGTCTAATTTTAAAGATTAAAATTGTTCAGGATAATACCATTTAATATAAAGTTTTAAGTTATACACATTTTACTGAAATACCTTCACCCTGAGGTTAACAGTGAAAGACATTTTTGGGCTATTGCGTTGTTTCAGAGCGCCCTCTTGTGGTGATTGGTGAAACTGGAGTTTTGAGTCCTGCCTTGGGTTCATTTGAGAATCATATACACATTTGTGAAGCCATGTCCACAAATGGCGTTTTGAGGTAAATTTAAGACGTGTATTAATCAATAATATGTGTTACATTTAGCTCATTTTATTAGAAATATAAGTTTCTTGTTGCTAAATTACAAAATGATAATCCCTAACCCCCATTAGAGGCTCTGTAAATGTATAATTTATATGAATAAAAACACAGAGAGCGTGGTGTGCTGTACAAGGAGAGGACATTTATTGTTGAATTTCCATCACATTTCCACAGATGTGCGTCACCAAGTCGAGACTTAGATTATCTCTCGACCGGCTCCAGTGATTTTTGGACAAAAGTGAAAACAGACACGCTCATGCACGTCACATGCACACCACCACGTGCACACCTCTGCCATCACGTGCACGCGCCTGGTCTCTTACTCTCACACACGCACACGCACACACACACACACACACACACACTCGTCGAAACACACATCCACATTCAACATACGTTCACAGTCTGGATACAAAAATTGAATTACAAATAATACCACGATAAAAACATTGTAATTTTTTTGTTTTTTAAGAAATCTTTATAGCTATTTTCTCTATTCTGTAGAAAGACGTCTAAGTTTCCTTGTAATAAGTAACATTATTTTTTGTCTTTCACTAAAATGATCAGAAGGATATCCTCAATAGTCTTACAGTATATACTATATATATCTTTTCATTCTCAGTCAGACCCTTGTCACTTAACTCAATGTAAAAGGCTTCAAAGTGGAGCATGCACTGCAGAAAAACAATATCAGGTGTGTGTTAAAGGCTCACTGTGTAACTTTTACTGGTGTAGGAGATGTTTCAACTTTGCCTTGAATGTTCCACAGTATTGTATTGAACTTATCTACAGTATCTCCATGGAAACAAGCAGGTGGGGCCGAGATACAAGTCAGATCTGTGGAGACATGGACCTGCTCACAGTAAGAAAGCATGTTTTTCAAGGCGTATACATTTTTTGCCAATTAAAACTCCTGTAATTTAATAAATGCCAATAAATAAATTTAATGCTGCACGGTCGAACATTTCAGGTAAAGCAAATGCACGGCAAGCAAGTTACACAGTGAACCTTTTAGTCAACCTATCTTGATATTCTTTTTTGCAGTGTGTACTTAAGATTAATGAACAAAAAGGAAGCATTACATGAATCTCTCAAAAGCAAAAAAAAACCAAAAAAAACACAACAAGAACATCCAGTTTTCTAGTTACAATAATATGAGACTGAGTAACTGTAAACATCAAAAAGGTGCATTATGATAATATTATATTCCAAATCTAATAAAAGGCATTTAACAAAAGGAAACGTCCCACTTGTTTTTACAGACTCAGGATTAATCGATTATGTCATTTTACGAGCCACTGTAAAAGTACATTATATAAGTATCAATTGTATTATTAAAGGTGCACAATGTGACTTTTCTGGTCGAGGGTCTGCCACTTGTTTGTTTCCATGGAGATGTCACTGCTTTGCCGGGAATGTTCCACAGTATCGGCTGCAGCTGATGACCATTTTGCGAATTGATTAGTCTATCGATAATTCTTTCGATTAAATTATTCGCGGTTTAGAACGCAACCGTCACAAGGTTTTTATTAAATTTGACCCAGATGAAGTGAAGCTGAAATTGTGTGATCAAAGCCCGTTGCTGCTCAATTTGAGTCATAAAGCTTATTTTCTCAGCAACGTACAGATCAGTTGACTAATTTCGAAATTAGTCTATATTATTTTACGATTATTTCAATCATTGATTAGTGGTGATTCATGATTAACTTGTTGCAGCCCCACCGCATTATGGCATTAAACTTACATCCCCATGGAGACAAGCTGTCGACACATTTGGTGGGGAAGAACTTTTAGATGTAGATTTTGTTTTATTCTCTTAAAAGTCTCTTAAATGTGTGAATTAAAAAGAAAAAAAGCGTGCCGTTATATTTTCACCCTTGAAAACGAGGTATCGATCTAATGGGTTCTCACCTGGTTAAACAAAAGTAAATAAAATAAACCAAGAAAGAATGTATGTTTCAGTGAATTTAGTAGCAATAAAACACTTGTAATTTAATATACGTTTAATGCTATAAGTGGAACATTCGAGGCAAAGCAACATCTCCTTGAAGAAAAATAAGTGACAAAACCCACGTAAGAAAAGTTACATAGTGCACCTTTACGTAGATTAAGTTAAAATCCCCAAAACTGTGATCGATGATTATTTATTGGAGTGTAGATTTCATAATAAAGTAGTTTTCCATTATCATTTCCTACAAACAAATTGAAATGCTTCAGTTTGACCATCCGTCTAGTAGTCTATTTATATTCAAGTTATAATCTCCACCGTAACAATCATTTCTATTAAACGCAACAAGCTAAACCAACAAATAATCAAATGTGTAGTATATGTTGTTTTGCTAATTCTGTAGCGACACAATTAAAGAAGTAAATAACCAATTAGAGGAACTGAAGAGTGCAGAAGTCCCGCCCCTTTTGAGTTTTTTTCTGGGATTCGTTTCGTAATAAAATAGTGAATTTGCTTGACTTGCTAAGCTACAATTGTGCTAAAAGTAACACAAAAAGGCCGCAAATAGTGTTTCAAAATTCTCTAAATGTAGTTTTATTTGCCGTCTGTTGGCATCATTTCATCGTTATTTGTTCTGCCATCTTGCTAAGCTTTACTGTAATCTATGTAAATCCTCACAAAATATGAAAACACATCTATTTTCAACCATTTCTTTTTAAACTTCACAACCTAAAACATAAAAACGTACCTGTGTAACCCATCAGAGGAGAATCCAGGCTCTATAATTGTCTGTTTTAATTAACCGATTGCTAAAAACTAACATATTTTCAAACCGTTTTTGTTGGGACATGTATTAACGAGCAAACTACGGCCGGTCTAATTGAAAAACAAACATGGTGTCAGCTTGAATTGACAAAATATATGCCATAAAGAGACTTGAAACCTTCAATGCAAACTAAATATACATTGAGCCAGACCAGTTGATTCCTCCTTTCCCTTATTATTATTGTAAATTCAATCTTTAACAGCTGTGATTATTTACATTTTTGCAGTGAATCGGAACTAAAAGTGTTGAAAACGAACAACCTCCGAAGTTTAAACTGATTCTAGCCGCTTTCTTGAGTGAAAATGTGTCGTGCCGCTCATGAAACCACGGTAAACTATCTACAACTGTCTGAAAATTCCTGCTCGTTCGTGAGTTTTTTCATTTTTGTTTCTTTAAAAAGTCAAGATGTAAAATTTTTGAGCAGCAGCACGTGATGGATTGAGTTCACACTGAGAGGAGTACGAGCTGTAGCTACATACACAAGCACGGAGTCTGGTGTTGACTGGTGAACGTGTGGCTCTGCAGTTAAGGTACAACCACTGTTTGAGAACATCTGGAGGTTCAGTGCTGTTTCTGTGCGATTAAATGTTCTAAATGAAAAGGACATTTCGCTCGAGTCGCAAACCTGGGCAAGGAAATAGAAAAACATGTAAACCTTTCACAGTCCCTTGGCATTTTGCGTTCTCTTCATTACTTTGTAGAAGAGCACGTGTGGTGAGTGTCATAGTTTTACAGCAGTCAGTGGTAGTTTGTGAAGAGCAGCTGAAAAATGACAGGAAGCAACGCCAAGTTAAAATGCAGATTCTGATAGTTTAAACATTCAATTTTGTAAAATAAAGGTGAAATTATTTATTTTTAGTTGTGAATAACAATTAGGCATGTTTTGGCCCTTGTTTTTTGGGTTATGTTTGTTAGTAATAGAATGACCTCGACATATGTCACATCTGCTGCTCACAGTACAACTATAAACTTAATTTGGGAGAATATCTCGTAAAATAGAATCATGTTTTTGTTAAATGTGTATTCCACCCTGCCATGTGCACTTTACATGCTTTTGTTTGTTTTTAAGACAAAACAGGTTGTTTTTACCTTGACCCTTTACCCTCTTTAAAAAGAAGACTCTTTAAAAAGAAGACTCAAAAGAAGATTTCATTAATGGATCCCAAGTTCCACAGTTTCATCGACACAAACAGCAGAGACGGGGACAGGGTGCGTTCACACCTGTATCACTCTGAACTGAACATTTGACGCTGATTATTAATGAGCCGAGAAATCAAACTTTTGTCAAATCCAATTTAGAAAAGCACAGATATCTTTCCTCCCTCAAATACACAAAGCGCCTCTGTGCATGTTCTTAAATTGTTCATAAGTCTTCCTCAAAAGGCCAGAGCACATGCGTCGGGACGGCCATGTTTGTTCTGCTTTGTTTGGCTTCACCTTTGACCTCAACACTGATGGCAGCTCAAACCTCACAAGAATGGATTCTGAAGAGTTTGTGAACAAATATCACAAGAATTAATCTGGATGTCCAGGTTGATTTGCACATTCATCAAAATTGGGACTAAACCAAGACTAAACCCAAAACTAAACCTGGACCAGATCAACAAGTGTGAACGCAGCCTTAGTCTGAATCTCCAGATGAATTAAAGATTTAAAGGGCCAACAACTGCTAAATTAACAAGTGTTACTAATTTTTCCAACAAAATATTCATTATCGATTATATTGGTGAAACAGGTTCATAATGTATCTCTTGAGGTAAACTAGAGTATTATGTTTGTGCTGTCAAACATTTTAAAACAACATAGTTCAAAACCCCGGAGCAGTTTAAAGGGACTGTACGTGATTATTTTTCTTTCTTATAATAGTTTAGTACAGTATTTTGTAAAAGCGGCTCTTGGGGACAAAACCAAACCACGCTGAGTTGCCAAAATGCCATTCTAGTGAGACACCGTCACTTTACAACTTTAGACACAACCTTGACTTTATTTCGTCATCATTTTGGCCGCGGCTCCTCTCAGTGTGAACGATCGGTGGCTTTATGTTGAGCTACACAGAGAAGTTCTCCAAAGGCTAAAGAGGCGCTCCACAGATTTAAGTTTCGTCTGCGATTTCGACTCTTCCTGTAGCAGCTTGTTGTTTTCCTCCAAAAAAACCAAAACGAAACGAAAAAATCACTCTTTTTCTTACACCGTCCGCCGTCCCGCTCGTGCGATCAGCCGACGGACGTTTTGTTTGTTTGTTTGTTTGTCAGTTTTTGTCCGACCGCTGCTGAAATCGCAGGGACGTGTTACCAGTTCATCATCGAGCTCCGGTTCAAGGTCATGAAGAAAACTTGACTACTGCCGCCGGACCGCACCGAGGCAAAGAAAACCTGCAAGAAAATGATAAATACACATAATATATCCAGATTATGTTCTAAAAATTCATCACTTATAATCAGAAGTGCTCAGTTACATTTATTTGAGTTACTTTTCGATAAACGATGAGTCATTTTCAGCCATTAGTCGACTAGTCAAACGATAATTTTTATTGCACATCAAGACTTTTTAAAAACATTTTAACCAAATAAAGATTGATTTGTGGCAAATGAAGGCTTCTAGACAGAGAATATTTGTGAATAAAGTGTAATATGAATGCAAATCAGCAATTGTTTATTCTTTTTTGACATTTTGGATTAAAAATGTTGCTGTCTTTGTTATGAAAGGTCTTTTGACATTTATTTTAGAGACTGTAAAGTCCAGTTAATGATTACGATTATCAATATTATGGCCAATTTTTTTAATATTTGACTAGTCACGATTAGTCGAATAATCGCTGCAGCTCTACTCTTACTCCTACAAAACTTGATTTTGATACTAAGGACAAGCTTGATACCACAATAATTATACAAAAAAGGCAATTTTCTTTAGACAATTTACATTTTAAACACAAAATAATAGTATTTTTTTATGTTACTATGTGGTAGAGTTGTCAAAAGTATCAAAACTATATAATTTTTCATGTATAACAATGAAATAGGGCAAATTAGACTTGAAGATGATGAAGATGAGATGAAAAATCAGACGCCGTGGACTGAACGCCCCATAACTTGGGAAATACATTTGACCATGTAACATTACTATAACATTACTAAAAAAGTCAACTTTTTGGTCTTACTGTGAGCTAAGCTAAGTCTAAAAATGACAAAAGCTTTATATTGCACGTATTAAAGAACAAATATTATGCTATACTTGTAGAGTTATTAGCCTTGCTTAAAGAGCACACAACAGGAAATTTGGAATGGAGTGTTTTGGACGGATGAGGATTTTCTAGATTATCACGATAATGAAACAAACGTGTATTTGGGCACATTAGCTTTTGTGCATGTGCAAATGAAAGAACAAAACACTACTCCAGCTTTGTTTTTGAGGAAGATACAACATTATAAAGTCAGTTTGTCTCCCCTAAAGCTGTTTACATGTGATTAGCAGTTGTTGGTGTTTCTGGTTAGAGCTTCCCTGATAGAACAAATGCGAGTGTACGGCATAAAGCCAGTCCTCGGTGTGTTACTCACTTTGTCGTTCCTCTCGGACAGAAACTTGAGTCTCTGAGCTCTTTTGTGCATGAAGACTCCGTCGAGGTGTCCAGTCTCCACAGATCTGATCTCTATGGCCTTCTCGCCCCAACCCATGATCTGGTTTGAGTGGATATAAGCTGAAACACAACACACAAATACCTCAGTTTATTTTTCACCTTTGTTTTATATCTACCAATGTGACTATTTAAGGAATAAAATAGCACAGCAGTTAATAAATTAGCATCTGATGTTATCCTTCAGTGTAATTATCTCTGGTTTGTTGTAAAACACAGCAATAGTGGTATAATAATAGTATAATGGTGGAAAGTAAAAGTACTGTACTCAAGTAAAATGTATAGGTATCTGTACTTTATTTAAGTCATTTTTACAGTGGATACTTTTTACTTGTACTTAATTTCATTTGAGAGCAGTTATCGGAACTTTCAACTACATTTTTGAACTGGATTGAAACTTGTTTACACTGTTAAATGTATTGTATTATGTATTATGTATTATTATGTATGGTTTCATGTTTTTGTATTGCATTATTTTTATCTATTGGAAAGCATTTGGTACCTTGAGTGCTTTATAAATAACGGTTGATTGATTAATCATTACATTCACTAGAAGAATTAAGACATTGATTCGATTTGTTGACCAAAGATCTGCCAAGTCACCACATTTAACTTAAAATCTGTGTGAAATATGTTTTACTCTAAAGTGCATTTTTAAATAGTTACTTCAGGTGTACCTGATTTTTATTGTTTTGAAAGATGAAAAACAGAATTATTTAATTTTAAAGTCTTTACATCAGTCCAAGGATCCTAAATATTCACCGCAATGAGTTTATAAGTACTTTTCACGAGCCTCTGAGCCCAGAGCGTCACTGACCGTCATGGTAAAGCTAACAAACATTAGTGCACTTCCTGCTTCTCATAGAATAAAACGCTCAGATGAGATGCAGAGAAAGTGCAGTGGTCTCATTTTCAGCCAAATAGATGCTTTTACAATATACCTGCACTGGGACAACACAGATTTTACTTTATTACATGCAAACACATTATGTAAATGAACAAGTTTTGTTTTTTACGTTTCAAAACACAACAAATCAAGTATAGCTCCTTTAATTTGAGTGTTTTGTTTTGCTCTTGTATCTGTACTTTTACATAAAAAATATATGGATACATGAATATTGTTTGGCATTCTTAATCTACTGCTGCTGTTTTTATACTTTGCTGTACATTACCCATTGTGGTACATATATTTATGATTGGAAAAAGCTTATCTTTTATATTTGTATCAGTAAAATGTAAATTAAGTTCAGCTCAGCCTCAGGAAACATGCACATGTCATACGAGTTTGGGCAAGGTTTATTGTGGAGCTACATGGCCTTAATAGAGGAGTTTTGAGATTGTAAAGTAAACTGGACTAAACGTACCGACAGAGGTGGGCATCTCTCCCCACTGCAGCACCACGTCTTTAGTGATCCTCCCGTAGGTGTTCACGTAAACCCCCTCGTCCTCGTAACACAGGAGCATCTCCATCCCGTCCGTCTTCGGCAGAATCACGATGGCATGAGGCGTCACCTGGCCCTGGATCTGGACAACAAATAAAAACGATTAAAAATACACTTTACAATGAGCAGAGAAGTGTTGTCATGATACTAGATACTACAATGACAACTTGATTTCATTACTAAGGAAAAGGCTTCCCGTGGGACTTGACCCAAATGTTCAGGCGGGACGTTTCATTTTTTTCCCCAACCCACTTATGCCACACAACTGTCACTATTTTTTCCATAATTAGGGTAAAGCTGGGGTTAGGATTGAGAGGTGAAGCATACATACATTTTCAGTGACTAAAACTAAAAGTAGATATTTTTGTCGACTAAAAGTACTGATATTTTCAGCGAATAATAAAAAATAAACATAAAGAATATAAAGAACAAGCCCAGAGCCCTGAAAGCAAAGTCTGTCTCATGATGCAATGCAATACATTTAATTGTACAAAAATAGAATCATATATTTTCTGGTCAACTAAGACGATAATAGATTTAGACGGACAAAATTAGAATGACATTCATCGACTAAAACTAGACTAAAGCTGAAAAGAATTGTTTGATTAAATCTTGACCTAAACTAATAATCATTTTAGACAAAAGACTAAAACTAATTTGAAATTAACAGGTTGGGAGCGATCAATTGAATGCCAGTCTTGTGCAGGTCACTGGTATCTAGATATTTTTTTTGTCACTGAAAATAGTGAGTGCCTTCATCAATAAGGTTTATATATTAAAAGGAAAAAATACTATGCATCTCATGTTTTACAAGAAAAAAACAAAAAAAAACAATGCAAAAACAAAAATAACATCTGTATCTGGTTCTGTTTCCCACAGCATTTACTGAGTTTAGGCTCTATCTACTGGCTGCATAGCGCTAACACAAGCATAGACATGTGTTTATGATAAATGCGAGTGAGCTAGTGAGTTTGTAGTGATCGTGTTAGATGGCAGAAATGCTCAGAACGAGAAAAGTGACGTAGGAAATCTGAAAAAAAAAAAAACAGCGATCAAGGGAGTTCAGCAGGGAGCGTTTTTGACGGTTGGAGAGGAGAGGATTTTCTAACCAGCACTAAAAATAGCGTGAAGTGAGGTAAATGCAACTTAGAATATTGTCAGAACATGGTTAAAAGCTCAACAAAGTCACAGTAGCATAATATGTTTCCTTTAAATTCTCTTGTTCATCTTTCATCTTGTTCAGGGCGACTTTAGAGCTGCACAAATCGTATTATCTCCAATATTCTGCCTGCAGTCTTACATGTGAGGGGATGTAGATGTCGTAGGGGTTTCCCGAGTCCACGTCAATCACATGGAAACCAACTGTGGAGCCGTAAATGACCTTTAACCTCTGACCTTCCTCCACGGTGAGGTCGACCAGCAGGGGGCGGTGCTGCAGCTCGGTGAAGGACTGAAATTACACAGAATCGTCAGTGTACTCTGCCAAACTATAGATATAAACTATTAACAGACGGTGAATTTACCTTGAAGGCCATGAACTTGTGGTAAGGTTTTGGAGCCCAGGCGTAAATCTCCACTGCATTCTTCAGCGCGATCACCAGGAACTTGATCCTCTCATATTTTACTGTTGAAAAGAGGTTTAATTCATTCATAAATTAAGTCAAAGAACATTGAAAAGGAGGGGAATAAACTGAAATATTGATAATATCTTGAATGTTATTTGGAATACTTGCAAAATCTGAAAGAAAAATGCAGCAAAAAGAGTTGATTGAAAATAAAAATGTATAAAGCTAATGTTGTTCCAAAATAGATCATAAAGTGATATTTCTGCACATTTGTGGGTAATTTTACAGTCCTTTCACATTTGTCTGATACTTAAACATCAGCTAAGACATTTAAAAACATGTTTTTACATTTCTGTTGGACTCACATAGTATCATCTAAATATTACATATGATCTGCCAAAGAAATATTGAGATAAACATTTTTGACAATTTAGCCCACACAAAAAACAGAAAAAAGCCCTTAAGTCTTTAAGCTTGAGCAGCACAGATCCATGCCAGAACGACACACCAATTAAAAATGATGTGGCAATATGAGCTTTTATTTTGAGCCCAGTTTGCAAAGATAAGTTGAGTACAAAGTTATTCATTTTAAACATAACAAAACACTTATCTTTTGGTCTCAGGAACAAGCTAGATATAGACAAGGGGTTACAAATAAACTTTCACCGAGATCCAGTTTGAGAAAATGTCTTCAAGCCAAAAGGTCCTGAACTTCACAAGATCTCTTTTGTGCCAGAGTTATATTATACTATATAAAGTATTATACATTTTCTGACAACATGTTAAAGACTTTAAAATGTGGAGACTTCTGTATTGATAAATGGCGGTTTGTGGGTCAATGCTAACGCTAATGTTAATTTTGAAGCATAGAAAAGCTAAAAATATAACAAATTGAAATAAAAAATGGAAGTAATCTATAAATACAAACAATCAGGTAGCCTTTGCTTTACATTTTAATTGGTTGTTGGTTGTTAATTGGTTGTTAATTATTTTTTAATAAAAATTAGCATTAGCTGTAGAATACTGTTAGCTTAGCCATTGTAGTTAGTATCAAATAATAATTGTTTTGAAATGAATTGAAATATTGTATTGCTCTTTTAAAACTTGATTTGAGATAGAATATGAAGCTGACATGTGCTGTAGAGCAGAAGACTCAAAACATCACACTTTGGTCTGACTCCTCTGGCAAAACCTGTCACCGACTGCAGCAATGTGATAGGCGTTAGATGCAAAAACCCTTTCCACCCTCCGTCTGTTCCTTTCGCTTCTCTCGTTGCTCCGAATGAGTGGAAAACTTCAAGTCGGTAAAGCGGACTCTCTCAGAATCTAGGTAGTCTACTGAATTTTTCCAAATCAACCGAGAAATACAAGTAATGTGTAGTGTTAACTTACCGACTTTGTAATGGACACATCCCTCCAGCTCGCCGACGGTGATCCAGCCCTGTTTCTTCTCCACCTCCGGGTCGTTGTGGAGAATCCTGTTTCGGAGCCACGACAGGTAGTACACGCGCAGTTTGTTCTTCTTCCCTGCAAAACAACACGAAACGACAACACAGATTCACCAGCGTGGCTAAATGAACGTTCCAAACCCCTGTGGCTCTGATCCAAATTAGAGGTTGATGGCGTATATAAAGCTAGAGTGACTGGCTGAGTTTGGAGAAATGGTATAAAAGGAGAGAAGGGGAGAGAGAAAGAGATCGCTGCTATGTTTTTTGTTTAGTAAAAGAAAATTGGCCTTTGAAATTGGCTATTATCGGCCTAAAAAACCCCAAATACCTGAGATGGTGACAAGGACGTTGAGCCCCTCCAGGACGTCCATCTGCTGAAAGCGCCTCCTGTTGATGAGGTTATAGACTTTGCCTTGTCCGCTCCGGTCCAGCAGCATCAGCCCGTTCTCTGTTCCCACCAAAAGATTCACACCTGGGAAGACACAAGGTTTTGTTTAGACGGAATTAGCTTTCAAATTACTACTAGTCAAGGAAATATGTGTCAAATATAAAACAGCCATTTCACATTGGCGGAGAGTGCATCCAGCTTTTTTGTTTTAAATGTTTAGTTTGATAATGCTTGAATAACCTGAATGTGCAATTAACAATCTCTTTATTATCGGTTCATGGCAACGTATGTCAGACTTCAGTAACAGAATTCAATTGCAGCTGGTCGGAGACTTATTGTTTCTACAGAAAACGACGAGTGTCTTTGTACGTTGCCTTTTTATAAATGTCAAAATTGTTCACAAATGCTGCCTGAAAGGTGTTGTTTTTGCCAATTGACGTCTCACGGAGCAGTCAGTGCTGACATCAGGGCTTTTGAACAGCTTTTATGTGGCTTTGCACGGACTTTTAACATTTCAAAGACCTTCATCAAAGTAAGCACTAAAAGCTCAAAATCACACAAAAACTTGATTCATATTTAAGGCGGCACTGGTACTTCACACACTGAAAGTTTAAGACACTTACAGGACATGTTTCAGTTGTTATAATCTTTATTTCAGTGCATTATGTTAGACCTGTATGCTAATCACTAGGACTGCAGTCGACTAAAGAAATTCTTGTTCGACTAAAGACCTGCCTTATCGACCAATTAATCGACTAAAAGGGAGTGTGGCAAAAATATAATAAAAGTATCTCTCTGTATCTGACCCAAATTGCACTCAAAAGACCAAAACTGCGCAGGAATTCATGCTAAAACAACTATTTATACAGAAAAGTACTAGGAAACAGAGTATTATATGTTAGATTCCAAAAAAAATCAGCAAATTCACGCCATATCATCTCGTTTTTACCACATAAATAATTTAATCTTAATAAAATGATTCGTCGACTAATACAGTTCTTGGTCGACTAAGACACCATCTACTGATTAATTGACTAAAGGACTACATCCCTAATAATCACCATTGATGATCATTTATTAGCACTTTTACAAAACTCGAAAATGCAGCTATACTTTTGTACGATGTAATTTGTTGTAGTATAACTGTCAGAACCACAGCTGACAGTAAAGATTAGGACTGTTCTGATATTTGAGCAGTTTATGCACATTTCCTTTAACATTTGTTTACATTAGTGACCAGAATCAAGATGGCCGCCGATACATTATTCTAGATTTTTTTCCCAACCCTGTTTTTTTTTTGTCTATGTATCGTTTAATTTATCCAAGGGTCTCACTGCAGGCATGTTTTTGATCAACAAACAATAATAGTAACATGTTTAACAGATTTGTGCATGATAAAGGACCTAAGATTATGAGCTGATATAAAAAAACAACAACAACACATGAGTGAAACATCAGAGCCGCACAATGGAAAATGTAATATTATTGGACACAAAAACTTCAGTTAAACAAAATGAAATGTCTGTATTTGCCTTAATTTTGTGTCCAAACTTGGTCAAAATCAAAACTTAGAGTAAACAAGGACCAAATAAAGAAAATCGTGACTAAAATCAGATCTTGGACAAATGGACAGTGTTAAGTGGGAAAATACGGCGATAACACACATTTCTTGTCTAAAGTGAGGTCCTATAATAAAACTTAAATCCGTGTAAGGTGTTGTTCTGACCCCAGAGCGCGGCGCAGAGGATCTCGGAGTTGAAGCGCTTCTTGTACTTCCTGATCTCTGGCGTGTCGCTGTGGGGGCGGATATTTGTGGGGTTCACGTTCACCACAGAGATCTTCCGGGCCTCGTTGAGTCGCGCCTGCTCCAGCTCCGCCTTCAGGAGCTCGTCTGCAAACGCTGCGGTCAGAGAAGAGAGAGTGAAAGGTCAGAGGTTAAATCAGTGTTTCAGGCAGAGAGTAACTTTACTTTAAAATACTATGACTAAAATTAAGTGACCCAAATATTTACTCAAGAAGGAGTAAAAAAATTACTCTTAGAAATGACTAGTTTTATAATCAGATTTATATGTGTGTATACTGCACTGTATAACCATGGTCATAGCCACTTACTCTCCTTATGAGTTTCTATCTTATCTTCATACTATCTTATCTTTTTGTACAGTACGTAAGATTTACGTTTTTTAAGTTTTTAACATAGTTTTTTATTATAGCATGTTCTATTTTCCTGTTCTTGAACGGTTCTCATATCTTATCTTAAATGTTTTTGGACAAACAAAAAAACGAAATAACGCACAGATTCTGGTATTTCAAAAGAATAGACAAAAAATTACAAAAATAGAAAATCATATCTGAAGGTAAATCGTAAGAAGTGCAAATGTTCAAACAACATAAAATAAAGCGTTTGTGACTAAAACTACTCACAGTGTGAGGAGGAATCAAAACCTTTACTCAAGAACTTTACTTAAAAAAACATTACTCATAGTTGTCATTAGGTTTTCACATTTCACGGCAACATCGTGTGACACTTCTGAAGAAAGCAACAAAATTATTTATGTATTACTCAAGTAGACGTAGAAGTATAATGTCAAAAAAGTACTCTGAAAAGTACAATAGTTCCTCAAGTAAATGTAACAGAGTACTGCCCATCAGCATACAGTATTTATGTTGATGCTGCTTGAGACATATTGTTTAATATGAATCCAAGTTCAAATAAATAAAAATGAAATGGGCAATTCACTTTTCACTTTATATGAAAAAAAAAATCCCAAATACTTAACTTTAGAGAGCTCTGGGTCCATGAATCTGCTGTACAAATCTAATGTGTTAAATTCCTTGTGGTTGAATAATTCTGCAACATTTTGAAGCTATAGTGAGAAAAACAAACTTCTCTCAGGTTTTCAGTGTTTGTCCGAAACATGTGCACCACATGTAAGTGTTTTTAATGTGTGTTTTTGTGTGTTTGTACATATAACTCATTTCAAACACATATATCTCGTGCAGAATAGTTTACACGTCTCGTACCTGCAGCAGAGTTCTTCTCCTCATCCTCTTCGGTCGGAGACGTCCCGTAAACTCTGGGATCCACAAAAGGAGTGAAGGAGGCTTTGGACCCTCCGCTGCTGTTGGTCCCGAACTGTGCACAAAAACATACAACAATTTTAAAGTTATTCACATGGAGCAGGAATGTTATGATTGGAATTAATTTTGCCTCAATAAAAGTTTTTATTCTTCAATGTTATGCTTAATTTATGGCTGAAGCAACATAATTGATTTAGAACAACAAATTGATTATTGAAATAATCATCAATTAATTGAGTAATAGATTAATTGGATAGTTGGATAGAGAGAGCAATCTGAGTCAAATTTTGATGTTCCAGTCTTGGACCATTTGTATGAAAGTCTATTTCCGTCTCAATGGAAGTCAAAATTTGGAGTTTAAAGGTCATAAATCTGAGTTTAAAAGTCATAATGTCAAGTTTTAAGGTCATAATTATGGCCTTAAAACTAATAAGGTCAAGTTTAAATTACGTAATCGTGAGTTTAAAAGTAATATATTCAAGTTTAAATGTCATAATTTGGAGTTTTAAAGTAATAATTTCAACTTTAAAAGTCACACTTAATAATTTATAAGTTTAAATGTCATAATTATGAGTTTAAAGTTATAATTTTGAGTTTTTATAATCATAATATCAAGTTTAAATGTAGTAATTCTGAGTTTTAAAGCCATAATTTATAGTTTAAAAGTTATAAAACAATGGCTAATTTAATCAAAAGAACAAGAGCTAAATCAAATTATAAGCAAAATAAACTTTAATTACAGCCCCAGCTCAATTTGTACAAATCTCCTTTATACAAATCATCATATTGTATGCAGCTGTAGCTAAACAAACACAACAAAAACTCCATTCTTCAGGATCAGGAGGATGCAGGTAAAGAACCAAACACGTGGAGCAGGAGGATGGGATAGTTTAAAATCCAAAACAGGTCAAAATCAAATCGGGTTTCAGGATTCGGGGATAGTTCGGGGATAATTTAGGGATAATTTGGGGATATTATGGGGGTATTTCTTCTGGCGCTGCTGCTCCACCTACTTGAGCCCCGAGAGCGTCCGCGGGTGAGACCAGAGGGGAGGGGCCGGGCTGTACCAGGTCTGGGAGAGCACTGTTGCTGATGGCAGAGCTCCGCCTCCTCTGTCTGAGCCTCTGGAGAAACACAGAAGCGACTCGAGAAACTGACTACGGAGCTGAAGGCGTGAGAAGGACAGACTCTCTGCCGTGTCGGACAGGGACGTTTATTAGAGGGAACTTAATCTGTAACTAACGGTTACGATTTTAATGGAGAAGTCCACTTTTGACATCACAAATCTGGGAAATCTGCAACAGGGTGTTTTTTTGTAAGGCTCAGAGTAAGTGGACCTCGTAAACAGGTGTGTGAATGACGCTATATGACAGAAATATAAACTTAAAAAAATTCTGCATCATGTTCCTTTGTTATAATAATGTATATATCAATTATGTATAATGTTAAATTGATATAAATGTGTCTTGTTAATGACTCTTTCTTGACAGTTAGAAATAAATATAATTATGTCTAAATTACTTCAATTGGGACCGATATAATTACAAAAATGTATTTGCCATTCAAGTATGTTTTCAATTCAAAATAAAGAGAAGACAAGATAAAGAGAAAACTGGTTAACTAAATTTTATAATTAGGGTTTAATATATGACATAACATGTAGAAAAATCAAAGTTCTGTTGTAATTTGTGTTATGATTGTGGTTGGTTTTAACTAATGTAAATAACTCAAAATAAACCTTGAAAATCAAAACTCAATAAAGACGAAACCTGGACTCAAATGACTGGGGCTCAATTAAGAAAACAGACTGAAAGAACGACTAAAGAAGGACGTTATCATTTCTGGTGCTGTAAGGAAAACTATGTTGAATATAACACAACAATTAGACATCCTTGTTTTAGAGTAACACAGTCTTACCTCTCTCATCATGAGTGTTGAATCCTGGGAGCTGTTTCCAAAAGAATCGCTGTGTGCATCGTTCTGACCCATGGAGCCTCCCATCGACTCGTTTGTGCCCTGACTCGCTGCTGGCCTGAAAGGAAAAAAAAAGAGTTTAAAGGAGCTGCACCTCATTTTTGTACTGTTTTGAAACATGAAAAACAGAACTAGTTTGTGTACCCATTTTTTTGCATTTAATAAAGCAAAATCTGTTTTGTCCCAGCACAGATATATTGTAAAAGCATCTATTAGGGTGAAAATGAGACCACAGCACTTTCTCTGCTTCTATTTATAGATTGTTTTATTCTACGAAAAGCAGGAAGTGCGCAGTTAGCTAATGTTGGTTAGCTTTACCCAGGACAGCAAAGTGCTCATAAACTCATAAATATTTAGGATGCTGGAACTGCATTAGGAAAGTGAGCAGTACATGTGACTGATGTAAAGATTTTAACATGATCTAGTTCTGTTTTACACCTTTAAAAGAGTAAAAATAAGGTACAGCCCCTTTAATTTTGTTAAATGTTTCAAGCAATGATTTATTTGATTTAATTTGAGTATTATTGCCATCGGTTTATTTTTGTTGGCTGGTTGTTTCTGTACACAAATGTTCTTTTTAGAAAATTAAAAAATAAAGTCTAACCACATTACTACATGAAAAATCAAGTACAAGTCCTTTAACCTCAGCAGTAAGTTATTCATCTGCTTTAGATATGAAATGCGTGTGTTTCTTCTCTCTGTCGGTCGCTATCACAGTGTCACCGTCTGATCCTCACATGATTCGTGGGATGTCGCTCACGGCAACGGTCCCGTCGTTGTTGCCGCCCTCCTCGTCCTCGCTGCTGTGGGACTCTTCGCTGGACGAGGAGTAGTCGGTCACTTTCACCGGTGGCCGGCTCGTCTCCTCGCCCTGACGCAACTCACGCAGCTCCTTGGCCAGCGCTGTCAGGTCCTGCGAAAAGACGAAACACAAGACAATGAGGAAATTAATTTAGTAAATGAGCAATTAAGACAGTCAAGAGTCCATATAGCACAAGCAGGAGTGGGCATGTTTACTAAAGTGAGTATCTTGTTGCACGTTTTGAGATTATTCGGACAACAACATGTGAACAATGTGTGTCTGTGAATGTCTCAGGAGCGTTCACGAAGGCTGGAAAATGAATCTTAATCAAATTGAAATGGATGCAATTAGCAAATCACAAAGACTGCAATTTCTGATGTACCACAATTCCTTTCACAAACAGCAAAATGTCTTGTCTTATTCTGCATAACAAAACTGCTGAAGATGTTCTGAAATACATAAGATTATCAGTTCATATTTTGCCTGAATACGTTAAATGTAAAGTGTTTTGATTAACTGTAAACTTTGAACAGAATCCGATTATTAAAATGTAAGTCTAATCGCAATCGTAATACGCAATCGTATAGAGATATTTTCCCCAAACTCAAGCAATTACAGTTCAAAATTGGGACTAAACTGGGGACTAAAAATCAAAAACTAAACCTGGACTAGATGAGGGTTAAACAAGAAATAGAACAAGACTAAAGCAAGTCTATTTAATGAAAATGGGCTCAATTTAGGCCCAAACAGAAAAAGTCTGTAAATCAGGTTGCATACAAGTTCTAGACTAAATGTCAGACAAAGATCAAGGGTCTACTAGATTAATTGTTTTTGAAAGAAATGCCCAAACTTCTGATGCACAAATGTTGTATCTTATCATTATTTGTTTGGGACTGACTCCACGAACTTATAATAATAATGTCATAATGGCAAGGTTGCTGTTTTTTTGTGAATATTATTTCAGATTGATATTTAAATTTGTTTTATTTAAAAAAATTTTATGACTCAACAGTAGAATTAGTGTTAGCATTGAGACACAAACATCTCCCTTTATAAACACAAAAGTGCCCTTTAGCGAAGACTGACAGCAAAAACCCCAAAGAGATAAGACAGGAAGTACTGACGCTAACACTGAGCTAGCAGTGAGCTAGCACTGAGCTAGCCAGGTGCCGTTCAGTGAAGAGCCCTATTAAAGTTCGAAATGCACGGTAAATATAGAAAACACAACTCTTGAACATGAGTGTTTTTTTTCCTTCTCTTATATAAGTGATAAATAAATGCTGGACAAATGGTCAAACAAGCAAATCTATTTTTAATCCTATGTTGTGTTTTTTTTACAGTATAATATGATGCAACTCAATGTAAAAGTGTACTAAGCATTCAGAATACAGTCCTTGGTTTGGACCTTCTACAGAATGTGTGACAAGTACATTTTTATGCAGGTATATTCTGTCACAAAATACATGTTCAAAGTGTTCTTTCCAAAACTGATCCTGTTATATATGTTTCCAAAATGCCCAAAGAATCTCACTATAAGAACATTTCAGGCTCATAGCACAAAATCAAACACAAAAGAAAGGTTTAAGCAATCTTTGTGCGCAGCTTAGGGAAGTTTTCAAGGAGAGGACACTTATTTGCATGCTTCAGTCTAAATATTAACACAAATTGTGGTTTTGGGAAAGAGCATTCGCATTAGCAGAGGGAAAGCTGCAGGCTGTATGGAAATGTTGTTTTTTATTTCCTGGATAGCATGTGTAAAAATGTACATCTTAAATACAAAGATTTTCTCATAAAAATACAGTGAATCAGATCAAATTTGTCGTTTTCAGGCTACATAATGCGCTTTTGTTCCTCTTCCAGATGGGGGCAGTAGCCAGGATTGCTGATACTTTTACAAGAAATACTCAAAAATAAAATCTACAAATGTTGAATGTTGTATTTTATAATATTGACAAGGTCCATTTTCTCTAAATTACTTCAAACACCCCACAAAATCTGCTTTGAATCTGAATTGAACAATTTGACTCTTTACTTCACTGTCACCATCTCAATTTAACATATTGAATCCGTACATTACAATTGAAATATAAAAAATGAACTACGTATTTATTAAAAAAGATAAAAATTGATTAAATGATGTGTCTGAACTCAGATAATATGGCTATAAACGGTTTGTTGAAAGCAGCAAATCCTTGGTTCAAATTGTCAGTGAGCAGTGCGTCATGCTGCCGTGTGAGGTTCAAGGAGCACAGGTTAAAACAGCATTCAAGGGTTAAACTTTGTGAAGGAGGAAAATAAAAGACAGGAGAATTATTCTTACCAGATCCTCCTAAAGAGAGAGAAGAGGCGAAAAGAGTAGAGACAGAGAAATGAATGAAATGAAAGAAACTGAATCTGAAACTCAAAATTATGGCATTATTCAAAATGTTTACTTTTCAGTCTTTTTAATCATAAAGAAAGCATTTTTGTAAGCCAATATTAAATTACAGCTGACCAGAAATACATAGATTTTATGGTAATGTGGTTAAGCTTTTTCTGCATTACTTCTCGTCATTTCATCATCCTACAAACTGTATTAAAATCATGATTGAATTTCGAAGGTAATTTGTTAAAACAGTGCATTGGCAGCGTTTTTAGCAATTACTGTCAACTCTAGTATCTTTTTTGGCGCTCACCGTCAATTCTAGTTGTTTTGGCACAAACTTGTCAAATCATATTGTCATAACTGATTAATTTCACTATCAATCCTTGTCCAAGTTGCTGCTCACGCCAAAAGTTTCATTATATAAAAGCCCTCATTAGTTTGGTTTCAGTTACTCGATAATTACAAAGTCACAATACAATTTTGCACAGTTTACTCATTTTATTTGCCTTTTATGGTTCTATGTCATCTTATTTTGGGTACTGTTTTGTAATGCTGCTCTGTGTAACCTGCCAGCTGATGGAATTTAGCACTTTTACTATAATCTGTCACATTTACACTGTCAGTGTTAATATGCACTGCCCCGTTTTTGTTCTCTTTGTTTAGTATTTATTTTGCCAATTGCATTCATGGAAAGTGTATTATTTCTCTTTTAGTCAAGTTCATATTTTGGTTATTTACTTTATTATTAATTGTCCAGTTATTTAAGTAAATTCAGTAATCGTTTAGTTAACTTTTTGTTTGGTCACAGGGGCACTGGGCTGCAGGACTGTCTTAAGCCTTTAAGTTTGCTGCTTTTGTGTGAATAAATCAGTTCAAAATGCATCTTCTTGTTTAGATATTTTTATGTTACAGCTTGTTTTATATCCTCCCACTGATAGAGGAGACGAATGGACGCCCATAAATTGGTACTAAATATTATACTTTTTGCTGGTTGTAATGTCATAAATATATAGAAGTAATTCATTTTATCTCGTGTCGTTTATTATTTTTTTATTAGTAAAAGGCAATAGGTGACACAATTTACACATATTTTACACATAAACACTGGATTTGTTTGTTTAAGTTTATGTCTTTGGACAAATCTGAAGTGTATTCTTAAAGTTATTTATCTTGTTTTTATTGCATGTTCATGTTTTTGTATTGTTTTTAGACGTAAAACATGCTCTTGAGTACCTTTAATTTGCCATCTCCAAAAAGGTTTATTATTAAATAATTAAATCTTTTCTCAGCAGTCTGGAATGACACTTACTTGCACCTTTAATCTCAATAAAGAGTTTAGCCTAACAGGTTTATGCTGTATTAAATAAGCAAACAAACTGGACCCCAAACTATGGTATTTATTAAAAAATGAACATCAGCATTACAACTTACTTTTAATTTTGAACATGTGATCTTCTATTGTCTTTTATTGATTTTTTAATAGATTTTATTTATTTGACTATTCTGTATTCTATTGTTTACTTTTTACGCAGTTTTTTAAAATTCGTTTTTACTATTCTTATTCTAATTTATGGTTTTATTTACTGTTAACTAGTTAATTTTTATTTCAAAGTGTGCAGCAGGTTTTGTTTGTAAAATGTGCTCTAGAAATAAAGTCGATTGGATTGAATAAACTCCTTTTTGATCCTATTGTGCAGAAACAGTGAGTGCAGACACATATTAGACTGACCTCGTCCACGGCTCGCTTATAGCTCTGAGTGATGGAGCAGAAGAGATGCAAATGAATGAAACACACGAGCGGTTAGTTCAAGTGACAGTCAAGAGAGTCGTAAACAGCAGCGTTGGTGAGCGTGTTCAGTGTTTGGACTTACAGCGGGTCGACTAGGGCGCGTCACTTCTCTGTCGTCTTTAGAGTCACGCGAGCGCGGCAGTGTGGAAACTTCGTGTTTACCTGAAATACAGAGGGAAAAGAAAGATAATGGTTAGGATTTGTTTAATATATTGTTAAGAAAATGTAGACAATAAAATAGAAACAAGTTTATGCCACTGACACAACAACTATAAAGCTGAATAATGCCTAAAGCTCTAAATGCACATTATTGTTAAAAAAACTTGATCTGCAATAAATAAATTGCAGGATGATACACTTTAGTAGTTAGTTTATATCTATAATGAGTCATGCAAGTTATTTATTAATCGGTCAACAGCTGAAATCTTATTGTTGTACAGAAAAATAACAAAAAGTCCTTTACACCCACGATAAATATTTACCTCTAAAAATATTGTCCAATAAGTCCATGTAGTAATTATTGTGTCAGGTCTAGACTTGGTTAGATATATGTTTAATACCTTCATAATCTGACCATGACACAGTTTAAAAATAGGAGTGAAGGATTTTTACTTGTCTTGATTTTTAAATATGAAGCTCAATTCAAGTTCGAGTTATTGTACCTATAACTGAACAGTGGCCCTGAAGTGCAAAACATCTTTACATCTACGATAAAAACTCACTTTTACTCAAGGTCAAACATTTTTTGCAAAAGCTTGATTTCTTATACAAAAATTACTGCTGAGATTTAAGCTTTCAATCATTGTAATGGACACAGTAACTATCCTGAGATGAACAAACATGCTCGAAAGAGACTGTACACGACTTTACGATTTACTATTGCCCTGTTTTTACTTTATTTTCTATTAGAATGTTGCTCTTTCTGCACTCCCAAGATGGCCGCCGCAACTGCCAAGGCAACGGAACCCGCTTTCACTCCAGCCCGTATTATAACTCAATGGTTTAACAATCATTTAGCAAAACAAATCAGGTATTATTATTTGTCAAATCATAGATAATGTTCATGTTCATTAAGTTTTAGTGAAATGTATACACTAACCTGTCTGTATGAACTTTAAGTTGTCCAAAATAATGATCTACGGGTGTCATAGATTATAACTAAACATTTTGTATTAACATTTTGTGTGCACTTGCCTTTAACACAAATAATGTCCCTGGTGATAAATAACCCTGATTCATTTCCTGGTTTTATATGACTCTCTCTCTCTCTATCTTTGGCTGAACTGTTGCTATTTTTAACCGTCTATAAAAGTTTCAACCTTGAGGATTGCTCAGTGCTCGTCCGTCTCTGGAGCTATAAATATCGCCGTGTGCAGATGTGTGTGTTACCCCTCTCGTTGGAGCCGCCCTGGGAGCTCGGCGTGCTGGAGCTGGAGGAACTGCCGCTGCTCGTCCTCTTCAGGGGCGTATCCATGGAAACGTCCGTCCTCCGCAGGTCCGGGTTGCTACGGCGACGTGCAAACACAACAACATCAGCGCCGACAACAGCGTGACAACGACAGAGGAAACGGTAGCATAACCTTTAGAAAGATATTTGAACTGGAAAACATGTTATTAGAGTTTATTTACACAACACATTTTACTGCGAATCATAGTTTTGATTACGCCCGGAGTTAACAAGTCTTTTAGCAGTCGACAAGTCAGCAGTTATTCTTTTAGTCGATAAGTCAAATTATTATTTCTATTGTATACTGGGACTTTTTAAAAACTTTTTCACTCAAATAAAGGTTGAAATGTGACAACTGAAGGCTTTGAAAGAGAATATTTACAGATAAAGTGTATTATTGACGAAAATTTGAAATTGTTTATTCTTTTTGACATTTTGATTTATTAAGTAACTGTTATAAAAAGGTATTTTTTTGTGTGTTTAAGTCACATTCACACTTTTTGTTTGGTCCTAAATTGACCTCCTATTTCAGTCCTGATGTGGACTTGGTTTAGTTGTGTTCTAGTCCTTGTTCAAACCTGATCTTCCAAGTTTTGTTTTGAGTTTAGTCTTTGTTTAGATCCAGTTTTCATCTAGTAAATGTGTAAGTGTGTGTGCATCCTTAGTTTTGATCTAATCCAAGTCTTGTTTTGGATTCAGTCCTGGTTTAGTCCCAATTTTAATCTTGTTAATGTGAAAGTGTGAACGCACCCTTGGAATCTGTATAGTACCGATAACAATTTTGATTATCAAATAAAGGACTATATGTTTAATAGTTACGATTAGTTGATTAATTGTTGCAGCACTACTTTTGATTTTGTGCTACAGTTCTGTTTTAACTGACACTGCATGGTAATAAAACAGTGAATATAGCTTTTGCAATTCAAAAAAGTATTATTTTTTGCATACAGTGTTTGTTTTGTGGTATTTTTAGCACTTCTTGAAATGCAGTGCTCACCTGGCCCGTATGAGGTGGGCTCCGGCTCGAGGTCCCAGGCCCGGTCCGTTTCCTGGAGAGTGTTTTCGGACCAAAGCCGGAGAGATGGAGGTCGTCCTCTGAGGAACCTGACGGACAAGAAAACGATCATTCAATCAAACTTCACTATAGCATTCACAAACTTACTTTCTTTGTTTGTAAGTAGAAGTTGAAAATGGCAAGCATTTATTTATAATTTTCGGTTTTTCAATTTGATTCTTTTCAGGTAATTACCTACCATTATGCAGTGAAATGTAAAAGCAGCCATTTGAGAAAAGTATTTGGCTGAGTGACACCCATATTGTGTGTAGGTGGATGAGAACCATGAAGAAACATGTAGACAGTTGGTTCAACATCAGAGAAAGAGGATGAACTAAGTGGGCGGGGCTAACAATTGATTCTGAAATATGTTATATTCTTGGTTCAAGATCTGGTACCTATAATTGGATTTTTATAGCATTAAAAACCTTTCCAAAACTACTTGCAAAAATTCTATGAACAGTTTATTAAAGGACACATATCATGCATTGTTTGTTTTGTTATTGGTTTTTAAATGTACCAAAAGCAAAGTTATAATGAGTAACTTTACTGGCATTTCATGTTTTAACTTTAACTTAAAATAATGTATGTACTGAAACAACACATTACTTTCTCTAAATCGACATTCCCTCATCAGGATTTGGGGTTAGTACTCCATCTACTGGCAGCAGAGGGAATTAAAATGAAGAAAAAAACCCACATACTAGTTTGCCACAACATGCTAATGTAGTAACACCAATTTGACGGAAGAAATGTTCAAAACTAGTCTGGAGATGATTTATGGACTTAAAAACAGCACAGGAGTGTTTTCTGAGGCTCAGAGAGAGAAAGAGCTAGAGCTAAGAAAACAACCTTGTAAACAGGATAATTAAAACAAGCGTGAATTAAGCTAAATACAGATCCAATTATGTTTTTGATGCGGGAATAACGTTATAACATGGTAAAAACCTCAAAAAAGTAAAATTTGCATAAGATGTGTCCTTTAAGAAACTGTGATCATCTCTTGCTCTTAAACATGCACAGACTCATAAACGGCGGGAGCATGCAGAGACCTTGGGCGGCGTGTCGTCATCCTGCCTCAGCCAGTCGAGGGGCGGGGCCAGGCGGGACAGGGGCGGGACTGGGGGCGTGTCTGAGGTGGGGTCCGAGTTCTGGCGGGGCATGGGGGGCCGCGAGGGGGACACGGAGGTCGACGAGGACGACACACCGTGAGGGTCGTACAGCGACTGAGAGCCAGACAAACCGTGGCTCTTCACTTGGACCAGGTGAGCCATCTGGACGCACACGGGGGGGAGAGAAGGGGGGACACGGGGGCAGGAGGGGGTGAGGGGTGAAGGAGTGCAAGGTTAGATTTGGGTTTGTATAAATGCAGGATAAAAGCAGCAGGAAAGTGATTCTGACAAAAGGAATGGAAGGAAGAGGAAACCAAAGACATGCTGCTGGTGCACAGTCCTGGTTTGGTCGAGTCCTTGATTCTTTATTGCTTGTTTTCTCTCGTTTTAACCACGACAGAAGGAGAGTTACCTAATCAATTAAAATGTAGGGAATTTGGTTCTTTTGGTGTTGTTATCCCTATTTCAGTCCTGGTTGAGCACTGTCTTAGCACTATTCTAGTCCTGCCTCCTGTTTATAATAGTGAAGTCTTCTATTTATTTATCTATTTGTTTTAGCCCTGGTTTATCTCAGGTTCAGCCTTTTAATCCCATTTTAACCTTAGTTTAGTCCTGTTTTAGTCCTATTAGCACCCTGGTTTAATCCTGTTTTGGCCCTGGTTTAGTCCTATTTAAGCCCTGGTTTAGTATGTTGGTTAAGTCCTGTTTTAGTCTTGTTTGCACCCGGTTTTAGTTTAGGTTTTCTGTATCCTGTTTTAGCGTTTTTTAATCCACGGTTTAGTCCTGTTTTAGCCCTGTTTTAATCTGTTTTGTCCACTTTTGGCTCTGGTTCGGTCCAATATGTATAAGTGTAGTGCTGATTTAGTCATGGTTTAGTCCTCTTTTAGCTCTGGTCTAGTCCTATTGCTTTAGTTCTAGTATAGCGCAGGTTTAGACTTGTTTTAGCCATTTTAGTTCCGGGTTAGTCTTGGTTTAGTCCTCTTATAACTCTGTTTCGGTCATATTTGTTTAGTTCTAGTGCTGGTTTAGTCCAGATTTTGTCCAGGTTTAGCCCTCTTTTAGTCCCGCTTTGGCTCTTGATTAGTCCTGGTTAAGTCCTGGTTTAGTTCCTCACCTGTGGCTCTACGGCCCGGTGCATTGGGGGAGTCCTGGCCTGCTGGATGCTGCTGCTGAAGGACTCTGAGCGCGGGGGCAGAGACGGGTCCGAAATCCGGTTTGAAACTTTGTGCTGCAACAATCAATCAATAAATAGTTAATACAAATCCATCAATTAAAAGGGTTGATAAATAGTTAGTATTAAAAGAGTTAAATGTGTTACAGACAGTTGAAGCTGAAGAAAAAGAGGTTAATACATTAAGCAGGCATTTAATGAAGTCTATGTCCTGGATACAAGAAATGATTACGTTAGTGTTAGTGACCCAGTCTGGAAAAGATGAGGAAGAAAGAAGTATTTAGAATCAGCACAGTGTGATCCTATGGTTAGTACTGATCATATTACAGTGAAGGTGCTGCTGTGAAGGTAAGACAAGGTTAATTGTAAGAAAAACAACAGATCAAAAAGGAAACATTATATAGTTATTTTAAGCATGATAATTATGCCAAGTAGTAATAAAAAGCCCAGGTTGTCATTTCTACCTGATGTGGACAGTTTTTTAAGTGTCCAAATATGTTTGTCCATTTGCCGAAATTGCAAGTTGCAAAGCTTTTTTGTTTGGTTTACAAACAAAAAAAAGTATTTTTTTCCACATTTACCAGGACAATTTTGAAATTCTAGTTTGTGATTTGTGTTTGAATAGTAAAATTCAGGTAAAAGTTCAGGTTTTATGTGCAGGGGCATTGATGATGGAACGAAGATGGAAAGGTAACAGCATCTATACATAATAAGACAAGATATTTTGTTGTTTCCAGAGAAAAATTAGCGATTAGCTAATTAAGCTATTCAACTAGCAATTTTGTTTCGATTACCAAATATCTTGCAGTCCTAACTGTTACTTGCTTAAGGCCTAAAACATGTTTTAAAGGTAAATAAACATTATATACTGGAGCAGAGCAGAATACTCTCCATGCTAACTGAGTTCAGATCAAAACTCTGACACTAAAAACACAAGATTAATTAAGTTTTCCCAATCTCAAACAGTTTAAAACAGTCCATATCAGGTAGAGACAAAATTGTTTAACACCAGTTTTATTTGCTGACTAAAGAAATGTTAATTAAGCGATTTGTTTTTGTTTATTGTCATTGCGACTAACCCGACGCCCTGGACTCCGTCCTCTCGAGTCCGGACTCAAGTCTCCCACGTCCGGACTCCACCCCTTTTCTCTCGCACTTCCTCCTCTCGACTCTGGACTCCGCCTCCTCAGATCAGGGCTCCACCCCCTTTCCCTCGCACTTCCTCCTCCTGACTCCGGACTCCGCCTCCTCAGATCAGGGCTCCACCCCTTTTCCCTCACACTTCCTCCTCTCGACTCTGGACTCTGCCTCTTTAGATCTGGGCTCCACCCTCTTTCTCTTGCACTTCCTCCTCTCGAACCCGGACTCCCCCTCCTTAGATCTGGGCTCCACCCTCTTTCTCTTGCACTTCCTCCTCTTGAACCCGGACTGCGCCCCCTTAATTCTGGGCTCCACCCTCTTTCCCTCGCACTTCCTCCTCTCGGCTCATAACTCCGCCTTTTTAAGTTGACCAGATCTGGACTTTGTGCCCTTTGCTCTTGAAACCACAGTCCAACTTCTGCACTGCGCGGCCTTGCCTCCTGACTCCACCCCTTTTCCTGATCACTTCCTGGTTTAAAACCATTGCTCCGCCCCCTTACGTTAACGTCATCCTGACTCTTCCCGCTTGCGTCTGCGCTCCACCCGCTAACTTCTGCACTGCGTGGCCTCGCCTCCTGACCCCACCCCTTTTCCTGATCGCTTCCTGTTTTCAACCCATTGCTCCACCCCCTTATGTCTTCCTGACTCCTCCCACTCACATCACCGCTCCACCCACTAACTTCTGCACTACGTGGTCTAACTTCCCAGCCTTTCTCCTTAGCGTTTCCCTCTTTAGACCCGGGACTGCCCCCCCTAGTGGCGCCCTCTGGCAAGCAGGTGATGCGGATGAGGGGCAGGTGGAGGTTGTCGCGGGACGGGCTGACATGGGCAGGGTAAGAAGGGGGGCGAGGGCGGGGCTTGTATCCGGGAAGTTGCAGAAGGCTCTCCAGTTGATGTGGGTCACGCGGCTGCTTAAAAGAGTGGTAGTTCTTGGGGGGAATCCGAGGAGAATTACTCTGGGCTCGACGCATCACCTGTAGTTTGTCAATAGAGTTTAGGATAAAACAAATAAAAACATAAAATATAACATAAAATACAAGCTAAAAATGGGAGAAATGGCTGCACTCAACCACAATTTTTTGACTTGGCAAACAATTTTATCTATTGTACACTGTGACTTTTTAATATATTTTTAACCAAATCAAGGTTGAAATATAGTGACTGAAGGTGTTTAGTCATAGAGAATATTTAGATATAAAGTGTATTAGGAATGTATGATGTGTATGATGAATGTATGTATGAGGAAAATCTGAAACTGTTTACCATTCAGATAATTTGATCTGATAATTATACAGATAATTATCACAATTATCAAAATATGATTATTTTTATAGTCTTTAGACTATAGTAGATACAATGGACCACACCTGGACGAATGAGGGTTTACATCGACGAATCTTTAGACTATAGTCTTTAGACTTTTTATCGTCACAATTAGTTGATTAATTGTTGCAGCCCTATTCCCAAATAAAAATGAATATACATTTGTGAGTTTTGACAATCTGTGTCAAATCTTCATGGCAAAGCTGGAAAAAAGAAATATTACAATGGAGACAAAAACAAACTAACTGCCAATTCTTTGGAGCTGGAAAAGATATTGTACAAAAACTAAATACACAGAAGACAAACAAATTCCTTCAGCGTCAAACCAGCAAAAAACTAAACCGTCTAAAGGTGTGTTCACGTTGTTTCTGTCATGCTTTTAGCCTGTTTAGTCCTGATGTAGACTTGGTTTAAAGGTGTTTTTATTTGGTGCTAAATCAAGCCCATTTTGGTCTTGATGTGAACTCCTTATCTATTCAAAGTTTAGTTTTGGGTTAAGTCTCAGTTTTGATGTTGTGAATGTACAAGGGTGAACACAACTTTAGTCCTGGTTTAGTTGCAGGTTTAGTCTCAATTTAGTCTGAACTGGTGTGAAAAAATGCAGTTTTACATTATTAATCACAACATGAAACTATATTAATATCATACATATAAGAAGAGGTATTATGCCATTTTTTGCCTCTCTAAAGAAATATTTTTCACTGTTATTACAGGCTGGATTTAGAGTGCTTTATTAATTGGTCTGTGCTTCCTGGAACTGGAGGCGTAAGTGAAAACAACACTTTTTCAGCTTCTGACAGCAGCCGGATTATTACGTGGTAGAATGTTCCAAATTTTGCATAATACCCCCGTTTAATTTTTAAAGGAGACATATTATCATTTTCTTTCCAAGTTCTTAGTATTGAACTATAACAGTAGATCATCATCTTACATTTTGTTCATTATAAACCACAATATTGATCAAAAATGTCTTAATAATCGAAACAGGTCAATTGACTTCCTGTTCAAAGTTGCAGAACTGATAAGCCCCGCCTCCTCATAGTGACATTTCACCGTGACAAGCAGCAGATTGTGATTTATATGTTTTTATTTTAGATTTTAAGTGGCTACATGACATTTTAGAACTCTACATGTGTCACTCGGAGTTTCAAATAATCACAACGAAGTACAGAGCAGTGGATGGGGATGGAGAGCAAGTGGAAACAAGAATTTTCTGAGCACTTGAGCCTCAGCTGCAGAACAATACAGAATTAACTCAAACATGCATGAATCAATTAAAATACAACTTTGAGTTAATAAATGTTGAGAAAATGTTGTTGGAACAAGGTTAAAATCTCATTAAAGTTGTTTTTGCTTAATATGTCTCCTTTAAACAGTCAAAGCATATGCTCCCACAGTATTAGATTGTCGTCTGTACCTCTTTGGCCCAGGCCGGCTTGTCGTTGCTCCCCGGGGCTTGGTCTTTGTAGTGGTACAGCTGCTTTTTGTCCTGAGGTCTGGGCTCCTGCTGCTGCTGAAGTGAGACCAGGTAAGCCCTCTCCTGCTGGAGCTGCCTCTGCAAGCGCTCGGCCTGACGCTGCTCCTCGATCTGCTTCCTCTTGTACTCCTGAACGATGAAAAGGAGTCATGTTCATACTATAAACATGGGAATAAACTGGACACAGATACAACTTAAGTCTTGTGAGATATTCTACCACATTTTTCCATATAATTGTCAAGAAAACACACACGTTTTTTTTTTACATTTAACCAATACACTGGCATACGTTTAGGTAAACTACAATTAGAATGACAAATGTTTTTCTTGTCTGTGGTTTTTTTACACCCTTTAAAATGCTAATAATCAAAGTGTTAAAAATTCAGAATGGAAGCGACTGGAGGCAAAGTGAAATCGATAATAAAACACTTCAGAAGATTTACAGACATCAGATCCAAATGTGATTTTAATTATTTACAGCAAAAAATAAGCACAATGCTAATTTTTTGAGGGAAAATGTCAGTTAGTTTGTTTCTCTATAACGAAGGATGGAGGAAAAACTGATTTTTAGGCTCAAAATTGTGTTTAAGCTGCACAAAAAGTAAAATTTGTGGTAATATATCTGTTGATAAAATTGTGAGTTCAACATTTCTGTAAGTATTTGTCCAGTAAAACATTAAAATCCTGGTTTTGCCTGCATAAAAATAATAATATAATTTCCAATAACATAAACAAATAATACAAAACATAATCGTAAATGTGTTTAAACCAGGTTGTGATATCATTAACATGTCTCTGGGTGGTTTTCATTTGACAAAACAACATTGATTTTTCATATTTTGTGATATTTTGAGGTTAACCCCAATTTCTCAATTGAAATCACCTGATGTTCGACTTCACTTTTGCCTCCGTTCAGGAATTTTGAATGTTTTTTGTTTACACACTTTTAAAGGGTCATTAAATGATTATCATGTGACTGGATTATCATACTAATTACACATGCTGTTATTACAATGCACTAGTCCTTTTTAAATATTCAAAGGAGGCACAAGGTTATGTAAAAATGCAACTTTCACAGTGTGGAATAATTTGAATGTAGGAAACAAGCCAAATTAATAACAGCTATTTTGTAAAAGAAGGTAACAAAGTGCCTTCCAACAGAAAAATAGCTGTTGAAACCTTTTTTTTCTTCTTCAAATCCAATCCACACTTTCACACTTTCCCAGCTTAAACAGGACAAAACTGAAGAATGAAAAGTGCTTTGGGATTGATATTTACTAAAGTGTAGTTCTGGGTGACTGTGTTGACAGAGTTGAGGTTGAAAGTGTCCGAACACATTTTTAACATCGTCCTGTCAGAGGCCTGAGGTCGAAGGTCACCATTTATGAGAGGAACATGTGAAAATGAAGCAGAACGTGTCAAGTAGCCTAAAAACATGAGCCGTCATATGAAATCACAAGACAGACACTTTCAGACAAACTACTTCTGTTTTCACAATTCTTTAAATTGTTCATCTAGTACATTACTGACAATATTATAGGAAAATATTATGCATTTTTTGTATTGTTATTGGTCTTTAAACATGCTCTTAAGTGATTTAAGTTTGGCATTTCATGTTTCAGAACAAAAAAAGCTTCTAAAAAACAAAAGAACATTATCTCTGCTGTTTCCCACGGCAATAACTGAGTTGTGGTGCCATCTACTGGCTGCATAGCGCTTATACAATTAAATACAAAACTCGAGAATCTGTGGAGAAATGCTAGTTAGCCTCACAGTTGTAATGATCGTGATTAGATGGCAGAAATGCTCAGAACGAGTCTGAGGATAATTTATGGATTTTAAAACAGTGCAGAAAATGTGATAAAAATGCCTTTAGAGGTTTAATTATTAGACAAATGTGAAATGTCTGAAAAATTAACCACAAAAGTAGAGAAGGATTTGACAGAGAATACTTTTGACATTTACTTCACTTCATTTGAGAGCAGGAATCTGTATTTCTACTCCACAACATTTTTTAACTGGAATGAAAAGTAAAAAGTACTTATTTTTTTTTCATGTTTATGGTGACATCCTGCCTAAAGGTTTTGAGTTCAAGTCTTGGGTTTGAGCAAATAAAACTCTACATATTCTAGAAACAATTGACCAGGACAATTCTTTATCAAGATCACCACATTTAATGCAAAAATTGCACGAGCCATTTTTTTATCCTCTAAAAGCTACATTTTAAACATTTCAATACTTTTACAAGTAGATTTGTATTTGTGATATGTTTTATCTTTAATTAATGATTGATGATAACATGCGCAATTGCAGACTTCATTTTTTCTCGATTGATTACGTTATATTTTATCGTATCATTTCACGTTATACGTTGTATAATTGAGGAGAGCGTGTAATGAATCGTGTGATGTTACCAGAAGCAAGGCCTGCTCCTGTAAAAGTTGTTGTTGCAGGATTTCCAGCTGCCTCTGCTCCTCCTCCAGCTGCCTACGGATGTACTCCTAAACCAATCAGCACGAGGCACGGCCCAGACGCGGCCAATCAGAGCAGACAACCACCGAGCCCAACCAATGACAGCCCAGGCAACCGGTGACGTCATCGCCGCAGGAAGAAAACAGGCAGAAAACACCAAAAAGGGAAAAGGAAAGAGTAGAGAGAGAGAGAGAGAGAGAGAGAGAGAGAGAGAGAGAGAGAGAGAGAGAAAAAAAAAGCAAAAGATTGTTATTGAAAAGATGTGAAGAAGCTGTGATTAGTGCAAGAAAAAGTCTTGATTAAAATGTGTTAGACTGTGATGAAATCAGTCCTGAAAGAGAAATATTTTCTTTTCTGGAATACATTTCAGAGAATAGAAGCAGTCCAATGATTTTCCAGTGATAGTTAGACCCACAACCTTTAGAAATTGTGGTTAAAGAAAACCACAGTGCCAAAAGTACCAAAAATCGCATAAACTATACTATACTAACTATCGAAACTAGATATTCATTTGAGGAAGTACAACCAAGAAGAATAAGACTACATGGTGACATATATAAAAAATACCATAATTTTCTGTTAAAAATGACTGTCTATTGTCTAAAAAAGAGCCTTTTTTAAATTATAATTGCGGTATCGTTATTGGTTTAGAGTATCGAGCTCATTCAAAGTATCGAAATTGAGTTTGATATTTCATTATCGTGACAACATGACATACAAAATATAAAATGATAAATTTGCTGTTTTTTGATTGTTATAGAAATAAACAGCGGGTCTGATTAAGGTTTTCATGAGCCAATAAATTTGATGTGTTTGTAAGCACTGCATTTCTTTTTTACTCACACACACTTCATCACAAAGAAGTGTCTCCATGAAAAGTCACAAATTAGTGCTAGACTTATAATTTATTGATACCTCTGATCAGTGTGAAGGTAGAGTGGGCTTCGCAGAAACATGGCTTGGGGATAAAGATGTCACAATATCAAAATTTAGAGTTACAATTATTGTGAGGAGAAACATCACGATTTTATGATTATTGGTACAATACGACAACAGTGAACAGTGAAGGGGCTGTACCTGATTTTTGCTGTTTTGAAACATGGAAAACAGAATTAGTTCATGTTCCTGATTTTTTTTTTCCATGTAATTAATTACAATCTGTGTTGCCCCAGTTCAGATATATTGTAAAAGCATCTATTCGGGTGAAATTGAGACCACAGCTCTTTCTCTGCATCTATTTAGAGAGTGTTTTATTCTAAGAGAAGCAGGAAGTGTGGCGTTAGCATGCTAATGTTTGTTAGCTTTACCCGGGACGGCAAAACTCACTCTGGATTTAGAGACTTGTGAAAAATGCTTATAAACTCTGGTGGTGAATATTTATGATGCTGGGGCTGAATTATTAAAGTGAGAGATACATGAGTCTGCTGTAAAGACTTTAACATGAATTAGTTCTGTTTTATACATGTCAAAACAAAAAAAAAAAAAAATCAGGTACAGCACGTTAATTTCCTTTCTTTCACAAGTCTGGCTTTATGAAATGAAACTTTCTGAAGTTTAATAACTGACAGAAGGTAATTATATTGTACTGTAGTTTGTCTTTTCTGCAGAATAGATCGAACTGAAATTACTCATTGTAGTTGCCTACGATTCTCACAATTGTTATTTTTTACTTCTTACTATTACTTTGTGACCTGAATAATTACGATTATCAATCAACCGAATAATCTTGTCATCACAACTTGGGTAAGAGTGTTGTAAAGCATGCTGAACTTTACTGTTGCTTTGTGGGAATACTATGTCTTATTCATGAACATGAGCACAAGAGCTTGATCACATGCTTCTCAGATGGTCACCGCCGTTAAAAGGTTTTTTTCAAGCTGAAGACAGACAGGACGGCAACAAACCAAGCTGTATTTATTATGACTCACTGTATGATGTATTTTCTGCAAGAATAGCCGATCAATGTAGGGATTTTGTGTTTTGAAGTGTGTTTTCGGTACAAAATAATGCTGGCAAGGAACTGTCTATTTTATGTTTCTTCACTCTCGACTGAATTCATCTAAACCCCATAGAGCTGCTTTTAAATGCCTCAGCATGCCGTCCCTCCTCCACGCACTCGTCTGTCTATTTTGAATGTTTTGGTCTATTTTGTCAGACCTATTCTCCTCCTTTCCCCTCTCTCTATTTTTTATATTCTCTTTCCATCCATTCTTTCTTGCTCCATCCTCCTCTCATCCTTTTTATGTTTCTTTTTACCTGTTCCCTCTCCTGAATCAGAATTCTCTTTGTATACATCTATTTGTGTACACGTTTAAATCCCTACCTTTTTTACCTGTTCCCTCTAAAATTGCCTCCACTTTTCTATATTGAACTGAACTTACAGAAACAATCGAGTATTTGAACGCTAAAATGCACAGTTTGATGTGAGTATGGATTTTTTAAAATTTTATTTTATTTTTTACCACGGATGCACAAACAAATCTCGTGGTAACTGGACAATGACAAAAAAGATAAATTGAACTCTGAAATATGTGCCAGTAAAGACTGAAAGTAATATAACTGAATTGAAATGCAAAAAAATCAAGCTGAATGTTATTGATTAAAAGAATCATTAATTAAAGTAAATGTACATGCTTTTATTTTAGTGTATGTTTTGGCTAAAAGTTACATACTGGAGTTTTAAAATTTCAGCTTACATTTCAAAATTCAGTTCAAATTCAATTTAAGTTTCAAAATTCTGTTCAAATTCACTTTCAATTTTAAAATTCAAATCAAATTCAGTCTCAAAATCAAAATTCAGTTCAAATTCAGTTTCAATTTCAGTTAACTTTCAAGTTCTCATCAGTCAATTGATAAAATATTAGCAGCTTAATAGCGGCTGGATGAGAGGGAAAAACGTCATAAATTGGACATAAATATTTCGAATTTCATCTGAATTTTTAACAGAATTTGAACTGAATCTGACCCTGAATTTGAACTGAGTTGTAGAAGTGAATGAAAGGAGAACTTAATATCAAATTTAATGCTTTCAGTTTGAAATCCTGCTTGCAATATCCTTTTTGTCATCTTTTCTTTGTATTTATAGCACTTTGAATTACTTTGTGTATGAATCACAAATCAACTTGCCTTGCCTTTTGTGCATGTGTCTTTACCTTCTCCTTCTCGGCGTGCCTCCTCCATTCATTATTGAACTGAACATATAGAAGTAAACGACTATTTGAACGATGAAATGTGCAGTTTGATGTGAGAACTAGTGTCTATTTTTTTACCACACACAAATGTCGTTGTACTTGGACAATGACAGTAACAGTGAATTCAATTGAAACTCTCCTCTCTTTGGATTTGTTTCATTTCTTCATACTTCCTCCTCTTCCCCTGACCCTTTGAATATATCTCTCTTTTTTGCTCGTGTCTTTACCTGTTCCCTCTCGGCGTGCCTCCTCTCCTCCTCTCTCCGGATCTGCTCCATCTCTTCATACCTCCTCCTCTGCTCTCGTTCTTGTTGCTTTCTCATCTCTCGCTCTCGCCGCTGTTGCTGTGAACAAACAGGAAACTCATTCGCACTTCGTCTGGGCTTTTCGTCTCCACACAATCCAGGTGTGAAGCAGGTGCGACATGTTTTTCATCCAGGTCTATTTCCAATCAAGGCGTTTTTATTGTTCGGGAGCAGCAGGGAAGACTTACATAATGTTACCCCAAATGACTTTCAAGCTTGTTTGTCAATCTCTGCTTTCTATATGAGATACAGTACATTATATTACTTTTTAGATTAGGTTTTCTTTGGGATTATTTGACCTTTTCTTTGTGTAAACTGTACAACACACATACACTCTTCTCTTTTAAAAGTTAATTTTATGATGATTATTTATGTTTTTATTGTTTGCATTTTGATTTGAATGCATCTTTTCTTGTTCTGTAAAATTGTGAACGTAGAATTGTACTCTACAAATAAACTTTGATGTTATTAAAAGGAGGAAAATTGAAATAATTATCAAAAAGACTTAATCCTAAATATCGGAGATGACAGTGTTACTTAATTTCAAGATTTTGAAGGACATATAGAAACATATACATTTTTATAAACAGAAGATGACATCTAACTAACTAAATAACTACATAAAGATAAATTAAAAAATAATAAACAACAAAATAAAATGAATACTAATAAATGAATTAAAAAACTGTATAAATTTAAAGCATTTAAATTTGGTTTTACTTTTGTAATTCACTTTTTGTTTAGTTTCTTGATGTGCCTGAGTGTAAAACTTTCTTCAAGTAATATAATTTGTAAGATTTAAGTATAATTTAATATTTATTTATCTTGATTTTTTTAATTTCATGTCTCTTTTCTCCTGTTGTTCATGAATTTTGCATAACTGTGGGACAAATAAAGGTTCTCTTATCTTATCTAATATATAACATAATACATAATTCAAATTTGTTATTTTGTGTTTCATTCTTCATTCATAGTCTTATCTTTTGCAAAAATGCTTAGTTTCTTTATAAAGTATTCCATTTTTGCTCAAAACATAAAAACCTAGGTCTTTGTTTTTCTTTATAACGCCACAATACTTTAGTAACACAGTATCTTTAATACAGTTATTTCTCCAGATGATCTTTAACTGCGCATTGCAACAGTGGAATTTCCCATTGTGGGTCAAATGAAGGTTCTATTTTATTATTTTGTAGTGGCATAAATTGTCACTTTTAATTAGGGGTGTCAAGACTATTCAGTTAATCGATAATTGTAATTATTCAGGACACAATATAATCATAAGATAACAAAACATAATAATTGTTACTATTTTAAAGTCAGAGTTTTAGAGTTAATTCATTTAAATTCTATATATATTCTAAAAATGTGAATGAAAAAGTGAAAAGTGTTTATATTCCGAAAGTTTCACAAAGTTGGTCACACACTAGAGATGAAAAGTAATCTAGTAGACAAATAGTATGAGAGAAAATTAAGGATTTTACAGTTGTTTGGTTATTATGGCGGCAATAATGAATAATGAATGAATGAATAATCGTAAAATTGCGATGTCTTTTCTCACATTAATCGTAAAACAAAAATTTGACATAGTGACATCACTCCTCATAACAATGAGCCTTGAACTTTGGTGATATCTGTGATGGCGACACATTTTTGAGTGCCTCTCTTGGTCCTAACCTCCTCCAGCCGGCGCCTCTGCTCCTTCTGCTCCTCGATGCGTTTCTGCCTCTCGGCCAGCAGCTGCCTCTTGTGCTCCTCGTTCTGCTGCTGCTCCAGCTGCTGCCGGCGGATCAGCTCCGACCGCTCCTTGTTGGCCAACTGAAGACGCAGGAAGTCCCGCCTCAGAGTCGACTCCCCGGGGATGTTAATGATGGAGCTGGGAGTGGACAACAATTTACAGTATTTAGGAGACAGTAACAGGAACAGCACTGACGGTTATATGGTGTGGGTAGGAAATGTTTCTTCGTTCTTGTGTGATTTTGGTGAGTCCACTGTAAGTCCGGTCTCCAATGGAGCTCGACAATCAAAACAATCATAGACTTTCAAAATAATTCAAATATTGAGAGGTTAAAGGCACAGCAGAGGCTAATCAGTGTGGAAACTAATGTCCATAAAGTGGTTGTTTTCAGTAAAAAAACACACATTTCAAACTTAAAATTCAGAGAAATCTTTTCATAATTTAGCCATTCATAAATTATAGTAGGGCTGCAGTCCATTAATCGTTTAGTAGATTAATTGGTCGATGGTGCTTTAGTCCTGTTGTAAATTTAGCATCTTTCTGGAATATATTTGACCATAAATATAATTAAAATTACAAAACAACAACGTCATAATAGTAATAATTGTTAATGTGCGAGCAATGAACCAATTTATTTGCCTGAAACTCAAATTAAGGGGTACTCTGTGTGTGAGACAAAGTTTAGGGGGTACTCAAAACAAAAAAGGTTGGGAACAACTAGATTATTTTAGTTGCATTATGAGGATTTCTATGGAAAAACAGCAAAAAAAGAGAAGACACGGCCTGAAATAGCTGAAGATTTGGGAGTAAAATGTTACTCTTTACACAGAAATACATTGTTTCCATCTACTTTTCTGTATAAATTGCTGTTTTTGCACGGACTCCTGTGCAGCTGTAGACTTCTCCGCGCAGTTTGTGGCAGATACATGTGATACCAAATAGTTTTCAGAGCTTTTTCCACACAATCGATCGACAAGGCATGTCTTCAGTCAACCAAGAATGTCTTTAGTTGACTACAGCCATAAATTATAGGTCAAGTTACCAGAGAGCTGATTAGTTCCAAGCAAGATTTCAAACTTTTAATATATATACTGTATATATATATGTACATTTGAGTCACATTTTTGCCTCCCTTTGTTAGTTAGTTAGTTAGTTTGTTAGTGCTCTAAAAATGTAAAAACAAACTGTATTGAATATTGACTTGGAATTCAAATTGAATTGTATTTAAAGTTATTTGCTTGATATTTATTATAAAAAGGCCATTGTATTTGTATATGTGATTGATTTTATGTCGATTTTATGTCAGGAAGACCAACTACCACTTTGAGGAAGCTATTGGGGCTAATAGATAAAATAAAAGAAATAGTGTTGATTTTAAACTACTCTAATGTGCACGATGCAACCCATGGTTCAATTCAGGTGTTATGTTTTTGCACAGAATGTTTCACAGTATGGCATTAACTTATCTTTCTCAATAGCAAACTTACTACAACAATATTAATTTTGTCTTCTTTTCATATTAACAAACAGGTTTTTATAAAGCCAATAAGTCAGATGATGTAATTATCTTTTTGACATGTTTCGGCTGCCAGCTGCAAGTTCAGAAGATGACGCCAAAACATGTCAGCAACGTAATTACATCTCCTCACTTTAAGATTTGAGAGGCACAAGGCAAAGTTACAGGTCAGATGTTTTTCGAGATGTTTTTGAACAATAAAAACACCTGTTATGAAGTGAAAGCGCGATCAGTTTATTGTCATATTGTGGACAAGCAAATAGCAATTTGGCAATGATGGTTCAGTTTTAGCTTACCTGGGCTCTCCGACGTCTCTCTCCTCGTCCTCCTCTTCACTGCCGCTGTATTCGTACTCAGTCTCATCTGAACAAAAAAAATTCAGTCTCATCTTTTTTTACCGGGACACAATTTAAAAAGGCTCTGTGCACTGCACGTTCAGTTAGCTTAGTGTTAGCGCAACTAGTTCTTGTCCAATTCTATATTTCTATGGGATTTTTTGTCGAGTCACACTAAAATGAATGAATACTTAAAGATCAGGCATTGAACAGTGAACTGCAGGTGGACGTTAAGGACTTTACATGAGATGAATACTTACCCGGCGTACACTTCTGTGTTTGTAAAGAGAGGTGTTTGTGAGTTGATGCAAACGCTAATACTAATTTTGAGGCATAATGAATATAAAAAAAATAACTAATTTAAAGAATTGAAGTAACTGAAACAAAAACAATCAGGTAGTCTATATTTAAATTTTTTTTTAATTGGTTGTTTCTTTATGTTTTAATAAAAGTTAGCGTTAGCTGTGAGGAACGGTTATCTTAACAGTGAGCCAGTTAGCGTGTCTGCAACCTTTTTTCAACAATGCAGTTTTGCCAAGACCCGATTATCTTACCTGCCTTAAAGTTCCTAGTCCTAACCCTAACCGTGAAAAAATATATTGTAAAAATCTACTTTTGCCAGCATAGCCACCAATGCAACGTGGCAGTCATGTGGTATAATTGGATTGGTAAAAAAAAACAATAAACAAAAAAAACACTGTGCACAGAGCCCATTCCCCCTTCCTCAGTTTTCCTCACCCCTCTCTCCCCTCCTCTTCTTAGTGCGGTCGATGTGGTCCTTGAGCTGGATCCGGACCTGTCTCTCGTTGGGCAGGTCTCTGATGAACGGGTGCTTCAGGAGCTGCTCGGTGCTCGGCCTCTGACTGTGGCTCTTCATCAGACAACTCTCAATGAACGACTGGAACTTCTTAGACCTAAAATAACCAGAGAATTTAAATATGCTGTTGTTTCAAAGATGGACAAATCAAGTCAAGATATTATAAAAATGTTGGTACGAAGGACTTGGTTTTTTTGCAGTAACACATTTTGAAGTGTGATATGTAGACCTTTTAAAATGCCACTGTATTTCATCAGAATGTTCCAAATGGAAGTTGATCATCACAAAGTGCCAATGATTAACTGTCATCAGATGTGAATGCTAATGTTTTTAAGTCTTAATAACAAAAAATAAGCTACAAATTTGAATTTCCACTCCAAAAATGTTTGTTTTTCTTTTGCAATCTATAGAAAAAAATACAATTTCCTCATCTCTAAACCGTATTTGAGCTTCATAAATGCTATAATTTTTGGTTAAGTATATAATATATCTGTCAATAAAATGAAAAGCTATTGTGCGGTCAAGTATTTCACCAGTAAAACGTGAAAATCAAGAAATTGGCCTAAAAATATAAAAAATATAAGTGTCTATCCCTGTCTCCTAGTCTATTTTGGCGACTGACAACCACTGGACCAGACGTGAGTAACACCAGACAACATTACCACGTGTAGTAGCACTCGCTTTGATTACTAATGTTAGCGATTTTGCATACATGCTAACGACCATGTGATGTGAGTAATGCACCAAAAATATAACGAGCCACAACATCAGGACAAGTACACAAATCTTGAAAACATAAGTGAACTTAAGAAATTTAATAGATTTTCGATATTTATTTTGAATACTTGTTGGTAAAAGTAACAAACATAATACATAACAACCATTTGTCTGCCAAAATGAATGTTTTTTAATTTTACTGTCTCATTAAAATGAATGGGATAGAATGTTTATATCAGGACCAGGCTGTGTGCGCAACTATTTTAAACACTTCACTCCTGGAATTGAAAGTATGCTAATATTTACTAATGATTCATGAAGCAAAATGTACTGAAAGGTGCACTGTATTTATTTAGTATTCTCTATTTAACCAGGATAATCCCACTATGATTGGGGATGTCCTTGCCCCATAGGAAATACTGTACATGTTTTAAATGGTATGGAAAGTACTCTGAGGAAAACTACGCAGACACAAGGAAAACATGCAAACCAGTAACTATTCAAACAAGTTTTGTGTCGTCTGTCATCCACCAGTAAATCAAACAAATACTTCTCTCTCACCATTTCTTGGACTTGAGTCTGGGGGCGGGGTTTCTGGGGATGAGGAAGAGGGCTCTCATTGGATGCATGTCACAGAGAGCTGAAAATGACAACATACAGTTGTAAATAACTCAGAACCCCAAACATAAGAGAAATATACATAATAACTCAGAAAAAAATAAATAGATACAGTCTGTAACGCACTATAGTTGTGAGACTTGTCTGCTATGAGGAAAACGCTCTACTTTTTCCCTCTTTTAAGACATTTCTTGGCAGATTATGAATATTTTAAACACAACTAATTCAAGTTGAGTCACAAATGAGTCTTAACAGATGTTGTTGACATGGCTTTATTCCATAAACTTGGACAGATTGTTTTGTTGATAGTGATTTATACAAAGTTGAGTCGTTGCACCACTTTGTTTACTACTTCTTACTTTGATCCTGGTTTCGAGACGCTTTTTTTTTTGGGTGTTTCTGGGTTGAAGGGATCAGTATATGTCAAAAAAGTGTTGTCACAATAGATTTGTGCATGGCTATTTTGGGGGTCCCGGCCAGAAAAGACCCCTGGTCTAAACCAATGATTTCCAACCATTTTGACTTAAGTACCTCACAAGCTTTGTCTCACACTCAAATAAATCTGTTTACTTTAGTAGTGTATCACCAATTGTTACAAATTCATATTCTTGTTCTTGTTTCAGTATATGTCAAAGAAGCGTTGTCACAATAGATTTCAAACTCAATTTCGATAATTTTCAACACAAAATGGTAGTACTTTCTTTGTTACAATGTAGTCTAATTCTAGTTCTGAGTAAGGTCCAAATAATTTAAAATGTGTTCAGGAAAGGTCAAATTGTGTCCTGTTTAGTTTTAGTATCGATTAGTAAATGATTTTTGATACTTTTGACAACCCTAATCAAAAGTGTATCAGAACTGTAGTTTAGACAATGCTATTGCAGAGTAAATAATATAAAAAAGACAATAAATTCAGCATATTTGGATACATTTGGATCTAATATGATATGTTTCTGTGTATTTGATGGATGGATTGATACTCAAAATCACAATAATGAAACTAATATGACTATTATTTGGGACTGAAAAATCTGCATCATGTGTATCTTATATTGCAATTATAGTTTCATCTAAATCATAATAATAACTTTAATACCAGTTGTGTAGTATTTTTGACTTACGTGGTGCTCCCTCTGCCATCTCTATCGCGGTGATGCCGAGGGACCACAAATCGCTCTGAAACGGAAAGAAAAACAAGTGTCTGAACGCGTGGCACATTCTCACTTCTCCGAGGCAGGGTCCAGCGGTCACTGTTCCTGCGAGCGGATAAAAATACTCCCAAACACCCATCTGTCCTGCGAACGGGCCGAACATTACGCTAATAAAATGAATTTAACGGAATAACAGAAGCCTTCAGAAGACTTCTCAATCTAATTCGTTAAGATATGAGTCCAGACCTTTTCAAACCTTAGAAGGAACAAAAATATGAACTGCTAAATTCAGGGTTTATGCAGGTTTCAGGAATTCAAACTGAATGCTTTTTAATGCCGCATTTCATCATCATCATGCCAAAACTACTGGCTTCTAACTATTCCATTGGGCAGCAGAATAACGAGAATATTATAAACTACGTTAAAATATTCAAAAAGATAATTTGCATGAAAGATAAACCATGGAAATGTATGTTTTGAACCCTAGCTTTGACTTTTGAGATGACTAGATCAAAGCTATTAACATCTAGACTTTTAATGCTTTTTAACACAACATAGAAACTCTGAAAGAAGACGGCGCGTTTAACTGAATTTAAATGGGGATTGTGATGATATGCAGTGAAAGTATGCAGTTCGGAGTTCAGAGTTTATATTTTGGAGGAAGAAATTTTTTTTTAATGTTTTTAAATTATTTCTTCATTCACTCACTCAACTTTTATTCCTGACTCAAGGTCATTTAAAAAAAGATACCTTACCTTAAAATATCTTGTTCAGGAAATTACTATTGAAAGACTATTTTTATTTGTTTTAAATACAACAAAAATTAAAACCATGAATGAATCAATATACTTAAAATTAGTTTTCATTTCGCTTTGGGGTCCCGAGTCAGTTGCATGGCTATTTTGGGGGTCCCGGCCAGAAAAGACCCCTGGTCTAAACCACTGATTCCCAACCATTTTGACTTAAGTACCTCACAAGCTTTGTCTCACACTCAAATAAATCTGTTTACTTTAGTAGTGTATCACCAATTGTTACAAATTCATATTCTTGTTTAATGATATGGTCCGATGTCCTCAAAACATTATTAAGCATGTATATTATATGAATATATGAATATTAAGAACCATTTAAAAAAAAATGAAAATACTATTCAAGGTCATATTTTTTTTATCTGAAACCATTCCCTCCTGATAATTGTTTGCGTACCCCTGGTTGGGAAACACTAGTCTAAACTACAGGGTTTTATATATAGAATATTTTGTTGCTCACCGATTATTTTATATTACCTAAAAATTATGCCTTTGAAAATGTAAAAATGTATATATTAAAAAAAAACAAAAAAACTTGCAGGCTGTATTTTTGAGAACATTTGTGTCAACACTGAACTTGCACTAAAATGTGGCTCTTATCCTTGCAATAATTTATTTTTATTACTGTCAAAAGATAAAGAACATAAAAAACCCAACATATTTTTGATGGCAAAGGTTCAGACAGTTTTTCAAAATAGTCTTATGCTGTTTTTTAGTATTCAAAACTTTACCTGGACTGACACCAACTCCTAAAAGCCAGTTGTCATTTACAGCCAAATGCTGCTATTTCTCCCACTGTGTGAATGACATTTTCAGCTGTTAAAAATACACCTTAAATTTTCAACCCACAGTGTAACCATTTGAACTCCTATCTGAGCACAGCGCCGGGTTTTTGCCTATTTAAAGCATTTAATCTCATAATGTGAAGCTTTCTCGACTCCCCGAGCTCCAGAGACTTGCATTTAATAGAGTTTGAACACACAGGGAACCGGCCCCATTACGGCTCTTTAGACTCTCTCCCAAACCAGGGAGAAATGAAGTGAAAATGCAGTAAAATCAGTGGTATATGCGACCTTCGGGATGCGTCGCTGGGGTAAATGGTTTGTGCACTCGAGTGGGAGAATGCAGTGATTAATGTTGATGGAAAGCTACAAGAAGAAAATATAATTCAGATGCGGTGTCACAAAGGTCAGCGGCAAATGGATCAATTTTGAGCCTGGTGTCTTTCCTGTCTCAAGCAGCCACATTACCCTGACTGGAATAAACAATTACAGTTTCATTTTGGTACTAAGGTCTAAATTTTGTCACAAATTTCAACCGTACCACAGTCTGTCCACAAAAATCTTTCGCATTTTGATCCAGGTACATTGACCAAAGACACAAAGAACACAATCGAACACACAGGAGTCAGAAGACAATTTATACAGCGATTGTAGATGAAAAGCACAACTTGAAGACTTCTGTAGTGAATTCATGTCATGTGTTTGGGTCCAGAAACTCTATTGTCGAAACAGGCATTTGGTGGCCCTGAACAAGATTTTGGTTGTGGCCCTCCATTTAACATTCAGGATCTCTTGAGAAACAGCCCATTTATTTAGCAGCACTTTTACATGTTTGTTTTTGAAATGAGAAATAGCCTTCTCATATGTAAAGGGGGGTTAGGGGGTCCTCGCCCAAGAAAACGTCAATAAGGACGGTTTCCCTCGTATAAAAAGAATCAAAAAGCGATATTAAGTCTGATTTACCTTGAAGTCGTACGTTGCGTCTGGGTTCTCGTCACAGGCAATAACCTCTGGAGCCATCCAATATGGCGTGCCGATAAATGTGTTCCTGCGCCCCACTGTCCGGTCCAACTGAGCACTCACACCGAAGTCCACTGAGGAAGAGTAAAGATGAATTTTTTTAGAAATTTTAGATGAAAGGAATGCCAAAGATATGATAGATTCACTTCTTGTTAGTCTTATGCTAGATTAAACAGCCTAGATCTAGTTTTGCATTTGTAATGATTTAGTCTTGGTCCTCTTTATGCCCCTGATTTAGTTTAATTATGATAAAGATTTAGTTAAATGGTAAATGGTAACATTTATATAGCGCTTTTCTACCTTTTTAAGGCACTCAAAGCGCTTTACATCAAGGAACCAGTCACCCATCCACTCACACATTCATACACCAGTGTACGCAGACACTGGGGGCAAGGTGGGTTAAGTGTCCTGCCCAAGTGTCCTGCCCAAGGACACAACGGGCAGGACACGGGCAGGACCGATTTCAACGGGAGCTGAAATCGCACCACCAACCTGCGGGTCAGAGGATCTGACCACTCAACTACTCCATGTCTGGAGTGGGATTCGAACTGCCGACCTTCGGATCAGAAGGCGCCCACTCTACCTACTGCGCTACTGCCGCCCTAGTTCCAGTTTCAGATTTAGACCTGGTTTAGCCATAGTTTGGTCTCGGTAGTGGCTACTCTTGGCTTAGTCCCCTTGTTTTGTCCATTCACTCAGAAGAAAAGTAGGTAAACATGTATTTAGATGAAGTCGCTCACCAAGTTTAACCTCTGCGTTTTCAGTCAACAACACGTTCTGGCCCTTGATGTCTCTGTGGATCACTTTGTGCTGGTGCAGATGGGTCAGACCCTGAAAAATAAAAAGTATATTTACCAGCTTGGCAGAAAATATGCAATACTTTCATACAATATGTTTAATGTTTTTGTCCATGTAGGGTTCATCATTATTTTACTTTATTTTTTTTATTCTGAAAGCCAACAAAATTAAATATTTATTTCAGAAATCGGCAAAACACCATTAAAGAAATAAAAAATATGGAAAGGCAAGGTAGATATTATTCCATATAGTGTGATTTGTCACAGCCAAAACACAAATACAAAACACTTCTATGCACAAGCAGCTGTAAATTCCATTTCGTTTACACAAAGAAACTAGCAAAGGTATATTTCAAGTATTAAAGTCTTTTCTTACCCTCAGTATTTCTCTGCAAACGTAGGCGATCCACTCCTCCTTCAGTGAGTTTCCTTTGGTGTTTTTAATCAGATCTGTGATCGAGCCAGCGCCACAGAACTCCATCACCAGCTGTCAACACACAATTAGCATAGCAATATTAGCAAAACGTTAGCATCAAATCTAGCATCATTAACTTTAACATTTGTGCAGTAAATTTGCGCTTTTCAGACCCAGTACCACTTCCTTTTGATTTTAAAGAAGCTTAAATTGCACTAGACCAGGAATAGAATAGTTCTTTTGCCAGAACTATTCACCCTATTCCACTTTTGTGTCTTTTTGCTATGAATTTGAACTTCGTCGAGCCAGAAGTGGAACGAATGAAAAGTTTTGCCGCAAAAATATGATGTTATATAGACTGATTTGTGTAAAAAATATTTAAAGTATTATTTGCTGTTGAGATTAGCTCTATGTAAAATGATTCACCTTATTCTGGAAGTAGCCGTGGGCGCCGACATTTCTTTTGTATTAGTGGGACAACAGAAAAAAAGTTCTACACGGACTACAAAGCTGATTTCAGGCCGCCCATTTTAACATGAGCACATTTCACATAAAATAAAAATAGAAAGCCAAACCAACACAATGCAAAAATGTAAATCCATCCTAGTTTAAAATGACTTGAATTTATCATTTTGATCTGAATTTTAGTAATTTTTATTTGATGAGATGTAATTGCTGATGTGATAGAATATTTCACTGGTTTCAAGGTATTTCTGCCTGATCCTGTGATAATTTTGCCTAGAATAAGTAAAAACAAAATGCCAATAGTAAAATAATCTTAACCCACTGGCAGATAATTTGGCTTGAAGTAAGAAGTAATGTATTGAAATAAGTCAGAAACGGTTGGAAACAAGTGAAATAATCTACTTATATTAAAGAAATAGTCTTAACTAATCTTAACAAGTCAAAACCTCTGAAATTAAGATTAATCTCCTGAAATCAAGGCTGTTTAACTCATCTAAAAATGTATTTTTTGCAGTGCGGACAACAATATTGACCTGTGGCAGCTCTTAATAAGCTGATCGACGGGTCCGTGCACCAGTTTAATTAGTGGCCACCCCGGGGTACTGCAGCTGTTGGGCCCAGAAAGAATTCTCCCATAGAGCGCCAATGCATTTTTTAAGGAAACAAACTGCTGGTGTTCTGCTGACAGGGACCTCCAGCTTACACAAAGGTCAGATTTAGAAGGGATTCCGTTCTGTTTTCACAACATGTGCTTAAAAACTTGAGTTAGCTCCACTCTAGCTCCGCTCTTGCCACCGTCGCACTGATTTGTCAGGACCGATCACATGGTGCACGCCCAGTCGTCGTCAAACGGTGGCACAGGGATCGTTTTGAGGAAGTAATATGGATGATGAAATTGTTTTTGCCATAATGCACCTAGAAATAAAAACTACACCATCTTTGGTTCATCTTCCAGATCGTGTTGTTCAATAGAGGACTAAATGATAGGTTTTTTCATGTGCACCGATAAATCAAGAATGCACCTTTCACTGGGCGGCTTGAAATCAGTTTTGTAGTCTGTTTAGAACATTTGCTGTTGAGATTGGCAGCCTTATGCAAAATCACACAACCGGTAAAAGAGCACAGATAATGGCTGAGGCAACTTCCTGAATAATGTGAATACTCATCAGGAAGGACTAAACATAAACTAAGCCTGGACAACATTAAACAAAGACCCGCCAAGACAAAAGCTGAGCTAAACCAAGAGGCCATCAGAGTCAGGACTAAAGTATACTAAACCAAAGATTCAACGCTACACAGTGTCCTTTTACTCCAATTACAAACCTGTACCGCATAAAAAGGCCACAAAGTTTTCATTTTGGATAATTATAATACCAAATCATTCAAAATTAAGAAGTGTTTTAGCAATTCTTAAATAAAAACTTGCATCTGTGGTGTGAAAACCAACACACTTGTGAATTCCTGGCCTTTTTGTCACCGTTGGTAAATTAGGAATCGTTGTTCTTTCAAATGTCACACTTATTTAACCAGATTTCTTCAAACGGAAATGGTGATGTAACTTGGATTGGTTTGCGTAAACGTACCCAGAGCTGGTCGTCCATTCCCGGAGGGTTTTTCTTGACGAAGGCTCCATAGTAAGTGGCTATGTTTCTGTGGTGGCTGTACTTCTTTAGCATGTTGATCTCAGCTTTAATTTCCTCCTCCTCATCCTGAAAAAGACAGATTTATCATTAGGATTAGGACTGAGGATTTCATCTGGCCTTCAGTTAGTGTTTGCTGCGTTCAGGTAAAACAAAATTAATTGTTGAATGTTTTTTAGTCAATGAGTTATCAATGGTTTGTCTGTTGCACCTTAAATTAAATACTCATAATAATTTCTATTGTTCAGTGGAAATAACACTGAAAATGTGTGTGTATTTAGGCTGTTTAGTATAATCTATTGCCATTTTTCGACAATAATAAACTAGACTGAACTTTCTTTTCTGACAAATTTATAAAGTAGCTTCCTATCCATGGGTTTCAGAGTAATCACAAATTAAAACCATTGCCATAGCAACTGACAATTCAACACAACAACTTCTGAATGGTCAAAAGTCCTCAAAATAGTGTTCATAACAGTTTTTTTTAAATTGTGTATATAAACAGTAAGTCCCCTCAAAGCTGGTTTATTGTGCTCACAAACAGAAGAAGGTATGTTATAAAAGTATTTTTGTTCATCGTTATCCTGATGTAGATTACAACTTTAAGGATCATCCACATTCAAGAGTTAAGGCAAGACACTGCAGGCAATTTTATTTTCTATTATTTGTTCAGTTTGCTCTCTCAACATACAGTATATGCTTTCATGGGGAAACAACAGACTTGTCCAAGCTGCTCTTAAAGATTTAAAGTTTTTTAAAGTTTTATTATTTCATTGAATCCACTTCATCCATAAATTTCTCTGGGACATTGTAACTTCAAAGGCTGTTTTCTTAAAATGGATTTTTCTCCCAAAGGGACACAAAGATCAGCCTTAAAGTAGCTCCTACACACAACAAACTTTACAAACTTGTATTTAACAAAATTTTGATAGAACATAGAGAAGGATTTGTTGATATCTAATTCTAAGCCTGATTTATTAATTGAGTATAATAAGTGAATTTTTAGGCCAATTTTGAGCTAGATCTAGTTTGCTCAAAAATTAAATAAGAAATCCAAAATCCCCTCTGTCCATTAGGTCTGTAACTAATATTTGTACAAAAAGAAACCTGGTTCTGTCCATTTTTCAGATTTAAATGTCCCAGATAACTGTAACTTTGGCAATTTTTGGCAATGAAAACATAGCATGATGAAAACTTGTAATACATTTTCTTTTTTTCATTTTTCATTTACATTTTTCGTAAACTAAATTGATTCCTTTGAATTTAAGATTTTTTTCTATTTACCTGCAGAGTCTCATCTTACTGCACAATGACCACAAGATACAAACTGATTATGTTTTAAAATATGTCTATTATATCCAGTAAAAGCAGTTGAATGGTACTTACTCCAGTGACGTCCATGACCTTGATAGCAGCCAGCTGGCCTGTTTTAACATGGCGACCCTGAGAGACAGAGCAGAGAGCGTTTAGTTTAGTGTGAGAATCAATGCACTCAATAAAGTGCTTAGCCTTAAGTGTTTAATGCAGAGTACAGCCCTGGGTCTGTGCCAGTCAATCATCCTGGTCTAGACCAGCTCTGGATCTCGGTAAGTCCTGGTTTAGTCCTGGTTTAGAGTTGTTTTCAGATGGTTTTGTTCCACAGGTTTAGTTACAGATTCTACATTGATTTAAGGCTTGGTGCTTCAGTTATTTCATCTCTATTTAACTCAACTCCTTGATTAGTCTTGATCCAGTAAAGGTTCAAAAAAATAAAATAAAATCAATACCCAGATACTAATTGAAATTAAACAAGAAACAAGAACCAAAACTAGATACCATGGACTGGGCATAAATATGACAAAATTTAACATTTACTCAATAGATTTAGTATACTATGTGCCCCGCCTAAAGCCCAAAGTCACTGGGATAGGCTCCAGTCACCCGCGACCCCGGGAATGGGAATAAGCGATAGAAAATGAATTAATGAATGAATACTATAAGACCACATGGTAATATTAAAGCTGCATCACCCAACTTTTCTGTTATAAATGACAATATTTTGTTCTTTTCCCCAGAAAGTGTATTATAAAAGCAGAACTTTGTGACAAAAATCTGTCTACATCAAATTTTAAAACAGTTTATCACTTGCAAACGTGTCAGAAAGAGAAACATGGCTCATTTTTTACAAGTTGTAAGTGATAAATGCCTTTTTTTCTACTCTTTTAGAGCATTTTTGCTTAAATGTGCACTTTTCCACTTGTTTGTCTCCAGTGAGATGCTATTGCTTCGACTGGAATGTTCCACAGTTGGCATTAAACTTATCTACAGCCTTTATTTTGTTACAGGTTCTTTTTTTGCTCAAAAACATGCATTCTTACCTCCATCAGAAAAGTTACATAGCTTTAATAATAAATCCCTCACACTTACAGATGATAAACAGAAACAATGTACAGTGGTCAAAGCCTTATATTATATATTTCTAATTGCAATTATCGCCCCAAACGATTGCAAAAATGGTGCAATCAAAGAAACAGTAAGTTATGCTCTGAATGATGGAGGCGCTTGTTCTGAAAAAGCTGATTTAAAGTGAAATGAGCAGAATATTCCTGTATGTGAAACTGATGTGTCAAAGGGTTTACAAGGGCTCGGAACTCATTAGATAGATGTAAATGCTTCCTTTCACAGTTTATCATCTAAAAAAACAGGTTTATAATTATCACTGATACATCGCCTCGAGTATCAAACCTTTACCTCATCGAGTTTCAAATCTTAGTAGTTTCAGTTTAGTTCTGGTTTAGTTTTTGCTGAATTTGAACCCTGATATTGTTCTGGTCCTTAGTTCTGTTTTAGATCTGGGTTTGTCCTGGTTTAGTTCTGGCTTTGCTTTCAAATAGAATAAATAATTAAGTTTTATTGTCATTGTAACATGTGCTATAACATTAAAGTGCTGTCCAATTAGTGCATCACAGACAATGTTCAGGAATAAAACATTTAAGCCGAACACATAAACTCCATCACTGCACTTATCCGTTATTGCTCTGTCCACACACAGTAGGCACATATTTAGTCCTGGTTCGTTCATGATTTAGCCCTGGTTTGGTGCTGTTTTAGTCTTGTTTTAGTGCTGTTTTAGTCCTGGTTTAGTTCTAGTTTAGAATTGATTCAGCACTGTTTTAGTCCTGCTTTAGTCCTGATTCATTCCTGGGTTAGCCCCATTTTAGTCCTGGTTTAGTTCTTCTTTAGTCCTGGGTTTGCCCCATTTTAGTCTTGGTTTGCCCTGGTTTAGTCCTTAAACCCATGTTCAGTCCTGGTTTAGTCCTGATTTAGTCCTGGTATAGCCTTGGGTATGGCCTATTTTAGCCCTTGTTAGGTCCTCCTGGTTTATCCCTGTTTTAGTCCTGGTTTAGTCCTGGTCCATATTGGTTTAGTCCTGTTTTATCCCTGGTTTAGTTTTGGTTTATCATTGGTTAATCTTTTAGTCCTGGTTCACTCCTGGTTTAGCCCTGATTTAGTCCTAGACAGTCCCGGTTTAACTCCGGGTTAGCCTTGGTTTAGTCCTGGTTTAGCTCTTGTTCAGTCCTGGTTCAGTCCTGGTTTAGTCCTGGTTCAGTCCTGGTTTAGCCCTTGTTCAGTCCTGGTTCAGTCCTGGTTTAATCCTGGTTTAGTCCTGGTTCAGTCCTGGTTTATCCCTGTTTTAGTCCTGGTTTAGTCCTGGTTCAGTCTTGGTTTAGCCCTTGTTCAGTCCTGGTTCAGTCCTGGTTCAGTCCTGGTTTAGTCCTGGTTCAGTCCTGGTTCAGTCCTGGTTTAGTCCTGGTTCAGTCCTGGTTCAGTCCTGGTTTAGTCCTGGTTCAGTCCTGGTTTAGCCCTTGTTCAGTCCTGGTTCAGTCCTGGTTTAGTCCTGGTTCAGTCCTCTCTGATTCACAGCTGTTGAAGTGAATGAACTGTAAACCAATGCATCGTCTCCATCACACACTTCCTGCTCTGTAGCCTAGCAACAGGCTCTGAGGAAGGAAATGGAAGAAAGACAGACAATTTTACTTATTTATGATTTTTATATATATTTAATAATTTCCATTATGTCAATTGTTGAAACCTGGTTGACAACTATTTATATTTTAATCTTTAATCAATTTAATTACTAAGTTTAAGTTCACAGTCTATTGTTAAAGACTTAAAGAGGTTGTTAAAGAGGTTTATCATGCTTTAGTTAAGAATTTATTTAGGTCAATTTTAGCACAAACGTAACATCAGTATTGAAATTAAATTAAGACTTAACTGAAACTAAACCTGGACACTTGCACATAGACCACAGCAAAATTGGAACAAAATTTGGAACAAACCCTGGACTAGACCTGGACTGAACCAGGACTAGAAAAGGTCAAGACCAAGTCTACATCTCTACTAAACTGGGCTCAAACCAAGGCCCAAAAATGACAAGTGGGAATGCACCGTGAAACAGGATCAAACCAAGTCTACATCTGGACTAAACCGAGATCAAACCAGGTTCCGTTCATAAGAATCAGAAAACGTTATATTGTCAGTGAACAAAAGTAATTCTAAATTAGGAATTTGCTTCGATCATATGATACAACATAGAACAATAAATAATAACAGTATAGCTGAGATAAAACAAAGGGGATGCATAAAATGAGGAAAGGGGGAAAAATAAGTAAATAAGGGGGAAAAAAATAGACCAAACTAACGCATTTGTCATTATTGCACTTATGCATTATTTCACTACAACTTACTATCTACACACAGTATACACATATTTAAACCTGGATCAGTCCTGTTTTAGCCCAGTTTTAGTCCTGATTCAATACTGGTTCAGTCCTAGTTTAGCCCTGGTTTAGTCTTGTTTTAGTCCTGGTTTAGCCCTGTTTTAGTCCTAGTTTTGTCTTGACTTAGACCTGGTTTAGCCCTGTTTTAGTCCTAGTTTTGTCTTGATTTAGACCTGGTTTAGCGCTGTTTTAGCCCTGGTTTAGTCTTAGTGTAGTCTTGGCTTAGTCCTGGTTTAGCACTCTTTTAGCCCTGGTTTAGTCTTGGTTTAGTTTTAGTTTAGCCCATGTTTAGTGCTGTTTTAGTCATGTTTTAGTCCTGGTTTAGTCCTATTTTAGGAAATAAGGAAAAAACAGAATTTGACTGAGTGAAACACAAAATGTACAGTAAAGTTGATTTTATTTTATGAGGCAGTGCATGGAATGCAAGTCTGAAACATTAAAATATCAAAAACAATTGTCTTTTAGGGGAAAAAATAAGGGAGAGGAATATACACTAATAATAAAATGCAGTCTTACGTTTTTTTAAATGTCAAAATATGAGATTAACAAGTTATAAATAAATCAAAGTACTGTGAATCATTAAAATGTAAATAAACTAATTAGAACAGGGTCAAATGTTCACCGAATGTTCAATACTATAGTTTTACTCCTTATGCTCAGTAACACAGTTGTCTGAATTACACAGCGTTGCATCAGACCCTGAATGCATCGCTCAGCTTCCCTCAGTCTCCTCTTTTCAAACTCTTTCCCCATTGGCTTTTCTGCGCCTTTATGTCCACGTCCAACGACCAATCAACATCAGAGAAAGGCTTCAAAGTCGTCCTGTAGTCAGAGGTGCCATGTGAACACAGCAATATGAGTAAATTATGCGCTGTTGCACACTGTTACTGTGTTATTTGCTTGTAAATATAAGTCTTTTTGTCCCAGCAGTGTTTTAAAGTATAGTTTGCATAAGGGCTGGGTGAGATTGAGATACAGTTATGTCTAACTGCTAATAATATGCTTGAGTTTGTTTGTAATTCAAATTTTTATTTCAGTTTTTACTGTTGGTACATGAAAACATCTCACAATCCTTGTACTCAAATTATATCAAAACAAAGCAATCAAAACTGGGGGTTAAAATAGTAGTAAAAATGAGATAGTAAATTAATGTTATAATCATTCATGCAGTTGACTGGTATTTATAGTGATGTAGGGCCAAAATGTCTTATGTTTAGTTTGCGTTTTTTTTACCAAAAGGGATGGAGCCAATTGCCAGTCAGCAAAATTATGTTGTTTGGGACAGAGTTTGGACTTTGGAGGAAGAATTTAGATTATTTTGTGTGTTAAATGTCATTGAATAAACATTTCTTGTTTATGTTTTAAAAGAAAAGAAAAAAGTTAAATTGCCTGTTGTATTTACACCAACATGCTAAACTCTCTAGATAAAGCATCATTTTAAGGCAGTGCAGTTCGTCTATTAATCCAATTTACTTTCTTCATACAGAACATTTCATAAACAAACAATTTCCAAAGTGCTGCAAAAAAAAAAGAGGAATAAAGGAATAAATGCTCAACGTCATCTTACTAGTCCTAAAACAACAAAAACAGTTAAATCAAATAGAGCCAGACCAAAAATAGCAATGAATTCAATGTAAAATTCAATATAAATGAAGTTAAAAAAAACATCAAATTTGAATCACCCAATTTTAAAATGCACTTTATTGCAGTAGATTTATGCCATAAACACAAATAGCTGGTGTCACCAGGCCAAGTTAGGGGTCAGATCTGTCAGTTGTTCAGCAATACAAGATAAAATGCAGACTATTGAGCGCTCCTGAGTATAAGCCGCACCAGCTATCTTTACAAAAAACAACAACTTTGTACATATATAAGCCACACCTGACTATAAGCCGCAGGTGTCCACGTTGTAATGTGAGACATTTACATTGCCGAGCCGAGGCCGGTTCGGGCGCGCACGTGTTTTGTAACATGCGCTCCACGGCGAAAGACTGCGGTGTGCAGCCAGTGCTGTGTTGTTTTCCTCCTCATCCTCGAATAAAGTGGTCAAAATATGTGACGTGAGAAAAGACTCCTTAATGAAAGAAAGAAGAGAGAAAAAGAGAGTGCAACGGAGGAGAGAGAGAGAGTCACGGATGCCTTCCCAAAAATCTGAAGAAAGGAGCGAGGGAGAGAGCTCATGTGGGCCAGCGTCAGCGGAGGAACAGGCCCGTCTGGGACAGGAGACGTCCTGTTGGTGCAGGTAGAACACTAAACACTTGAAGCCCTGTCAGGCGCTTATTCTGCCAATAAAACCCTGCACGGAACTCAGTTTACGTAACTCTGGTTCTACACGTGCGCGGGCTCGGTTCGGGTTCGGACACACGTGCGCGGGCCCGTGGAATCATGCAGCAAATGACTCCGAGTCGGTTCGGACAGTACCCACGGGCTCGGGTCGGGTTCGGGTCGAATCATGCCCGGGTCGGGTTCGGACAGTACGTTTGCGGGCTCGGATGGGTCGGGCTTGAATTTTTGAGCCCGATCTAAACTCTACCCTAGAGGCCGGTCTCGGAAAAATACATAAATTAGCCGCATCGCTGTATAAGCCGCAGGGTTGAAATCATGAGACAAAAGTAGCAACTTATAACCCGCATTTTATGGTAAGTTTAATGCCATACTGAGGAACAAAGCAATAAAGTCACTATGGAGACAAGCAGGAGCCGGAACCCCCAACACACAAGTTACACCTTAAAGTTTAAAGATGGCCTTCCATTTGTTGTTGTTCCATAACAACAATGTTTCCCTTTTCACAGTAAAAGCTTAAAATGCTCTGTCATCAGAAATTGTATAATGTCGGAAAAATAGAATCATTTTAAGCATTTACTAACTAAAAATAAGCTACAATTTAGAATTTCCACTGTACGAATTAGTCAGTTAGTTGCTTGTCTATTACAAAAGACTGAAAAATACTGTTCTCTGGCTTCAATATTGCATTTGAGTTTCACAAAAAGTATAATTTGTGGTAAAATATATAATGTATATATATATATATATATATATATATATATATATATATATATATATATATATATATATATATATATATATATATATATATAATGTATGTATATGTAAGTATAAAATGAAAAAGACTATTGTGATGTGGGGCTGTGCAACTAATCGTAAATTCAATTATTGCTCTATTCAATTACAAAAAATGTTGTAATTGCAAATTGCCTTATAGCCTATATTACGTCTATACTTTCTCTATTGAATAATATTGACAAAACAGAAGTAATTGTTCGAAATAATAATAATTTCAATTACACGTCAAATAATCGTGATTAGAATTTTTTCCATAATCTAGCAGCTCTATCTCTCCAAGTATTTGTTCAAACATTAAACATTAACATTTTATCTTTCATCAAAGATGCTTTGTGTGTGTATTAATCTCCTGTTATCACATTTAAAAGATAAACACATACATTGATCAAAATACAACTGTAAATGTCTTTAAACCAGGCTTGTCCATTGAAATCCCATTATGTTCCATTTCACTTTTACTTCCAATCTGGAAGTTAAAATGCATTTGTTTATAAACTTTTAAAGGGTTTATACAAATTATCTCTTTTACCACATGATATTAACCAGACTTTGACAGATTGGCCAACCTTCTGCTCACTTCATCTTGGCTTCTTTCCTTTTTAAATAAATAAGCCATTTTCTTTGACACATGTTTGCAGACTTTATTAAACCTGTTAAACATTACGGGCCAGAGTAGGGTCTTGTGTAAAACTGACCTGTGGTTTTAACAGCTACAAATCTCTTTCATCTTTTCTCTGTAAACGTGAGAGGAACGACTCAGGGCTCGGCTTTGGCCTAATTTAATCCTGGTTTAGACCTGTTAAATTCTGATTTGGTCCACATGTTAGTGAGTTCTGCTGTGTTTAAATCTTAGTTTAGTCCAAGTTTAGTCTTGTGTGTTCATGAGTTTTAGTGAGTTTGCTGTGCTTTCCATGGTTAGACCTCCTTTAGACCTGAATTAGTCTTAGTTTGGTCCAGTTTTGCTCCTATTTATCCTTGGTTTAGAGTTGTTAGTGTCTTCTATTCCAAGTCCTGGTTTGGTTCTGGGTTAGTCCTGTTTCAGTCCTGGTCTTTAAACCTAATGAAGTCCAGGTGAAATCCCAGTTTAGCCCTAAAATAGACCTGGTTTAGTCCAGTTCAGTTCTGGTTTACTCCTCCATCAAGTCCTGCTTCAGTCCTGGTATATTTCTGGATTAGTTCTGAATCTGTCCTGTTTCAGTCCTGCTTCACTGGTTTTTAATCCTAATGAAGTCCAGATGATATCCTGGTTTAGCCCTGAAATAGACCTGCTGTAGTCCTTTTTCATTCCTATTTTAGACATGATTTTTAGACTTGAACCAGTTCTGATTTAGACACGGTTGAGTCCAGCTTCAGAGGTCCTGGCGGAGTCCTGTAAAGTCCTGCTAAAATCTCTGTTTAGGAAATAGACTTGGTTTAGTCCTGCTTCAGTCCTGGTGAAGTTCTGGAAAAATCCTGATTTAAACCATGAACTAGATCTAGTTTCAGTCCTGATTTAGATCTTGTTTAATTATGAAACAGTTCTGGTTTAAATCCTGTTTAGTCCTGCTTTAGTCAGTCCTGGTTCAGTCCTGATGATGTACTCGTAGACTCCCGGTTTAGTCCTGGTTCAGTACTGATTTAGACCTGATTTTTTTGTTCTGACTCAGTTCTGATTTAGATATGCTTTAGCCCTGAATCAGAGCGTTGTAGTTTCCTGGAAAAGTCCATGTTTAGTGCTGATTCAGTCCTGTTTCACTCCTGAATCTGATCTGGTTTGGACCCAGTTTAGTCCTGCTTTGGACAGTCCTGGTTTAGTCCTGCTGGATAATCCAGGTGGAATCCCAGTTTAGCCCTGAACTAGACCTGGTTTAGTCCTGTTTCAGTCCTGGTAAATTCACGGTTAATGTGATATAAACAGCCAGATAAAATGCACATTCCATGTTGTTATCACTTTTTTAGATTGTATATTGAACCGAAAATGGTCACAGTTCATATTTTTGTGCCAGTTTTTTTGTTCCTTTCCATTTGCCTCTTTTGTCTCAGGTGAAATAAGCTGTGGCTGTGACAGACGGGGGTGACTATCACAGGAAAAGCGATAAAGCACGGGGCTGTTCCAATCACCTGCACTCATCTCCTCCTCGCTTTATCTCCACCTTTTTATCTCACAGCCTTTTATTGGTTTGACGCTGTAGATTTCACCCTGATCTCACGCCGAGGACACAGGAAGCAGTTAACCCCAGGGCAAGCACCGAACCAGGACTGAGCCGGGTCTGAATCGGGACTGAACCAGGACTGTCTGAAGTAGAACTAATCTGGGTCTAAACCAGAACAGATACAAGTCTGAACAAGGTCTAAATCAGGACTATTCTTTACTTTATCGTTCAGAAAGTTTGATTTCATAAAGCTGAGGAATGATAATCTGTAGACAACGTAAACTAAAAAGAAGTATTATTTTATATTTTGGACATTATTCGCAATATGGAACGGAAACAACTTAATAAAAGAAAGAAGAAACTATGGTGCTGTTTTCCGCTTGTGTTTACGGTGCAATGCTATAAACGTCATCAGAACAAAGTGTTGCTCTGCCATGTTTTCATAAGATTAATGCATTTGTACATGATCCCTGACAAATAAAGACTAAACTAAACTAAACTAAACTAACGGCCCAACTGTTCAGATAAAAGGTAGATGTATGTAGAGAGAAAATGGGATTTATTTTCACTTGTATACATGTATAAGAAGGAATAGTTGGAGCAATGGCGTCTTGAATGCAAAGAATTAAGATTACATAAATGCATCACTCCAAAAAATGAGAAAGAAAACAATTAGGACATGGTTAAAAACTCTTAAAAGTAAATTTTGCATAATACCTTTAAAAAGTCCATATGACAAGTTCACGTTTTTCTAATTATGACTTAGTTGAGTAGGATAGTCCCTTTGTTAAATATTTGTCATATAGTTTTATATTTGTGAAGTTGCAGTTTGTGAAGACATTTTGGAAAATAAAAGTTTAAAATGACAGGAAGTAGTGCTAAAACAGAATCCCTCTGTGATGTCACCAAAAAAGTGACGTACTGTTGACAATACAGAGACAATTTACAGACAACTGGCACATTTTTCGGACAGTTTAAACACTCATTCAACAAAATAAAGGTGTTATCAGATTTTATTAATTGTCAATTCATTACTATTGTGTAATTTATATGAATTTTGGCCCTTGTTTTCAAAATGGTTGCTAGGTAACAGTTGTGGAACTACCTCTAGTTTCTGCTCATGTACAACCAGGAAGTAACATTATAAACTTTACAACAAATGTCAAACTGGGGACATATAGGCAAACTGTTTAGTGAAATCATAATCATCATTAAGAATGGGGGCAAAAGTGAAGTGCAACATGTGATTTCACTGGAGAAACTGGGATTAACCTCAGAATATCACAAAATATGAAAAATGTTGATGATTTTGGAAAATGAAAACTACTCAGACACATGTGAGTGACATCTGCTGCTTTAAACACATTTATTATTGTATTTTACATTACGTTTTAGGAAATTATGATAAACTCTTTGATGAAGGAACAATCCAGGTTTATGGGTTTACTGTTGGGTCTACAATAATTTTTCATTTTATCTAGAGATATATTAGATACTATTCCATATATTAGATTCTTTTGAAGCTGTATTTTCTCCATTGTCCATTGTTTGTTATAGAAAAGCAAACTAACTGACATTTCTACCCTGGAAATTCGAATGTGTTGCTTTTTCCCAACACAAACACTTAAAGCAGTAGAATTTAGATCTAATGTGAGCTAATCATTTAATCACATCACTTAATTTTGCCTCCAGTTGCCTCCATTGTGGAATTTTGATGACATAGTATTTTAAAGGGTTTATTAAAACTGTCTTACACTAATTCTGGGGGAAAAAACAAAACAAAACAAAAAACATTATAAACTTTACAACAAATGTCAAACTGGGGACAAATAGGCAAAGTGTTTAGTGAAATCTTAAATATAATCATATAATAATCATGTTCACTAGTGAAATGTGTCGTCTAATCTGTCATGTGCATTTTAAGTATTTTACAGTTGTTTGATTATAGTGTCAATCATAAATAATTAAAGTACATTATGATGTTTTGTCTCAGAATAATGGTAACATTTGCTACCTTGGTGTCCCTTTATGTGCTTCTAATGGTATAAAAAGAACATTACAATCACAACTGTGATTGTTTTTTTTTGTAGTTTTTTTCTTTTCATATGAAGAAAAACATGAGGTAAATAATTCCTTTCATGGTTCGGGATGTGGTGACGGGGATTTCCTCACTGACACAATTTGAAAGTCAAATTTAGTCCAGGTCGGATCAGGTTTGGTCCAGGTAATGACTTGTTTTGCAGACTCTGTTGACATGATTCAGGTTCATTCACAATTTTTATGGTTTGTTTAGACAAAGTTGCTCAAAACCACAAAGCCTGTTTGCCTCAGTTTGGTTTGAAACTTATCTTGCATCTATTCAGTTACAGGCCTTTTTCTTAGAGCTGTCGTCGACTAAAGAAATTCTTGGTCGACCAAAAAACCTCCCTATCGACCGATTAGTCGACTAAAAGGGGGTGTGGCAAAAACAATAAACCAAACAATAAAGTAGCTAACCCGAACTGGACTCAAAAGACAACAACTGTACAGGAGTTCATGCAAAAACATACTATTTATAGAAAAAAGTACTAGGAAAGTGTAATTATAGGTCTGAGATATATAAATTAGATTAAACTCATGGTTCACTCCATAACCTCTTGTTTTTTGCTGCTTTTGCCATGTAAATCCTTTTAATTCACATAAAATAATGAGCCGACTAATAAAAATGTTGGTCGCCTAAGACACCATCGACTATAGGATTATGGCTCTAGTTTTTATTGTGAAATAATACTAAGAAATATAGTGAAATACTAAGCAAAACAAAAAGGTTTCATCAAGCACCTTTCTGATACATAGCCAAGAGTGTAATTATAAAATGTATCTCACATTAGAGGTGGGAGATGTATCAAAAAGTGATTATATTGCTTTTGTTGTTTTGGAGAAATGCTAAATAATGTTTTGTTTTAACATAAATTCCAGTATTCATGGGTTTCAGCATCCTATTTGGCCCATATTATTGCTGCTTTCATGTGGTCCTCTGTAAAAATGCACATGAACACTCGCACAAGTCGGAAAAACAACTAGGGACTTGGGTGAGAAGCTGCTGCCGACTTCACACTCTCCACGTTATTACAGTTACGCCTGAATTCCACATCATGCGTCTCCGCTCCGCTCCGCTGCGCCGCAGACCGCCTCCGATTTCGTGCGCAGACCCTCGCCTACTGGATGCAATTTGTCTCCGCCAGTCCACGGCGCAGCTTCAGGGCTGCAGAAGTCCCGAGGAGCGGGACTCGCGGGACCCGCGGGACCCGCGAGAACTCGCGATCAGAAAGCGCTCCAAAAGTATCGGAAAGAAAACAAATGCAGATTAACTGAAAGTCTGTCGTTTGTGCAACTGCAATCACTTTTTCACCGTGTCAACACAGCGCATGAATAGAGCATTAATAAAAGTGACAGCCCAAAACTGTACTTAAGAGATTTACAACCATTTACATGTTTCGGGTGGTATTGATTGTAAACATTTGCCTTCTGGGTAACAAAAAGTTTAATGCACGTCATTAGGTCTGAGTTAAAAGTTTTTGTTTTGGAAACCCAGATGTAGTTCGTGTTCTCTTTCCTGTTTGGTGCGATCTAAACTGCGTGGCTTGATCCGGTCGGACTCTGGCGCAGAAGAAAATAGACTTGATCCGCAATTCTGTCGGAGAGCGGCGGAGTGGCGGAGCTGAGGCGCAGACCTGCGCAGCGCTTACGCGGGATGTGGAACGGGCTTCATTCATTCAGATGGCTGCGTAAGTTCTGCGCAGTGCGTGGCGCAGCGGAGCGGAGTGGAGACGCACGATGTGGAATTTGCCTGTTAGAGGTTTACTGCCAGTCTTTTACATCATAAGAGCAACACATTTGTGCAAGAATGACCCACTGCGGTTTAAATAATTACAGATATAACGTTGGCTGGCTAAATAATGTAACAGACTGAGGTAAGGTAAAGAGAAGCAGCGAGGCATAATATCTTTGGAGGTCGAAACGTGGCCTGAGAAGAAAAGATTTACACGTATTCACAGGACAAAGGACACGCACAATCCAGACTGTCAATTGTGTCTGTTACAATTGAATAGGATTATATTCGCTTTTGGGCTGCAAAACAACAAGCCTCACCGTTATCTTTATTAAACCCTGAATTTATACTGTAATTGGTGACAGTTTTCCGAGATAAAAGAAGATGAAGAAGAATGCAAACAAGAGCCCTGACATCTCATCTCGGAAATTCGAGTTCCCGAGGACCATGAACGCAGCATACAACTCACTGATTTTGATCATTTAAAAGACATAATATTTTGTTTTGAATTGTTAATTGCTATGGCAACAGTGTTCGATTATCTTCATTCTGAAACCCATGAATGAATCACTTCTTTAATTGACCCTTTAAAAGTTTGTAAACTAAAACATTCTTAAATTCAGAATGGAGGCAAAAGTGAAGTGCAACATGTGATTTCACTGGAGAAACTGGGATTAACCTCAGAATATAACAAAATATGAAAAATGTTGATGATTTTGGAAAATGAAAACTACTCCAAAACTACTACACATGTGAGCGACATCAGAGCTGCTTTAAACACATTTATTATTGTATTTTACATTACGTTTTAGGAAATTATGATAAACTCTTTGATGAAGGAAAAATCCAGGCTTATGGGTTTACTGGAAAAAATGTTGAGCCCGCAATAATTTTTCATTTTATCTAGAGATATATTAGATACTACACCATATATTAGATTCTTTTGAAGCTAAAAAAAAACAATTTTAAGGCTTGAAATTTGTATTTTGTCCATTGTTATAGAAAAGCAAACTAACTGACATTTCTACCCTGGAAATTCAAATGTGTTGCTTCCCAACACAAACACTTAAAGCGGTAGAATTTAGATCTAATGTGAGTTAATCATTGAATCACTTAATGTTGCCTCCAATCGCTTCCATTCTGGAATTTTGATGACATAGTATTTTAAAGGGTCTATTAAAACCATCTTACACTAATTCTGAATTCACTAGCAAGGACCACAACCTCAAGCTTGGATGCAGAAGTTTATTGGCGATCAAGAACGATAAAATGCATGAGAGTAGATGATCAATGCCGTTTTGGGGCTTCTAGCGATGAGGGCAGCAGGCTCCCGGGCCTCGATACCCCCCGACTAAAGGATAAGACAGAACAATTAGAAGAGGGTGGGAGGGAGGGGCACGAAATAACGAACACTGGTGTGTGTGACCGGGAAGTTTAAATAGAGTAGTCACCGGAAGGGGCGTGGATGAGGTGTGGTCCTGCTCCCGAACTTTAGATAACGACTTATCTCCATTTCACTAGCAAGGACCACAACCTCAAGCTTGGATGCAGAAGTTTATTGGCGATCAAGAACGATAAAATGCATGAGTAGATGATCAATGCCGTTTTGGGGCTTCTAGCGATGAGGGCAGCAGGCTCCCGGGCCTCGATACCCCCAAAAGAAGCCTTACTGGAGCCGTGCTGACTGGAGGTTGCAGAGGTTATGCGAGTGGCGGAATTCCTCAGCGGGAGGTGGAAGGATGCGAAAAATGACCAAAAGAAATATGAACATTGAATATGAAGAAAAATGCACGAAATAACGAATACTGGTGTGTGTGACCGGGAAGTTTAAATAGAGTAGTCACCGGAAGGGGCGTGGATGAGGTGTGGTCCTGCTCCCGAACTTTAGATAACGACTTATCTCCATAAAAACAAACAAACAAAAAAAAACCATTAATGAGAGATCTAACTTTGTCCAATAAATTACTTTTTTGATATTAGTTTTAGCTTTGGTTTGTATCCAGGTATCTGTTTTTGGGCATATTTAGGTATCTAGGACAACCCTTAAGCTTGCTTTAATGAGTAACTCTGCCTTTTTCAGTGTTGTGTGTGGAGTTGTGCATTTGTCTAGGCCTGCGCGGCTCGGAGGAATGTAAGGCTTGTCTGAACTCAACTGCTTTTATGCCTCGGGTCCAAAGCAAAAAGGATCTTCTTCTCTGACACTGCAGTGTCTGTTTGGTTTGTTTCTATGTTTTTCTGCACATCAGCGTCAACAGGACACAATGCACTCGACTCATGGAGGTAAAACACAGCATGATGCAACGGTTCAGGGGTAAAATATAACTTTATCATAAGATCAGACGTGTTACGAAATCTATACGGGACACAAGAGGAGACACTGAAAGAATTCTGTTGTGTATCACGTTTTCTTATAACAACGTGTCAAAACGCTTACAATTCACAGGGAAAACGAACTGCTGGAGAAACTACGATTGCCGGTGGCCCATCATTATCATACGTTTCGGGACTGTCCTATTGTTCATTAATATTGGAAATAAATAAAGCACTACGGATTATTTTTTGACATTTCCATCCTGCTCCATTTCAGAACTTTGTAATTGCATTTTTTGACTTTTTGAGCTGATACCAACATCCGATATATGGCTTGAAGCTGTGGCCGATAACCGGTATTTTCCAATACCGATTATATTAAGATTTGAAAATCCATAGCAGGGCCCAAAAATCTATCTGAAGTTGAAATTATGTTCACAAATTAACTTTTCACTTATAAATAAATGATAATAAATAACAAAAGATAACAGTCTGGGAATGAAAAGAGTTTGTTAAATTATTGTGTAAACCTCTGGACATATTTTCAGCATAATTGCTCTTCTATTTCCATTTTTACTGTTGTAGAAATATTAATATCGTCCTAAATCAGTCAATTTTGTCCAATAGCGATACTGGAATCAATATATCACCCATTCCTAATTTGGGCCTCAAAACACAATCTATGGATGCCTTTTGAACATATTCTTGTCAGCGGGAAGGTAAGGCCATCACCAAAAGAGGACACAAACTGCAGCAACAATCAGGAAGTGGACTGACATTATAAATGACATTCAAAAAATTGAAAAAATAAAATTTCAGCTAAATTTAAAAAAGGAAAAAATTCAGTTGATTTTGGACCAAATGGACGGATTACATGATCAGGACGAGGTACAACTGTTTGCATGTTCTCTCTCTGTGGCTTGTTTCTGTTCTGTGTTCCTTCTACGTTGTTTAAAAACTGAGGAAAAAAAGAAAAAAGGAAAAAAAAATATATAAGTTAAATTAAATATTAATTTAACTCAAAAATCAAATGAATAAAGGTGACATAATATATTTAAAGAGTGTCAACAACAAATAGTAAAACAATGAATGCTGTGAGGAATTTGGTAGAAATACTGTGGTTAGATGTTTTTTTTCCAGGAAAGTCCTGTTGAGATTACTAATCTCTTTTTCATGGGAATCGTGGTGGCCGCACAGATCAGTCATAACATCAGCACAAGTTTAGACAATCACCAACTTTGTTCCCTAAAACCCTTTTCAAAGCTTTCAACATAGATTTAATTTAGTTCTTTTAGTTTCCAGATCCTTTGTAAATTATTCCATAAATTATTAATCCAAAACAAATGGATTATCAGAGTTAAGTGAACGTAAGAATGGTTAGATAAGGCAGAGCAAAGAAAGGGTAGTTCTAACTGAATCAAGATAAAAAGTACAGTGATCCCTCGTTTATCGCGGGAGTTGCGTTCCAAAAATAACACGCGAAAAGTGAAATCCGTGAAGTAGTCAGCTTTATTTTTTATTATTTTACAATGCAATACTGAACTATGGAATGAAACCAAAATTTGTTTAAAACAATAATTTTAATATAGTAATACAAGGTTGGAAACATTGTCACTGGCGTATTTCACAGTCTGTGCCTCTTCGTCCTGACTCCGCTCCGCTGTAGCGTCTGTCTCTACTGAAGGCGCAGTCTCGGAGTCTTTCTCTGAGAGAAGAACATTGTTATGGGTAGTTGTTGGCGCTCTTTCTTTTTCTGAGCAAGAAGATTTTTATAAACGGATATGCCACCTTGGATTATATTTGAGAACTAGACAACAAAGCCCCTGAGCCAATCAGGATTCAGAGCACAATGCACTGTAAAAATATCCGCACTGTAAAAAAAAAATCTGTGAAGCAGCGAAGCCGTGAAAGATGAAACGCGATATAGCGAGGGATCACTGTACCTACAAATACAATAATGTTACCATGATAGAACATTTGACAAAACCTAAAAATAATAAGAAATTTTATGAACATTATTTTTTGAAAATAAATTCAGCAAACACGGAAAAAAAATAATTTCTAGATGAGTTGAAATGTCTTGATTTCAGGATATTAATCTTTATGTTACAACTGTTTCTAAAAATTGAAACATTACTTTTTACTTCAAGACAAATTATCTGCCAATGGGTGGCGACTTTATTTTCTTATTTTAAGATAAATTAGCGTAAACTCACTCAGTCAATCCAGTGAAATATTCTGCATCACATCAGCAATTAAATCTCAGTCAAACTACTCAAATCCATATGAAAATGATAAATCCAGATCAGTTTAGTCTAGTTTTAGGCTAGTCTAGGTCAGTGCTTCTCTCAATTGGTGGCGCTGCCCAGGGGGCGGAGTGATGCCAGAAGCGTGTGACCCCAGGAAACATGCTTTGCGTACTGTTTCTAAACTAAAAGTGTAATTGCACATCCACAACAGTAGGTGGCAGAGGCGCTCTCTTTGCCTCTCTGGGGTGTACGGTCTTTCGTGTCAAACAAATGATATGAACTGCAGTAAACAACCCCTAAAAAAATGGAAAATTTTGTGACAGGGATGAAGAGGAAGGCGGAAAGAGAAGGAGCTAGTGAGGCAAAAGAAAGTCGCCCGAAAGCTAAGTTGAGAGAATGCGATGATGCATATTGCTCGCCGCTTCACTGTAACTACGGAGAGAGCGAAAGACCGGTGTGTTTACTGTGTTTAAAAGTGTTGGCAGCGGACAGTATTAAGCCAATTAAATTAAAGCGTCACAAAATCACATTAACACACGATCACGCTGATAATCCGATTGAGTTTTAACATCTAAAACTTTCTGAATATCGCCAACAGTAATCCCGCTTTGTAGAAAGCCACTTTCAGCAAACCAGCGAGCACTGTTGGCGTCATATAAGGTTTCGTGCTACCAAATTGCGCAGTGCAAAAATGTCTTTCTTTTTTTGTTTTTAATGTCAATAAAGGATACAATGTTACATATGTACTAATAACAATTTGATAGATAGGGGGGCGCGAAATGTTTTCTTCTTCCTGGGGGGGGCGCAACAGAAAATAATTGAGAAGCACTGGTCTAGGTTAACATTTTTTGCTATGCATATGTGAAATCTGAATTTTCAAAAAAAGAAGAGTTCAAGCCTTGAAAAATATTGCAAGTTCAAGCCCAGGACAGATTTCAGAAGATAATGATGACAAATAAAACATTGAGTTCTGCTGGGTTTTGATCCCAGACATGACCATTCTCTAAATATCTCACAAAAATGTGCACAAATAAATCAAATCTAATCATAGCCCCCCAAAAAAGAAATGGTTACAGTTGGCATAAAGACAATATAAATGTGGCTAGGCCTGTCACAATAATGAGTATTTTGACCTATCGTTCAATAAATGACAGAAGGAACAATTATTTTTGGGAGTCAATATCATCGTCCGTATGTTATCTTTGCACTAGTAAGGGACTATTTTTCTGTGCTATGATAAGATTTGAGCTGTAAACGGTTGAATAAATAACTAGAATGACGCATTATCATGTTATTTCATCAGTATTGTGCATTTAGAATAGTTTATCGTCTATATTTTCTTCAGCAGTACATCACACTTCAGAATTTGTTATCGTGACAGGCCTATCTATAGTTAAATGTCTAAAATGATGTGTTAAATTCACACTAGAACAAAAGCCAATGAGGTGTTTCACATGTTTTTGCCTGAAGCTGCTCCGCTTGGATGTCTATCAGATATAATATTACAATAATGAGTCAATATTTATTTATGGCTCACATATTTACTCCAGTTGTTGGATGCACGGTGTTGAAGCATGTGTACCGAGCTTATGTGGTATAGAGATTCAGAAAAATGCATGAAACAATTATATGCGCCATGTTTTTGAGCTGCTAACAATATTTTTTAATAAGATAAGATAAGATAAGATAAGATAAGAGATCCTTTATTTGTCCCACAATGGGGAAATTCCACTGTTGCAACACACAGTTTAGGACAGGAATGAAAGAAATAGGCGCATGCAATAAAAATAGGATAAATAAACATGGTAAGAAAAATACAGTATAAAGTATAAAGTGCTCTTATTTACAGTAAAAATGGCAACTAAAGTGGCTTAAGTGTCTTGTTATATACAGTAAGTGACTATGGTGAGGTAAAAGTGTATTAATAGCATGTTAAATTAAATTGCACATGATTATCACAGGTGAATGACACATGTTACAGTATTGCACATGATAATGCACATAATAATAACAATAATAATAATAGTGCCTTGGATATATAGCGCATTTCAAGATATACAGAAAATGTTTAGCCAGAGCTGCCGTGGAGCTGATTGACAGAAACATGGCGGCCAATCTGCACCATTTAGTAGTTTAGTCGATTGATTTGTCGATGGAGTCTTGGTTGACCACGACTTTTATAAATCAAGTAATTGTTTAACTAGGATTAAAAGGATTACAGCAGAAAGGAGAAGGTTTGGAGACAGAAGTTAGGTCTGACAGAATCAGATCGGAGCCTGACAAGTACACACTGAGCGAGCTTGTGTAAAATGTCAATTGTGAAGAGAACATCATGAATAAGTAGCTTTTTTCTGCCAAGTCAAGTGTTATAGCAGCGATTATCTTTGTTAGAGATTATACAAAATGTACCACGAGTGTTTATTGTCCACCCTTTTTATTGTGCTAAACGACATTATTGTTTAGTGTACTATCCTCAGTTCACACTTGCATGAACACCATCAAAACTAAGGACTAAACTTGGATTAAATCAAGAGCTAAACATGGACCAAATCAGGATGCAACCAGGACGGGAACAAGACCCAAATGAAAGACAAATAACAATGCAGTGTGAATGCACCTATTGTTTGAGATTTGGGGGTGAATTGTGAGTTTGTTAATCTGTCGTTTTACAGAAAAAATCTGTTTACTTAGTATGTAGTTTTCTGTAAAGTATTTGTAATAATGTGAACTTCTGTGACTAGGACTAAACCCAGAGCTAAACATGGTCAAAGCCAGGGCTAAACCAGGACTAAAACAGGACCAAAACAAGTCTACCTAATATAACGGGACCAAACAAGTGTGAATGAGTCATTTATAACCTTCAGGCAACCAAGAATTTCTTTGGTTGCCTACAGTCAATAATAGACAACACAATTACACATCAAGCAAGGTGGGTGAAGTGTTTTGCTCAAGAACACAATGGCAGTAAACCTGGGGCAGAACCGGCCGCCTTTAAGTTTGTGAGGGAACGTTCTTCTGCTGAACCACAGCCGCCCGATTTTGCGTAATATAGAAGATTTAACAGAAAATAAAGCTGAACTAAACCTAAACCAGAATTGAAAACAATCCACGACCACAAAGATGTTATTGCAGGATTTAACCGGGACTTAACCAGGACTCAACCAGGACTAGTGTTGTTAAATCCACACATTAAGAGTAAAAGCAGAAGGATTATTTTGAGTGTATTCTTACCTTGTAGACCTGTCCATAGGTGCCATTTCCAACCAGTTCGACCAGCTCAAAGATCCCAGCCGGATCCTGCAACACAAACGGTTATAATTATTAGTACATGGGAACTATAATTTGAATTGAGAAAATCAGTCAGACTATTAAAAATAATAGTACTTAAAGGATGACTCTTAACATTACCTTATAAGTAACATAATGGTTTCTGCTGACAGAGAAATAAGGATTTTTTTCCCCACTGAAATGTTATTACAGATTGAGACAAATACATTCTGGCAAAGATGAACTGGCAAATACAAACTGATGATACCATAATGTTAATCAAGGTTAATAAATTATGAGGGAAATTATTTTCTGAACAAGCATTAAAGGAGGATATGGACCCCTTTTAACTATATCTCCTTTAAGTCATGCTTTATCTTTATATTTATCTGGTTTGAAAGTCTGATCACAATTTGGACGTCATAATATCACATTTTAGTGTTTTGATTATTGTGGGGGGGGGGGGGAAACATCACAGTTTAACAATTATTCATGATTACTGAGACTGTGATCAAACAACAGTGAAATCTTGACATATTACTATTCGTCAAGTTTGTGACCAGCTTTATAAAAATTGGACATTCTGAATGACAAAATAAAACCATTCAAAAGCAGCCAGATTTAAAAAGTACTTTTTATTTATATCTACTTTTGAGAAATTGCTGGGTTTCACATGACATCACAACAATCTATAGGCCAATAATATTCAACACAGATGGAGGGGGGCAATTAAAATTAATATTGTTAAAAGGCACATTTTAGTGATTATAGTGTGTTATATGGTCTTGTCTTAGAAATGAAAAGGTGCAACATTTGGAAATATACCTTTAGAATATTTCATGGCACAGTACAAATGTAATCAAAAACTGACTCTTGCCCCCAGTATGACAACATCACACTCTAGAATCTGAAAACGACCAATAGATAGGATTAAAAACGCTAAATTTTGCTTCTAAAATAGTCATAATTGCCTGGAATAATCTGAAATTTTTGACATCCCTAATATGGATTAAACTGGGACTAAATCTGGAACTAAACTGGGACTAAATCTGGGCTAGAACAGGGTCAAACCAAGTCAAATCAGGACTAAACTGGGCTCAAACCACAACAAGTTTGAACGCATCTTTAATATTTGGAGATGTCAATATCTGATTATAAATTTGATGAGTTTTGTATTCAGGGGGGGAATAGTATCACATTAGTTTCAGGGTTGTGGGTGGCAAAGTTGAGAAAGAGTTGGAGAACCAATTTCATAATATTAACAGCTCAAAAAATGAATATCCCTTTTTCTTCTGGGAGGAAATTGAGGATAATCAAGCTTCTTTTCTGACGCTGTTAAGACTCATGAACAGTTCTCAATAAAGACTTCTCCCTACTGTCTAATGTTATTATTCTGATTCTGATTATTATTATTATGCAGTATATACATTTCTCTTATTTTCTTTTAAAGCCTCACTGGACATTGAGGAAAAATGTAGTTTGTCATGTTTTTTTTGCATGTTGTAATGACAAATAAAAGAACCTTAATAGAGTTCTATCAAAACATAACATGCATTGGATTAAAATCAAGGGACTCTTCAATCTAAAAACAAATATTATAGTCGTTTTTGGACGGATTATGCATAAATTATGAATCACTGTAGGTTGTAGAATTGTTTAATTATGACAACATTATATTTGTCTACATGTTTTTGTAACTACTTCTGGTTCCGCAGGGTGAAAATCAGGTACTCCAGCTTTAATGAATTGTTTTTTTTAATTTTTGTGATTGAATAAAGTAATAACTGAAATCATTATTTTACATTTGATTAATTGCACAACCCTTGTAGGTCGAACATTTTAAAACTGTCAAAAGGCATTATGTTTTGAGAGAAAGAGACTGAATCTAAACTGCTTAATCCCATACATTTCAGAACATGTTTGTAGAAGTTGTTTCAGCCCGACCAGACAGAAAACGATGACTGAAACGAACAAAACCGTGAAGCAGCCTTGCACACAGACTTGTTCTTGGTATTTGACCCTGCGCGCTCCTGTTGCATACCTGTCGAGTTTCACCTGCCTCTAAAAACCTCTCATTATCTCTCTCCACTTCAGGGCCCGGCTTCCCACGGACTCCAGCTCCGTTCTGCTCGTGAACTGCTCTTCAGGAAACGCCATAAAACTAAGGGCAAACATGTAAAGCTTCCAACCATTTCCGCAACTACTGTTAAAAAGGGATTGTCAGTGTGTAATATGGTCAAAAATAGTTAGCAGTTCAGTCATAAAAATATAGTTAAAGTGTCATTTCAACCAGGAAGACTGTATTTCCTTGTTTTTAACTATTTGTCGCTGTCAACCAATCACAGCCCACTACATTTGCCTCTCAACCAATCACAATCAACCTAAGCGCTCAAATAAATAAACATAGCTAATTACATTGTTTTCTAGCCTTGTTTTCACTTGCACTGTGTTTTATTTTATTACCTTTACGTCGTTTATAGCTGTATTCAAAGTATTTCTAATAGTTTAGTTCAGATTGGTCAGATTTAAATCTGTTCTTTTACAGTAACTATTATTTATCTTGATTTTTGATTGTGGAACACTCCAACCAATGTAAGACCATCTCCATAGAGACAAGCAAGCATACCCTCCACCATAAAAATTACATAGTGCTCTTTACGTCCCTCTTGGTTGAACTTTTTCATTCATTAATTTATAAATTGACAATCTGAGAGGATCTGTTAACCCCCCCCCCCCCAAAAAAAAAAAGAAAAAAAAGGGAGATTCTTTTTAGATCTAAAACCTATAAAAATGTCTGCCAGGGAGATTAGTTTAAAGATGATGTCAGCCAGACTTGGATAAGTTTATCTCTTGAACATCCAAACACAGACTTAATCCTGGTGTGTACATGAGTTACAAGATTATTTTTAAAAATAGATTCACTTTCACTCAAGGTCACACTGAAGCACATCTGATTTCTCTGGTCTTTTTCAGCCAAATACATTAAATAATTTCAAATAATTGTAGTATTTCCAATATTGAGATAAAGGAGGCTGAACTGAAGATGTAATATTGTTAACAGAATTCAAAATATGGTTATTTTGAGTTCTTCCCTTAAAAATGATACAGCACTGGTCAGATGAATGTGAGAATGAATGAAAGGAGGATCAGCAGCAGAGTCAGTGTGAGAACATGAGATCAATCAGCCTGCATTACTGAGTTGATCATTCATAACCTTTGTTTGATTTCTTTTGAATGAATAAACTATATATGTCCAGAGCTCAATCCTGAGCCCTTGTCCTCAGAGACGCTGTGCTGTTCCTCAGAGACACCACACTGTCCTGTTCCTCAGAGACACTGTCTTCTTCCTCAGATACACTGTCTTGTTCCTCAGAGACACTGTCCTGTTCCTCAGAGACACTGTCTTCTTCCTCAGATACACTGTCCTGTTCCTCAGAGACACTGTCTTCTTCCTCAGATACACTGTCCTGTTCCTCAGAGACACTGTCTTCTTCCTCAGACACACTGTCCTGTGCCTCAGAGACACTGTCCTGTTCCACCGAGACGCTGTCCTGTTCCTCAGAGACACCACACTGTCCTGTTCCTCAGAGACGCTGTCCTGTTCCTCAGAGATGCTGTCCTGTTCCTCAGAGACACCACACTGTTCTGTTCCTCAGAGACGCTGTCCTGTTCCTCAGAGACACTGTCCTGGCCCTCAGAGACACCACACTGCCCTGTTCCTCAGAGACACCACACTGTTCTGTTCCTCAGAGACGCTGTCCTGTTCCTCAGAGACACTGTCCTGGCCCTCAGAGACACCACACTGTCCTGTTCCTCAGAGACACTGTCCTGGCCCTCAGAGACACCACACTGTCCTGTTCCTCAGAGACACCACACTGTCCTGTTCCTCAGAGACGCTGTCCTGGCCCTCAGAGAGACCACACTGTTCTGTTCCTCAGAGACACCACACTGTCCTGTTCCTCAGAGACAGAGACTGGGCCTCTTTATGTTTGAAGACACTCTGCTCATGTGGAGCTCAAGGCCATCACAGATAAATAGACACTTCATGTTCCTGTGTTTTGTCTCATCACATGGCACGCGCACATTCCTGCACTGTCTCATCGCGCACGCGCACATCCGCGTGCGTCCTGCTGCTCGGTGCTGATGCTGCTGTCGCCACCATCACATCACGAAATGGCGGAACGCGCTCCTGTTGCGGCTCTGCCCGGCGCGTGCGTGCGTGTACCGGTGCGCCGCGTGTCTACCGGTACGCGTGCACGTTTGAGCGCGTGTGAAAGTGGGGACAGTGTGTCAAGCCGCGGCTGAGCCGAGCTTAACATCTGCCCCACATTCGGCAGCGCAGAGACGCCGCGCGCGGCCTATTATCCGGCCTCGCGCACGCGGCCGCACGCGGTGAGCGGCAGCAGCACGAGAAGCATCAGCAGCGGCTCACGTCACATCACGCGCCAGTTGTTGAGGAAAAAACAGCAACAACAAACAAACCATGACAATGACGCTTCGCCCTGATTCCTTCAATCACTGCGCCAATATGAGCGCCACATGCGCTGCTCCTGCACACTCCGGATGACAGGTCACACGCTCTTACAGAGGCTCTCATTGTGCTCAGATGTTGCACTGGCGCTAAAGTGGCTCCTTTTGTCCACAAAGCCCCGAGATGCTTCACAAACGCATCTCCTCAAACGAGGTTTAACACTGGTTCAATAGACGACCTCTTTAATGCGTTTATGAACCGCTTCTGCCAAGACCGTGTCCATAAATAGACTGTACAATTTAGACATCAATACAACAGCCAGCGTAACCACAACTTCAAATAATCTATGACACAGTGTCTAAACCAGGGCTAAAGAATACACCAGGAGCATGTTTCACGCACTAAACCATCACAGAGGCGATCATAGAAGTGTAATGTCTAACTGCAACAAATCAGGACTGAACCAGGGCAAAGTAGGCCTAAGTAAAGCCGGTACAGCAGGGCTCTACAGAGCTATAGGACCCGGGCCAGGTGTGAAAGTGGGGCAAACATGATCTGTCTCTAAATCACAACTAAATCCAAAACACGTTCTCCTAATCACCTTCAACATTATCATCTATAAAATGATATGAGGACCCGCGGATACGACTAAGGTGAACAAACAGGGGCTATCACTAAACCTGAGCTACAAGGTAAACCAAGACGAAACCAGGGCCAATTCAGGACTAAACCTGGACTAATACCATAAACCAACAACAAGCCAGGGCATCATGGGACAAAACCAGGTCCAAATCATAAGGCAAAACTGGGGCTACAAAAAATATGATTGTAAAACTAACAAATATGCAACTAAACCTGGACTAAACAGGACCAATTAGGACTAGGACTAAACCAGCTATAATAAAAATGATGACCATTCCTGGACTAAACCAGGACAAACCCAGACTAACCTGAGGACAATTTTAGGACTAAGGCAGATAATAAGTGAAAATCAGACCATATTTAAGGACTAAACTGGGACTAAACCAGGATAAACCAGGGGTATAGGACTTGGACTAAACCATCAATAATAAGACTAAACCAGGGCCAAATGAAAATGATGTTCTTGGACTAACAGGGACTAAACCAGGACAAACCCGGACCAACCCAAGGCCAATTATGACTAAACCAGCTAGAATAAGACTAAACTAGGGCAAATTGAAGACTAGGCTATATTCTTGGACTAAACTGGGATTAAACCAGGACAAATCCCGGACCATTAGGACTAAACCAGAGCTAAACGAAGATAGATTCTTGGACTAAACTTGGACTAAAGCAAACCCAGTGCTATTTAGGACCAGGACTAAACCACCTATGTTAAGACTAAATCAGGAGCAAATAAAGACTATATTCTTGGACTGAAACGGGACTAAACCAGGACAAACCCGACCCAGAGAAGACTCAAAAGCGCACTGAGCCGTAGAGTTTTAATGGACGCGGCTGCGTCCTGGACGTGTTCCTTGGGTCTAATTGGAAACCACTGCACATCGGTGAAGACATGCCCCTACTGTCTGCCCGCGCGCACTATTTTACACCCTTTCCTCGTCGTGCACGCGCCCTCACACACGTACACACACACTGGGAGTATGCGCACGCACGAGATCAAGGATGTGAAGCGAGCAAAGGACGCGGAGAGACAGCCAGGGAAGGGTGGGATCAGGGTTTGTGGAGATGTAGTGACATTTTGGTGGATCGGTGCGTCTGTGTGTGCGTACCCGGAGCGCAGACAGGTCGATTTCGTCCAGACTCCTCGCGGGGGAGTCGCTCGCCATCGTGCTCTCTGCTGATCTCAAGATGGACGCAGGAAAAACCATCGAAATAAAATCACCCCCAGCAGAAATCCAAGGCTCCTGTCCCGCTCCTCACCGCCGCCGTCAGCTCAGAACGGACCCCCCTCCTCCTTCCTCCACCCCCCGACCGGCCCCGTGCGCTTCTGCTGCTGCTGCTTCACGTAAAAGCGTAACGTGCATCCAAAACAATCACGAGAGGAAAGAGATGATGGTAATACGGTCCGTAGACGAGCGCGCTACATGACGCTCCTCCGCCGCCGCCGCCTCGACTCGTCGCCGCTGCTGCTACACATTTTCCGTCCTCCTCCTCCTCCTCCTCCGCGAGAAGCAGCTCCAGCAGTGTACGTCTCCGTGCGTGCGTCTCTTCTGCTCCTGTCAGTGCGTGCGTGCGTCGGTCCGTGTGCGCGCGGGAGTGGCTTGTGTGACGAGGCTGCTGCTGCTGCGCGCTCCACAGAGACGCCCCTGTAGAGCCGCCGCTGCGCCTCACACCGCGACGTAACAGAGGTGGAGGTGCGCGAGACCATGCTGCAGGTCTCCCGACGCAAAGGTCACGTTGTCATAACCAATAACGCACGTATTAACTGTTAACACCGCAGTATTACGATGTCTTGTCAAAGGTAGTTTATGGAGCACCTAAGCTTTGGCTATATATAGATCACAACAAAGTTATAGTCATTATTCTGAGTTTGGCATCGCAGCAAGAGCAATTTAAAGGAGACAAGTTATGAAAAATCAGATTCCTGTTACAACTGTGTTTCCTCATCATTTGTTTACTTAAAGTTGCATTTTGATTGATTCATGTGTGTTGGAGTAATTCTGTATTGCCCTGCAACTGAGGCTTGAGTACTCAGGAAAATTCTGGTTTTCACATACCCCCTATCCCCACCCACACCTCTGTATTTAGTTACAATAATGAAAAATTAAAACATCTTGTGATGCATGTGGGGTTAAAAATGTCATGTTCTCACTTACATAAAATCATTGTAAATAACAATTTTCTGCTTGTTGCGGTGAAATGTTTGTATTGAAGAGGCGGAGCTTATCAGATCTGCAGTTTTGAGCAAGAATGGACCTGTTTCTATTATCAAGCAGTTTTAGATCGACATAGATGCAGTCGGCATCTGAGGAAACGCCCACAAACGGACCTCAGTGGGGGAAAACAATCCATTCATTTGAATGTTTTAGAGCTGCTCTTTCACCCACTGTTCGACAACCACAAGAGCAAATGCAGAGTTTAGGAGTTATCCAAGAATGCTAACAGTAGCTGCTAAATGCTACACCTACAGAACAATTTGTTTAATTTTTAAGGAAATGCCAGGTCTGCAATGTCTGTTAAGACCTGCTTGTGACTTGATTTAAATTAGCCGTGCTTAAATTAGAATCAATGGAGAGTTTTCCCAGCAGACCACGCCCTCTAATATGAAGCATCGCCAACTGTATTTATTGCCGTTTACAATTAACCAAATGTAAAAATTATGATCTAATTATGTTCAATATTACATAACTGAAAAAAGCATAATATGTCACCTTTAGTTATCTACACTAACATTCATTATATAAAGTAGACATTTACCTACCATTTTCTGCATTACATAATCAACATTTAGATCTATACTTGTTGTGTCCTTCGATATCTTTAAAGGTGCACTGTATGTAACATTGCTGGTGGAGGTTCTGGCACATGCTCATGCTGGAATCTCCCGCAGTGCGGCTTTAAACATATCTTTCAAAAATAGAGACATTTCAGGTCACACTTTAGATAATTGAAAGCTTCTCTAACATTCTTTTGATGACAACAAGCAGGTAATGGACCCTCCACCAGACAAGTTATATAGTGCACCTTTAATCAAGTCTAATCTGGCACTAAACGCATATGAGACAATACAACAGGATCAATAAGATAATCATTCAAACACACTATCTCAGCCCTCACTTGTGACTTTGTATTTCCTCTGGGCTCAGGCCAGTCCAAACTCCTCCTCTGAGCCTCGTGGATTCATGTTTGGGCAGGTTTTCTCTTCACGCTCTCCTGTCACTGCAGACACACCCAAAACTATCAAAACAGAGAGAAGTAAGAAGGACTTCAAGCTGTAATAGAGAAAAAAATAAAAGTGTTAAATGTAAATAATATTGCCACGAGACACAATGAAATGTCAACTGAACATGTCCAAGTTCACTTAAAGTTGAAACTATATAGACTTAAAAGTGACAACTGATTCCTTGACAATAACAACTTCTACTTTGCTGCTAAAACTGACTCTTTACCATTACTTTTATATCTTATATGCTACAACTGCTGTTTCTGCAACTTGGCAAGGCCGATTTGCCAATACGTTCACACACACTCACACACTTGATTGTTTACATGTTCTGATTGTGTTTTTGTCCGTGACGTGTGTAGTTGTGTGTATGTATGTTTTCCTGCCAGTGCCTCTTGGCCAGGTCAGGTTTGTAATGAGAATTAGTTTTCAGACATTTTTACCTGGTAAAAAAAAAAAAAGAAAAGGTATTTGTAGAGCATAATTTGCACACAAGTAATTGTAAAAAAAAAAAAGTAAAACACTTGGGTTAATTTATACAAAAAATTACACACATCTAAATATTCTTAGTAGGCCTATGAACTGGTAAAACTCCATAAGTTACATTTGTAAATTACTGCATTATAAATTGGTTCAAGAAGAACACATTTGTTATCTCAATGTTCAAAAGTTATTACAATCTATTTGTGCCCTATATACAGTTACTATTTCAGCCACAAAAGCAACTATTCATTTATTAAACATGATAGTAATTGTTTAATCATTGTTAATTTTTTACACAGCACTGAAATGGAATAAAGAAATGGACTGTTTTTACAATTAGTGTAAAGACAAATTGTCAGGAGTTAGTTGATTTCAAACTGCAATGATTAGACTAATCATTGCAAAAAACAAACAGACTCATAGTCGTATTTTGATAATAGTGATCATGATAAATACAGACTCTAAAAGGCATACGAAAAGATCTTTAAAACAAACAAACCAACAAACAGTGATGTATAAAAAGAATAAATAATTTCAGATTTTAATGGCGCTTAAGATCGTGACGTCACACATAACAGCATTTTCAGTTAGTTCAATGTCAAATCAATGGAGATTTTAAGATGCCAAATACTAAACTTAGCGTTAATTCAAAAGTATTCTAACATTAAATACTTATATATATATATATATATATATATATTTTATACGTTTATATATGTGTAATTTTTTTTTTTTAGCACACCAACAGCAAACACGGCGGGTTTCCATGCTAACGGCTGTTTTCTGACGTTCTATTCTGTAAATATTCTCTATCTAGACGTTCAGTTACTACATTTCAACGTTTATTTAGTTAAAATGTGTACAATAAAACTAATTATTTTACTAATCGACAACAAAAACAGTTACTTGCAGCCCTTATGTGGAACAACTTCTATCATTTATTGTTTAATACTTCTTCTACGGATGCTACTACCTAACGTTAAGCGCTACTGCTAATACCGTCTTGAGTTGCTAACTTCAGGATAACGTAGAAAGGGTTTCAGAGGTTGTCATCCGGACGCCGTTTAAAGATCGAGACGTTTCGACTTTTATCCAAAAGTCATTGTCAATCAGAGAGCTGGTATGGGAACTCAGGCTTATATGCTACTCTGAGTACTGGGAGTCCTGCCCCCAGGGAGGAGTCACTGAGTCCTGTCTTTGTTAGAAAATTGTTTGTTTGTCACCTGGGACTTGATTAATTGGTCTATCTTGTTGATTAATGGTTGGCCTCACCTAGTTTCACCTGTGGCTAAAGGTCTATTGTTATCTTGATAGCTGGCTGTTGCTCCCTCCTCACTGCTGATTACCTCTGAACCCCTTTCCACGATGGACCACACCTGGACGAATGAGGGTTTACATCGACGAACTTCAGGATAACTTTTATTACCGCTAAAGTTATTGGCCTTTTAGGTTTTTTCATTACTAAAAAGTCTACATAAAAAAAAAGACCTTCCACCCCTGAACCCACTCGTTTACTCACGTGAAGATGAATAAATACTTTACATTATTCGTGTTTTGCTTTGATTACTTTTCAATATCTACGCCTCTGGCTCCCCCCTGTGGACAAGACACGCACTGCAGCACAGACAGCTTTTCAGTGATTTACTGTTTCTCATTATGTCCCTGTGATAAGAAAATACTGAAGGAAATTACACCTGACGATTAAGAAAGAACAAAGACCAAAATATTCCGCTAAATAACTGCTTTTTGATTTGAGGAGATTTATGAATATGAACATGGATGGGTAGTTGAAATATGATTTAGGATTTGAAAATAATTTATTGCTTAGATATTTTTTGGTGAAAAGTAGCCCAGAAACGTGTCCTAATGAACTACAATGAATATCGTTTGGTGATGATTAATTGCATAGTTAGAAATCACCATTTTTCGGTAGCTGCCTGATCATAAAGGTTGTGTGGTGTAACGAGGACACATAATATTATCATAATATTCTGGTTTATTGTCGTTTTTCTCTTTGTTGGACAAGAAGCAACTCATGACAAAGAAGTGCCAGGTTTGAGGAACAGTCTGCGCAAATAGTGCAATTTACAAAGACACAAAATATAGATAGATAGAGACAGATAGAGAGGGAAAGTAAGATAGAGATGACAGAAGAGAGTAGGAGAAATGGGGAAAATATAGAGGGAAAGAGAGAATAAGGGAAAGGGGAAAGAAAACAAGAGATAAAGAGAGAGATAAGGTGAGAGATGAGGGATGGAGAGAAGTAAAGGAGGAAGAGAGAGTAAAAGAGAACAAGACAGGGAGAGAGAGGGAGAGAACACAACAGGGGAGAGAGAGAGAATAGAGAAAGAGAGAGGGGGAAGAGAGACTAAGAGGGTCAGAGGGAGAGAGAGGGAAAGGGGAGACAGAGAAAGAGGAAAGAGAGAGAGTAAAAGAATAAAAGGAATGGATATAGAAGGAGGGAGAAGGAGAGAGATGACAGATAGAAAGAAGAAGAGAGGGAGAAAGAGGGAGAGGGGGGAAGGAGAGTCCAAAAGGGACAGAGACAAAGAGTGGAAAGAGAAGACGAGAAAGGAAAGACAGAGGAAAGAGTGAGGGAGACAAAAAGAAAGAAACAGAGGGGTGAGAAAGAAAGAAAGAAAGAAAGAAAGAAAGAAAGAAAGAAAGAAAGAAAGAAAGAAAGAAAGAAAGAAAGAAAGAAAGAAAGAAAGAAAGAAAGAGATGAGGGATGGAGAGAGAACGACAGGAGAGAGACAGATAGAGACAGATAAAGGATAGAGGGGGGAGTTAAGGAGACCGAGAGGGGTGGAAAGAAAAAGAGGAGAGAGAAGAAATATGAGAGAAAGAGAAAAACAGAGAGAAGGAGAGACATGAAGGGTGGAGAGAAGTAAAGTTGGAGAGAGAGAGAGAGATAGGGTGAGAAAGACAGGGGGAAATGAGAGAAGACACCAAGAGGGGCAGCTGGAGAGAAAGAACGATGAGGGAGTGAGGGAAGTAAAGAGGGGGGAGATAAAAGAGAAAGGGAAATATTGAGGAAAGACAGAGCAGAAGAGAAAAACAGAGAGAGGAGGGAGAAACAGAGTGAAAGAGAAGGAAAGGGGGGAGTAAGAGAGACGTAAAGAGGACAGGGGGAGAGAGAGAGAGAGAGAGAGAGAGAGAGAGAAACAGTACATCCACAACACAGTTTCCATCATGCTTCATACAAATGTAGAAACGTTATACTGTACTTTTTGCATTTACCCCAATTTTTCCACTGTTAACCTTTTGTTGTGAGTTTTATAAATACAAGCTGTATAAGTTTCTACTAATTACACTTTTGAAAACTAACGCAACAAAGAAAGAAGTGGCATTTTTGACAGAAGTTCAATTTTGGCTTGCTTTTAGCGGCACCTAGTGGACAAAAAGCACTTGAACATGAGATAAAAACGTCACTAAAATACACTTTGAACCACTTTACGAAAGCCAGTCATAGATCACAACAAAACATCAACATTTTGTAAAATATTCTGCATTAGTTTGAGAGTTTGTTTACGGTTTTGTGTCCCAGAAAATGGAGATGATCTTATAAAAAGTCAAAGACACAGAGGTAGAACGACAACAGTCAACACCGAAAGGCAAAGTTTTAACCAACGGACAAGCTTTCGACCAATCAGACGCATGCTTTAAGGGCAGTGGGCGGAGTCATGCATTTAAACATGTCAAAAGTAGCAGCTTCATGCACACAGACAATTCAAATACACAGATAATTGTACAGAGTTTAGTGCTAAATTGGGGGTTTTGTCACTGGAGAACTGCACTGCATCTCAATCAAGATCGAGAAATTGTAAAAAAGTTGAGATTATTTGAGACGGAAGAAAGTGTTCGCTGGCAAAAAACCCTAACGAAATTTCAAAACAAGTGGGAATACGTGCAGGAAATAGCCTTGTCACGATACTTTTATTAACTGATCGTTCAACAAATGATAATATTCTGTGGTTCAATATTTATCGTTTGTAATACGTCTTTGTAATACAATAATATTTGCGCTGCACAGGTTTGAATAAGTAACATGTACGACTCATTATGTACTGAATAACAACTACAAGTGTATAATTCTGCTGTTTCTCGAGTGCAGTTCATGTTTAAAATGATAATGTACATTTATAAAGAGGTTTATTTGTATTACTGAGCTTTAAGGGTATTGTTTAAGAAGCAATATTTTTGTTTATTGTGATATTTTCTGTTGTAATAAATCAGTACTTCAAGCTTTGTTATTGTGGCAGGTCTTAATTATGCTTTAGATGATGAACTGTAGCATTTTTGATAAAGATGAATTAGTTTATTTAGTCTTAGTCCTGATTTGACTGAAGATTGAAGGTGAAGACTTGGTTTAGTCACAGTCTAGTCCCGATTGAGACCAGTTTGTATCTTCCAGTTGTACTTTTAATCTTGTTTTGGTTTTGACCTGGTTTAGACCTGGCCTAGTTCTAGAATAAGTTAATCTTTTGTGGTTCTGCTGCTCTTTAAACTATATGCACAAATTTATAGAATTGATTTGAAATAGTCATTACTTTTTTAGCATTTTGTGAATTAAAAAGGTGAAAGATGTCACTTTTTTTTTGGCAAACGAGAATTCAAAACTGCAAAAAAAAAAAAGTCACATTGACCACATTTAAGTTTGTTTTTTTTCAGGTAAATGTTTAAGATGTCTAAAAGTGGAGAATAACTTACCACAAATAACTTACCACAAATGACTACAAAAGATAAGCAGAACTAAATAAACAAAAGATAAAACCTGAATACAATCCATTTCCTGTTGTTGCACACTTTTTTTCTATTGGAATTAAAATTGTTTGACTTTTTGAGTTAAGCTTTGTAACAATGTTGGACAAATTGTCACAGAGAATGGACCATAACACCCAAATAAAACAAATTAATTCAAAATATGCAATTATAGATGGAAAATAACATGCAAAAATCTGACACAAAAAAGAAATTGCACAAGATTTAATGACTAATGGTTGTCAGCCGTCAGCAGATCATTCCATGTAAACAATCATGATTTCATAAGTCTCTTCTCATCACATTATTTTAAGACGGAGCAGAAGCAGCTTGAAAAACATGAATAAAGCAATGTAAACAGAAGTAGCAGAGCATAAATAATAATATGAACGGACATTTTCTTGTTTAATGTGATAATAACAGACTTAGGTGTAACAGATAAAGTGTTTCAGCAAATAACAGAAAAATACATATGACAGTAGAAGTGAGTGATACTGACAAAAATGAATAGCTTGACAATTCTGGGGATTTTCCAAGTCAAAATTTTGAATTAAATGATGTCAATTCATCGGAAATGTGCAAAAACTTACCTAAAAATGTCTTTGTTGCGTTTCAGGTTTCGTATTAAACTGTAAAATTACTTACAAAAGTGTGTAAATATCACTTTTTATACCTTTATTTGACAGATGACACAGCAAATTTGTTTTATTTTTACTTTTAATTAACACTACATGCAGCCTTTTTGAAAACTGTCTTTATTATTAAACCATAAACTTGATATATTTGCACCAAAATTATAACTGTGATATTATCCTTTTTTTGGCAAATAACTCCCACTTCTACATGATAAATTAACGGTAAAGTGATTATAAGTCTCATTTCATAGAGACTGTCCCACTCTGAGGGTTTCTTTAGGCAACAAAATAATTCTTTTTAAACAAAATAAACTTTTTTTTTTTCAGTTTAAGTCAATGGACCACATTGTACAGACTAAAAAATAAAATATTGACCCTATTTAAATATATTATACCACCTTTTTCCATGTAAGTACTATGTTAAATGAATGTTCATATTTAAATAGATCATATTAAAATCTACATTACCTGCTTTGGATCAACATCAAATATTTAAATGGAAAAAGGCGACATAACATATTTAAGTAGGGTCAATATTTACATTTTTCTTTATTATTTTTGTTTTGATTTGAGTGTAGTTTCAGTTGCAATTTGTAGATTCATGTTTTTAAAGGTTCATTTTCTTAAATATTTCTATCAAATTTAGGTTTTTGGAAGACAACATGATTTGGAAGCTGTTGCTGAACTTGTATTGGCAATTTGTTATTGACAAATTTTAATCATGTTCGTAAATAATAAATTGGCAGAAACATAAAAAAGATGCGTTCACTTTTGGCCCAGTTTAGTCCCGTTTTTGACTTTCTTTGGTCCTGTTCTAGTCCCAGTTTAGTCCCAGTTTTGATGTGAACGCACCCACAGAAAGACACTTAAATTAAGGAGTGTTGCATGAAGAGTAGCTTAAATTTCCCACGTTTGCTCCTTCCCGGGAACGCAGCACAGAAGAGTAAACAGAAACTGGTTAAGGAGTGAGTCTAAAGCAGGTCACTTCAGGCTTCGATCCACAGTGAGACGAAGGAAGAACGTCTTTGGCACTTTGTCAAAACAAGGCTTCGAACGCACTTCAGTTTGTCTCTTTGAAAAGGGCTGCGTTCACTGCCCCACCGTTGCATAGTGTTTCCTTCATTGTTTCTTAACGTTATAACCATTTATTCTCTTTTCTTCAGGCTTCTCAAGTGTTCGTTGGCTTTGGAGACTCAGATATGGCGCCATTTTGGAGGACAAAAGTTTAAAAAAGTGTATATTTCATGGCCGTTCACGTGTCATCTTGTTTCCTCAGCTTTCAGTCACATTTACTGATAAGAAAGAGAGACAATTGGTCTTTTCATGGTTTTAACGCTGAGGAATCAAGGAGTGGCATGAACACAAACTGAACGAGTCTCACTAATTTTTCAAGGGTTACAGCAACAGTTTCTCTAAATACAAGGGAAACCAGACTGTTATAGTGGACATTTCAATTTGTTTTCAGTAGTTACGTTCAATTTAGTCAAAACTAAGACGTTTAAAATAAGAAGAAACGTTAAAGGACATATTTTATGCATTGTTTGTATTGTTATTAGCCTTTAAAGACGCTTTTGAGTAACTTTGCATTGGCATTTCATGTCTAAGAACTTAAAATAATGCATCTACTCAAAGCATTGATTACTTTTATATCAGTCAGGTGTTCATTCATTAAGATTTGTGTTAAAACTCCATCTACTGGCAGCAGAAGGAATTACAAAGGTGAGATAAACAACAGCTATTGCGTTCAACATGATCAGAAATATTGTGATTTAACATGATTTAAGGCAGAAATGCCCAGACTTAAAAACAGTGTAGGACCCACTTCAGAACAGTGTATCTGGGCCTCAAAACTGCTGCCAAGGACACAATAAATGGATAAGTTTGGAGGATGTACTTTCGGCAGCGGAAAACATTTTAAAGGTCATAGCAAAGAAATGGATGATACAAACTGCACCGATAATCAAGGACTGGACACAAATAATCATTGACATTTGAAATTTGACAGACTATTTGGGAAAAATATGCCGAACTTCTTTGGACTGTGTTTAGATGCCACGTTTGTATTTTCCCTTTCACTTTTTTTTTTCCTTTCCTTTCGTTTTTTTTTTTTAATGTTTGTTATACATATAGAAAAAACAATGCAGAAGATCTTGGAGCTTTACCTTTGACGTAAAAAAGATGGGAAATTTAAAATAGAGTGTTTTTCTGAGCCTCAGAGAGAGACAACCTCGTAAACAGAATTAATTAAACTGGCGTGAATTAATTAACTAAATACAACGCCAAGTATATTTTGATAACAGAACGATATTATAGCACGGTCAAAAGGTCAGTTTTGCATAATATGTGTCCTTTAAACAACTGGTTTGGCAATTCTGTACAATAATTCATTTGTATCATGTAATTTGCCACTTTGATTTGATATTTCTGGACATACACTTCTCCCCTTCCACCTCCAGATGGCGCCACATCGTTTCCGCTTGTGTCTTTTCTTTCTTTTCTCGCGACTCATGTCCAAACCTCCATCGGGACCATCGCCTCCTTCGACCCGATGGGAGGGAGGAGGTTCTGGTCAGACAGAAACAGAAGCGGGAACTGAACCACGAAGCCTCGGATCTTCTTCAGCTCCTCGTGGGCCTTAGCCGGGTCCTCCTTGTCCAGACCCTGTTTGGACAGATAGCCCTCGAGGTCCGTGATGCTGCGGACATCGCTGGACGGCAGACAGCGAAAAACCTGCAAACGGACGGTAGAAGTTTATTATTAAAGTAGGGTTTGTGTTGTATGTGGGAAATACATTGAAAAAAAATATAATATTGTGAATGTTGTTCTGACGATATGCAAAATTTGAATATTGAGTATATCATTTAAAGCAAAAAAAAGGTACAAAAAGCTGCTTAAAAATAAAAATGAAAAATGTATAAGGTGATATTTCTGCACCGTTCTGATTCATTTCACAGACATTTCACATTTGTTTGATATTTAAACCTCAACTAAAATGTTTAAATATATGTTTTAACACCTTTCTGTTGGATTGACAAAACATTGTGTGATTACTGGGATGTTGCAGCACAAGATCTCACTCTATCCTTGTTAAAAGATTAAAAATACAACATCCACTCGTCGAGGCCCTGGTAAAAACATAATTACAGTTTTATTATTATTTAATACGAAAGGGTCTAATACAGGTTAAGCACTAACATCATTTTATTTGAAAAATACTCCTCAACATTCCGACTGAGTGGCAGAATTATAGGCAGTACTGATCAAATGTGTGAGAGGACACTTCAACTGCCACACAATAATACATTTCCTCTGTAAAGACACTTGGAAACATGTCATTTAAGGAAATAAAGGTATTGAGTTCAACTGTGTGTGATCTTAAAGTCTGTGCCAGGCTAATGCATATGACTGAAAAGATCTATCTGCACTCTTCTCTTTTAACGCGCTTTATTTTAAAATTATTCTATGTGTCTTTTTGTGTTTTGTGATTTTAATGCAACTTTTCCTGTTTATGTAAAGCACTTTGAATTGCCTTGTGTACGAATTGTGCTCTACAGATAAACTTGCCTTGCCTTGTGTCAGTGATAAATGTGAGCGTAACAGCAGTGTTCATGTTGTTTAGCTGGTTTTCTACTCAAACTGTTTCCATAATTTTCTTACAAACTAAATTAGCAGTAGACCGTTATATTTGTTATCAGACTTTAGCAGCTTTTTCACATTTCAGTTGTATTTTGACCGGAGTTTTGCAGGAGAAAATGTAAAGAGCTGGACTTGGTCAGGACTACCATAGCTGGAGGATTTTCACTTATGGAGCATGTTTTGGGTTGATGCGGGAAACGGGAGCAGCTGGAGGAAACCCATCCAGACACGGGGAGAAGGATCGTGCCGCCCGGAGTGGAGTGGCCCTTCTTGCTGTGAGGCGAGAGTGCTAGACGCTCTGCCACCGCGCCACAGGCTTACAAACTGCTCAATCTGCTCACTTAGATGTAAATACAAAAATGTAGAAGTACAGCACAGCAGTACCTTCTGGTAGATGGTGGCGTTGCGAGCGCAGGTGGCCATCCAGACCTCTTTATAAAACGTGTCGCTGATCGGGTCTGAGATATCGATGGACGGGTCAGTGTTCTTTCCGAGGATCATTCTGAAGAAAAAATTAAAACTATGGAAAATGGAAAAAGTCGCCTATGACCTGCTTCATTCTGAATCTATCAAAACAAAAGCTTAACAAAAGATTAAATCAAGGCTCATTTAGGACTTGAGGAAAATAATCCATAAAATCAGCCTTTTTCATATATTTAAAATACAAACGTCCTGCGTACTTGAAGCACTCGAGTCTCAGAGCCAGCCCGTACTTCCCGGCCTGATACGGCTGTCCGTCCATCACAGAATCTGTCGTCTCTGAGTCCTCCACGATCACCGCCACCTCGCTGTCCCGTTTACCCAGCATGCTCCTGTCGTTGATGTTTGCCGAGCCTTAAAGACAACAGAATAATATACTATAATTTCAGAAGATATTGTGTAAATGTTTAAAAATGTCAATTATGTATTTATTTATTGCATTTGAAACAATATCTTTCTCTGAGATTAAAATTGCGTCAGTAACTAAAATAATTAACAAAAACAAAAAATGATATTATTAAGTATACAGTGATCCCTCGTTTATCGCGGGAGTTGCGTTCCAAAAATAACACGCGAAAAGTGAAATCCGGGAAGTAGTCAGCTTTATTTTTTTTTATTATTTTACAATGCAATACTGAACTATGGAATGAAACCAAAAATCAAAACCTGTTTTAAAGCCCAAAATTAGTTTAAAACAATAATTTTAATATAGTAATACAAGGTTGGAAACATTGTCACTCGTATATTTCACAGTCCCAGCTGTGCCTCTTCGTCCTGACTCCGCTCCGCTGTAGCGTCTGTTTCTACCGAAGGCGAGTCTTTCTCCGAGAGAAGAACATTGTTATGGGTAGTTGTTGGCGCTCTTTCTTTTTCTGAGCAAGAAGATTTTTATAAACGGATATGCCACCTTGGATTATATTTGAGAACTAGACAACAGTAAAGCCCCTGAGCCAATCAGGATTCAGAGCACAATGCACTGTAAAAATATCCGCACTGTAAAAAAAAAAAAAAAAAATCCGTGAAGCAGCGAAGCCGTGAAAGATGAAACGCGATATAGCGAGGGATAACTGTAATAGTAAGTCTTATCAATACCAGAGAAGTACCAGTAGGGGGCAGTGCAACATTAATTTAAAATAACATGCACTGAATAAAATTGTAAAGTGTATGTTATAAACAATGGTGGAAAGAATACTGAACATTTTAATTTACTCAATTACAAGAACAGGTACAGTACTGCCGCCAACATTGTATTAAAGCAAAAGTATAAAGTATGCACAACAAACCTACTAAGTTACAATTTCAGTCTTTTATTTCAGTATTTTATACAAAGGTTGTTAATTAAAACGTTTAAAGCTGCCTGAATTAAGTTGTTTTTAAGTTGTAATGTGCATATTTTCTCTATTCTCTACAATACTATTTCAATTTTTAGCAGCTTTCCTATAATAGATTATACATTGAACATCATAATTTTGCACATCTTGAAAACAACAATTTCAATGTTATCCTGTAAATCAGTGGTTCTCAAACTGTGAATTTAGCTCTAATTGTGGTTCAGTCTCACCGATGATGACGGTGTTGTCGTCGGCGATGAGCATCTTGCTGTGGACGTAGATGAGCTCCGTCACCAGTTTCCCCTCGAGGTCGGCGTGAGTCCTGAGCCCCGCGATCGAGATGTAGTTCATCCAGACATCGCCCACTGGACACAGGCAGATACACTTTTAATAAAAACAACGACAACATATAAAGATGATATCATAATCAATAACGTGTTTACTGCACTTTTTGGACACTCAAAGATGTTAAAAAGAAAAATGAGTCAAAGGTCATGTCCAGCAGTATAGATATGGTCAAAATATATAGATTTCTTGATAATATAAGTTACAATTCTACAAAAACTGTGGGACAAAAGTGAAATTTAATTATCAAGTTTTATGGTTTCTTGAGCAACAACTTTGGTTTAAACTTTAGCTGGAGGATTTTACGTATTAGCCGATCCACTCTGGGGATCTGACCCAGGACCAACAAATGTTTATTTAAAAATAACAGGTTATGTTAGACCAATGTCAGGGGTACAGGGACCCTAAGGGGTACGTGAGGAATTACCAGAGGGCACTTGGATTGGTTTTAGGATTTAAATGAAGCTGAAATGTGCTTTTATTTGAATAAAAAGTGTCATCAGTGGTAAATTTAGCATCTTTTTAAAGGATCTTGGACCATAAATATAATTAAAATGATAAATATATTTATTTATTTGGCGGGGACAGTGCATATATAGTAGTAATAATTGACAATATTCGACTAGTAAATCCATTTATTTGCCTGAAACTCAAGTCAAGTGGTACTCTGAGTGTGAAACAAATCTTAGGGGGTACTCGAGACAAATACGGTTGGGAACCACTGGGTTAGACGACACATTTCACTAAAACATAGTCAATCTATTTAAGATTTTACGAAACATTTTGCCTGTTTGTCCCCAGTTTGACAGTTTCTGTAATGTTTATAATGTTACTTCCTGGTTTAACATGAGCAGCAAATGTGACATAGGTAATTCAACAACTGTCACCTAGCAACCAGACTGCAAACAATATAAATTACACAATAGTTATGAATTGACAATAAATAACACCTGATAACACCTTTATTTTGTTGAGTGATGGTTTAAACTGTCAGAAAAATGTGTCAGTTGCTGTAAATGGTCTCTTTATTTTTAATGGCACGTCGCCTAATGATGACATCACAGAGGGATTTCATTTTAGAACTCAGCACTACTTCCTGTTATTTTAATTTTAGTTTTCAAAATTTCTTCATTTCTTCACAAATGTAAAACTATGATAAATATTTACCACAGGTGCCCTCCCACCAAACTAAGTCATTATTAGAACAGTACCTAAATAGTCTTAAATTGTTTGTTCTTTTCTGACATTTGGTGCCACTGTATTTGTTATAAAAAGGTATTTTCATAAGCATTTTAGAGTCTACAGAGTCTACAGAGACATAAAAGACAGTTATCAAAATATGGCTATGATTATTTTTTTTATAGTGGAGAGTCATTTAAATAATCTGATGCAGCAGTTGTAGCCACTTGAAGCTTCTAATGACAGATTTATTAACTTCAAATGCAAATCAATTTTTCTGATAAACGTAGAGTTGTCTAAATATTTTAATAAAACACACAACTTTATGCCTATCACAACAGCAGCAGCAAACTACCCGCACACGCAGCTGGTTTCAGAAGAACTTGCAGTGAACTATAAAATTACTACCACAGTTAAATCCATCTGTGGCGTCTGTATGTGTATCTTATAATACTGGTAAAACCACAAAGCCATATTTAAAACTTGAAGAAAAAATGGCAAATAACCTCCCGTTTTACCCTAATTTATCAAACCTTGAACAGCTGTGGAGCATCTGGAGTCGTGGTCTGGTGGTAAATGTACAGCCTTTAATCAATATGTGGATTTTAAAATGTTATATTTAAGTCAAGTGCTTTCTGTTGTTGCCATTATGTTTTAAATTAAGCCCAGAAAAACATCCATACATGTTTGGTAAAGACTAGTTTACATATGTTGGTATTTAAATGTGATAAATTATCCAAATTATGTGATTTTGTGACTTTAGACCATAGAAAGTTCCTTTAAACACAGCAAAACAACAGTAAATCAGTTTTTAATCACCTTTAATTATGCATTTAAATTAAACAAGGTCTATACCAGGACTAAATCAGGACTGAACCAAGACTAAACTAGGATTAAACCAGGATTAAACCAAGACCAATCCAAGACTAAACCAAGACTAAATCATGACTGAACCAAGACTAAACCAGGACTAAACCAAACCCAATCCAGGATTAAGACAGGACTAAACCAAACCCAATCCAATCCAAAACCAAGACTATATCAGCATTAAACCAAGACTAAATCAGGACTAAACCAAGCCCAATCCTGGATTAAACCAAGACTAAATCAGGACTAAACCAAGCCCAATCCAGGTTTAAACCAAGACTATTCCAGGACTAAACCAAGACTAAATCAGGACTAAACTAAACCCAATCCAGGACTAAACCAAGACTATTCCAGGACTAAACCAAGACTATATCAGGACTAAACCAAGACCAATCCAGGGCTAAACCAAGACTATACCAGGAGAAAGCCTAGATTAAATCATGACTAAACAAAGACTAAATCAGGACAAAACAAACACATTAAACGATTAGTTTCCATGATAATAATGAGGTAAGAAAAAAATAATTGTGTTTGAAAGATGACAATCAGCTGATGTGGCTGTAAATGTTAAGCACAAACCGTGAATGAATCATAAAACTACAAAAAAAAATCTGAATTATCACTTTATACCATTGCACACGATTTTTAAAGGTCATTTTTAAGTTTTATTCATGGACAATATACTTAATATTCTAATTTAATGTATGTTCCACCTCTAATTGCGTTACAAAAAACCTAAAACCCTTCTATGCTATTTGCTTCCAAAAGGTATCAATAGATAGATTTCCTGTTTGTGACTCACTCTCTCTCTTCAGCTGCGAGATGATTGACTGATCTCCTCGATTCATCGTCCTGCAGAAAAGAAGACAAAAGACTGAAATAACTCAAACATACAGTATTTTCACACAGTGCACGTCTTTGTGGGGTGTTTGCAGACGGCGGTTTCACTGTTTACAAAGGGAAGGAGAGACAGAGACAGAGAGAAATGAAGTAAGAAAAGGGAGAGGCAGAAAGAGAGGAAAGGGTAAGAAAGAAACAGGGGCGAGAGGAAATGTGAGAGAAATAAAAAAGAGACAGAAGAAAAGAAAGAAAGAAGGGACCCAGCCAAATAGAGCTCCTGCAATTTTGCTGAGTGCGCCATTACGAGGGAAGAAACTGCGATGATGAACGGTAACGAGCCTGAAATATAGCTTTTCAGGTTTATCTTTGTTGTTAAATGAAGACATACATAACAAAACATCTTAAAAACGAATCAGATTAAACATTATTATTAAACCTTTATGTGTCAAGAGTGCACTTTTAATAGAGTTGTTCAGATTGTGCCCTAAATCTGCCAAATCTGATTGCCTTTCTACTTTTTAATATCATCAAAAGTATATCTGGAGATGATTGTGAGAAGTATACTTTATCATAAAACCCAATATATATATACTGTTTAATTAAAATGATGTAATAAAATTGTGAAAACCTGTCGTATTCTTGACTAATGTGAAGCTTTTGTACATGACAGCAGGCTAATCATTGGCTTAACTTCAGTTTGTGATTTTATGAAACAGTCGATAATGCAGTGTTTTTGAAAAGCATTTGTGATCATTTCTCTTCAAACAACTTTCTTTCTTGATTAATTAACAGATCAATGATTAATACAATTGCCAATTCACAATCTTAATAAAGATTTTGAATTGTTACGAGACAATGGTTAAATCTTTCGCCAAATGAAAACCCAAATCAATGCTGTAGAACATTTGTAGCTTGATTAATGTAAGTTTAATTGCATAAATCCACTTCCTTCGTCGATCTGGAGCTTCATAAATCCTGTAAAATGATCTGTCTTTCTTCTGCCCTCGATAATTTGTCCATCCCAGTGCAAAAATAATCCACAATCTCTGATAAAGTTTTCTGCCAACGCTGTTAGTTTCTATGTAAATTCCCTGCCGTCATCAATGTTTTGGTGGAGCTTCACTGACATGTTTTGATATTAAAACATTCACAATAAACATGAGGCATCAAACCTACAGTTACTTGGTACCTACCGCAGTGGCATAACTTACATTACACATTACCATCTTTGGAGAAAATGTAGTTGTTATGATAAATTCGTTGAGGAAAGGAAGCACATTTTTTGTTGTTTCACTTCCTTTTAGATTTCCAGCTCATCCAAAATTCCCCGCTCTGTGTCTTTGTTCCTTTCGATGTTATTTTAACACTGACCTGTAGTTGAAGTGCATGATGGCCTGGATGGCACTTCCTCCTCCAGTGGTGATGTCACCCTCAAATCCAGGAAGCAGAGGAGTCACGATGTAAACGCGGTATTTCTTCTTTTCTCTGCAACAAATAAGTTTCAGCGTTTACATTTGGATTAACACATGTGATCTACAAACCAAAACAGACTGTAATTTAGCTGCAAGACTCGCTCTATTTGGTTTTACAACATAAGCAACCGACTTTTAGCTTTATTACAGTATTACACTTTTACACTATTTGAAAGGTGCACTATGTAACTAATGTATCTTGCATTTATTCTACAACGGCTGTTTGAATGGCTCCAAAAAAATGTGTTTGTTGTTGTTTAGAAACGTTAATAAGTATATGTATTGACCCTCATTTGCACAGGTAGGTTCAACAGCGAAAGCAAATTGAATTGCGTCAACTGGGCAAAAGTTTTAAGAGTGAAAATGGTTTGCCACTCATCCAAGTCGCTTCTTCAGTTCTGCTGACAGTGATCTGGTGTGGCACTGTCATATATCTGTCTAAAGGAGGAGCTAACTAAACTGAAACTAACAACTAAAAAGTGTTTACTTTGAGGTATATTTGTTGTTAATTAGGTTTATTGGTATAGGTTTATATTATATACTTCTCTAAAGTGAGGTTTGTCACCTGAGTCATATTTTGAACGATAAAGTTACATTATTTATATTAATCTTATTCCTCCCACTTTCACCTCTTTTTGCCACAGATCCGCACTCCTGTTGTAAACGCACTTCCGGTTTGATGAAAACCCCATTCACACAAATGGCGAACGGGGGAAAATTCTCATTGCTAAAATATTATATAAAGTGGATTGATTTGTGTAAAATGTTTAATGTACAGGTGCAACTACAAGTCAACAACGCACGAAAACAGCTTTTTGGTCCATGTAGAACTTATTTTCTGTTGAGCTCGTCTGCTCCATGTAAACCACAACGGAAAAATGATGCCGGTGCCCACGGCAACTTCCGGAATAAGATCAATAGATTTCATGCAGAGACATTATTATTAATATTATTTGAAAAATGCTCCTCAACTTTCTGACTTGAGCAAAATTAGAGGCAGCAGAACTGATAAAAATGTGTTTCTTTGCTTTTCTTTGACCTAATTTTTGTAATTTTTGTCTGTGAAGCTTTTGTTTTGCTCAAATCAACTTAATACGATCAAATGTAAAGTAAAAGTAGTTTCTCGTCATTGCTCCTTAGCTTACCTTAGCTAGCTTGTAGAAGATTTAGGACATTTCAACTGCCCCACAACAATTAATTTCCTCAACACTTGGACTCAGAAACATGTTATTTAAGATGAGAAATGTAATGATTTCAATTGTGTGTGATCCAAAGTCTGTATCAGTGATAAAAGTGAGCGCAGCTGCAGCGTTCCTGTTGTTTATCTGGTTTTCTACAACTGTTTACTTGATTTTCTTTTTTCAGATGTCAGATACAAACTAAATATTTAGCAAAGTTTTATATTTGTTATCAGACTGAAGCAGCTTTTTCACATTTTAGTTGTGTTTTGAGCTTTTACAACTCATCATTGACTCACTGCTAAAATTCAATCAAGTCATCTGCATAAACTCTATTATAGTTTTAAAAATGTAGCTACAAGATGTGTGAATTACTAAATGTTTCGGTATCTTTGAGGAAAATATAGTCATTTCAGTCAGCTTGAAATATGTAGCATTTTGCCACACTGTATTTTTGCTCCTTTTTAATTTAATGGACTGCATTTGTATTTCTTTCTTTCTTCCCTTTGCCCGGATAAGTTACATAGTGTACCTTTAATTTAAACCCAAAAGTCTGAATAATGCATACAACTACAGTTATTATCACACCCCTCTCGTGTTGTTTTGCTGCTGGGAAAAAGACAGTGAGAAAAGTTTGTGTGCTCTTGTAATTATCTTTAGGCAAACTGTCTGTCATGAGACAATGTTTACATGTCTTTTCAATATTTACTGTTCATAATAAAGTTAAATAAACACTTTGTCTCGTTGACTCAGGGCACCTCATTACCTGTAAGCTCGGATGATGCGCTCAGCAATGGCGTCTCCGATTAGGTTGAACACGTGTCTATTGTCGGCGCAGCTGATGAAAAACTGATTCTACGGGAATAAAAACAAAATACGTTTAAGTGCATATGACAGATTAGACGACACATTACACTAAAACGTAGAGAACATGATTATATTTAAGATTTGACCGAACATTTGGCCTATTTGTCCCCAGTTTGACAGTTTTTGTAAAGTTTATAATGTCACTTCCTGGTTGAACATGAGCAGCAGGTTTGAGGTAATTCCACAACTGTTACCTAGCAACCATACTATAAACAAGGGTCAAAATCCATATAAATTACACAATAGTTTTGATTTGACAAATAATAATACCTGATAACAACTTTATTTTGTTGAATTAAATTGTTTAAAAACTGTCTGTTGTGAGTAAATTGTATTATGTATAATGTCACGTCGCTTTTTGATGAAATCACAGAGGGATTCTGATTTAGAAATCAGCACTACTTCCTGTAATTTTAAACTTTTACTTTTCAAAATTTCCTCATAAACGGCAACTTCACAAATGTAAAACTATGATAAATATTTACCACAGATACTATACCTTAACTAAATGTACATACTTTTTGATTTAAGTATTATGTTTGCAATTGTGTTTAGATTTAATATTTAAAGTGTCCAAACAATACTACTGGAAGCACCAAGAATACTGACTTGTGAATATTGACAGTGAAATATAGAAATAGCAGATCAGTATTCTGTAACTAAATCATTTTCAAAAGATTCTTTCCGGCTTTGGTCTGACTGAGGGTCTACACAGACGTTATTAATTCCGACAGTGCTCACCTCGATGTAGATGAAGTGCTGGCTGTTCTTGATGACGTGGACGTAAGCGTTGTGGATGGATTCTTCGTGGTATTTGATCCCGGCCGACCAGTCCGCCGCCGACCGCAGGATCTGACACAAATGTACGAGGTTTAATCCATTTTATGTTCACTTTACTTTCTTTAAGACAAGTTCACAGTTGGACACATGCTACAAACTTAGGACTAAATCCGAAAGAAAACGAGAACTAGACCAGGACTAAACCAGGACAAGAACAAGACCAAACCAAATCAACATTAGGATTAAACCAGGACAAGAACAGGACCAAACCAAGTAAACATCAGGACTATACCAGAACTAAACCAGGACTAAACCAGCTCTACAACAGGACCAAACCAAGTCTACATCAGGACTAAACCAGGACTAGAAAAGGACCAAATCAAGTCTACATCAGGACTAAACCAGGACTAGAAAAGGACAAGGACAGGACCAAAGCAAGTCTACATCAGGACTAAACCAGGACTAGAAAAGGACAAGGACAGGACCAAAGCAAGTCTACATCAGGACTAAACCAGGACAAATGTTAACACACCTTTTGACCTTTCTTTTTCATTTACCTATAGCTAAAAAAAGAACAAATACATAAATAAAAAACAAGAAAGAGTAGTAACATATAGCAAGTATGAAAAATATGACTGAATATCAAAAACCCTGATGTTTCTTGTCGCAGTAATTGTAAAACTATAATGATTAAGATTACTCCTTGAAGTTTTCTGACCTGGACTTTAGCGTTGACACAGTTGGGGACCTGGTAGCGCAGTTCTCCCGCCGTCTTGTGGGACTTTGGGAGCAAACACGGGTACGACTGAGAACGATACTTGGGTTTCACCAACTGCAAAACAAAACAATTACAGATTTTTTTCAGGTACTTAGTAATAATAGATAATGACAAAAATTAGATCATCATGACATTGTGTCCATTCATTCAGAAACAGATCCATTGACTTACTGTTCAAAACTGCAGAACTGATAAGCCCCGCCCCTTCATGTGTGACTTTAACGAGCAGCAGATTGTCTTTTACATGTATTTATTTTTGAAAAGTAGCCACATGACATTTTAGAACTCTACATGTATCATTCACAGAGTCTTCTTTTTCAAACAATCTCAAGTGGGCGGGGATAGGGGGTAGGTGAAAACAGGAAGTCTTTAAGCACTGAAGCTTTGAATGCAGAACAATGCTACTTAAACATGGATGAATCAATCAAAAGTGAGTAAGTAAATGATAAGGAAAAACGTTTTAAAAGCTCATTGAAGTTGATTCAGCAGAATATGTATCCTTTGACACTGTTTATTTCCTGTTTTAAAGTATATTTTTAGAGGTAAAAACAGTTTTGGGTATTCATTTAATAGCTTATGGCCTCCTTATATTATTGTAGAGCTGCACAGTTTGAAAAAAATATCTAATTGTGATTTTTCTGACCAGTATTGCGATTGTGATTAGATTTGCGAGTTATGTTTTAATAAATGGATTCTGTTCAAAGTTCACATTTTAAACAGAACCAGGAGAACTGACAAAAAGACTGAAATATGAACTGACAAACTAATAAAAGAATCACATGTTTCGGAACGTTTTTAATGCTTTTTGTCACATTTCTGTCACTTTTTGTCACAGTTTTGTTGCTTATAGTAGCATTTTTTGTCTCTTTAAGTGGCGTTTGTGTGCCTTTCAGTCAAATTTTAGTTGTTTTAGACACGGTTTTGTCGATTATAGCAGTGTTTTTATCAATTTTTGACACCTTTTTGTTGCATGGTTCAAAACATGTTTTAAAAATCTAAATTACAGCGTTTTAGTGCAGAATACATTTTGTTATTTGTGGAGGAAAATATTGTATTTCAAACATTGCAGCCTTTGTGATTTTCTAATTTGCACCCGTTAAAGTTATGATTTCAGTTAGATTTTGATTAACTGTGCAGCTCTATAATATTGCATAAAATATTTTAACATGAGCTTGATTATATTGTACAATGAGATGTAATGGTATAATAACAACATCTATTAGTGTTGGACGATATTAGAAAACCTTGTACAAAGTATTGCGATTAAATTTGCTGTTTGATGTATAAAAATTGTGATTCACTTTGACATCCTTAAACTCCTCACTAAACTGTACGTCAGTCTTGTTCTTGTCTCATCTGAACTCTGACCTTGGTGAAGTTCCAGCGCTGGATGAAATGCCGGGCCACGTCTCGAGCCGCTTTCCCGTGAACCACAGACGCGATGTCGTGCCACGGCATTCTGGGAGTCGTGTGTCTGTCGATGAAGTCTGCGAGTGCAAAAGGAAAGACACATGAACCGCTCGGCTTCTTACAACAAATTATTCTAAATTCCATGCAATGCCAGAAAACAGAATGGTACTTGTGTTTTTCAGAGTCTTGATAAGTTTAGATTAATTTAAGTAGTTCTCAAACTTTTTACACAAAGTAATATCCCAAACAAAAATACAACCAGATATTGAACAGGGATAGGATTAAAAAAAAGTTGATAAAAAAAAAGTAAATAAAAATACATTTGTCTATAAATTAAACACAAACAAGAACTGCAGCTTTTATATGATCTAATTTCAAGCAAAATTATAATAAAAACAATATTTGAGTGATATTTTGTTGTATATTACAGTATTTAATTTACCCACAAGAAGATTATTTGGCTTGAAATAAGGATAAAAAATATTAAACCAGTAAATGTAAACAACTTCATTGATAAATCACAACTAGAACCGCAACTAATGATTATTTTAGAAGTCAACTAGTCAGCAATTATTTTTTTTGATTAATTGAATAGTCAAAACATTATCCATTTTGTACATTGAGACTTTTTACAAACATTATTAACCAAATAAAAGTTGAAATATCGTGACTTAAGGTTTCTAGATTTCGAAGCCATTCAGAATTATTCATGAAAATCTGAAATAGTTTATTCTTTTTTGACATTTTGGTTTAATAACGCCACTGTCTTTGTTATAAAAGGTCTTCCAGGTATTGATTAGAATGATCGAAATACAACGACCAGTCACGATTATTATTAAAATAATTGTCGAGTAATAATATACAACACCTTCATCTTGTTAAATTAATGTTTAAATTGGAATTTTGTGTATTGATGACGAAGATAGAATGATTTCTTTTAAGAATTCAGAGCTAATTCCAGTATTTAATTTCATTATTTTATTTATTTTAATATCATTACTTTTTTATTTCCAACTTTTCTTCTCGATAATACAAATTTACCACAAGCATTAACCACCAAATTAAGTAATAATTAGAAAAACATGAAAACCTGTAACGTCTATTTGTGATAATCTATTTTAAACTGATAAATTGTACGGTGTTGGTGAATGTTACCGTCAAAAGGCTTGTCCAGTTGGATCCAGTCCTTGTAGACAAAGTTGCAGTAATCTTTGCCGTGCCAAAATCTGGTGTTTCCAAACAACTCCCCGACTCCTGTTTGAAGACTCCGAACCGAGCTACTCCCTAAAATACACAAAACAATTTATCATGTCAACTTTTAACCTTCGGGCAAAACGTTACACGCCAAACAAACCATTTTTCATCAGAATTTATGTCAGAACTACAATTATTTTGACCACGACTCATGGTAGATAAATACTGACACAAGAGTTGCACTAAACCAGGACTAAAAAAAGTCTAAAGTAGGTCTAAACCATGTCTAAACAAAGTCCAAATCAGGTCTAAACAAGGTCTAAACAAAGTTCAAACCAGGTTTAATATTGTTTGAACATTCCTTTAAGGCAGAGGGGGGCAAACTAAGGTCTGGGCCACATGCGCCCTTTGGCATTTTGATCCGCCCGCAAAGCATTCTAATAAAAATTGTATGGAGTTAGGTGTGGTGCATTTGTCATTTTATAGTTTCCTGAGCAGCTGCTTGTTCATTAAAAATCAGTTTTGAGAACAGCCACCACTAGAATAACACCAAACTTTGATGATGCATTGGATAAAAAGGAGCTCCAAACCAGGTCTAAACCAGGTCTAAATAAGATCTAAACAAAGTCCACACAGGTAACAGGTTTAATATTGTTTGAACATTCATTTTAGGTCTGTGCAACATCAAAATGTTTGGCCATGATAGCATAGATTTTTTTTTCTTCCCCAATTTTACTGCAGAAAGTGCTACTTTTGATCATTTGGGCCGATTTAGCAGGAAACCTGAGGGCCAACAAAAATTGGTCTGAGGGCCACATTTGGTCCCCGGGCCATGCTGTGGTCATTCAGCTGTGGCCTGAATTAAAATAAAGTAAAAAGTATAAAAAGTAAAGTAAAGTAAAATATTTGTTCATCATGAATTAAGTCTTTGTTCATGCTTTATTAAAAAGGCATGAATAAGTGTAGATATTATAACATGGTATAACACATACACATTTGGTGGATTTAAGACATAACTGACCGATTAAACAGAGACAAAGCATCACTGATTGTCAAACTGAGCACTACAGGGAACACTGTACAAACCCAGGGCTAACAACATCACAAAACGGCAGCAAACCAAAGAAAACATGACAAAATTCTGATTACATTCTGATTTAAGATGAGTAAAATTATGTCTTTCCAGTACAAACATCTTTAAAAGACCTTTTTCTTTACAGTGACAAAATCTTCCAAATGTGAAGAGCCACACATTTGAAAAACAGATTTGTGCAGCATGCCAGTAACTTTAAAACTTTCTATGAGCAATTATTGAGATTATATTAATTCTTTTTCACCCGTGTTTACATTTCGTGTCTTGTGTTTTGATCTCACTCACTCTCTGGCTCTGAGTCCGAGTCGCTGTCGCTGTCTCTGTGCGTGAAGCCGTGTTTCTGCAGATGTCGTCGGATGCTGAACCTCGTCCTCTTGGGTCGTCCCTGTCCCTTCAGCTTGGGCTGGTCCGCCGAGTCCACGGTGAAGACGCCTCTGCCGTTCGTCTGAGCCGCGGGGCCCGGTGAGGACGAAAGTGCACTCGCCGCTGCAGCCTGAGGGAAGACGGACGGACAACTGAGACTCAAGGTGCGTTTGGTCCTCGTTTGAGCCCAGCTCTGTTGTAAACCTGACTTAGTTTTCATCAAATCCAGGTTTAATTCAATTTTGAGCCCAAATTTGGATTTAGGTGTGTGCAAGAATTTGGATTTCAGAATGATGACAAATTAGGACCGTTGCCGTAGCGATTAACAACTTAAAACAAATTCATGAATAATTTGAATGGGAAAAACGTCGTCAAAATGTTTAAAATCTAACGGGAAAATGAAACCCATGAATAAGGCTACATAATTTAAGATAAGTAGATTCAGGTATTGCAATTTATATTTTAAATCAAGATTCAGTTCAAAGTGCATCATAACTTTAATTTGAACTTTAACATTTGAAACTAGAGCTTGGTGATTTGACAAAAAAATAAATACTAATATTAATTGATCACAAATTTCAATTCAATATTATTTTGTCACATTAAAAAACTGAACAACTGATAAGGAAAATAGCTTTCAAAATATGAATTTCCTGAACATAAAAAATATGGACCAATAATCAGTGCATACGGCAACTTTCAGAATAAGGTGAATAGTGCACCTTTAAATAGACACAAGTTTTAAACCCGTTTTGAAAATACCAGAAAGAAACGTAAAAGGAAAACATAATTAAATGTTGAAAGTATCGAAAATCATTTACTAATCGATACTAAAACTAGTATCGAAACAAGATACCCATTTGAGCAAGTATCGATACAAAAAAATCAATTTAACTGGACAAAACTTGACCTTTCGTGAACAGTTTTAGATTGATCTTGCGCTTTATCAGAACTGAAGTATAAAACCACAATGTTTAATAAAGAAATTACTATTATTTAATGTAGAAAACATCAGTCTATCATCTAAAACCTAGATCTAATAAAGTGCATTTGTAATTATCCTTCCGGTATCGAAATCTAATGCTGGTGTTTTTATGTGAATCTCCTCTGATCCTGATGTGAACGCAGCACTGACCTGGTCGATCTGTGAGAGTGTGACGCTGCCCACGTCTGTCAGTCTGTGCTCGAGATCGTCCCATCGACCGTAGGCCAAGTCTATGCCTCCCACGAACGCCACAGACTGATCTATCACAATGATCTTCTCGTGATGGGCCCAAAGGTAAACCGCAGACGAGACGTGGTCCGGGTGCCGAATCACCTGAAAGAATCCAAAAAACACATCTTCTGATTACCTGAGAAGACCTCCAGTGCCCCTGAACAAACGCCACCAGAACTGTACCATTAAACCTAGACTTTTTACCATGTGCCCGGAGTGTTAACTATTGTGCTGCCAGTTTATGATGACACTTGATAAAAAGGGCCTCAATAAGTCGATTAGGGCTGCAACTAGGTCTGGGCGATATGGCAAAAAATCATGATTTTCTTGGGGCCAGATCATAATTTAGATTTTATTATGATTCATGTTCACTTTGTATTTTTCTATAGCCTTTAATAGAGCTGCACGATTTAGAAAAATACTGTAACCTAATTATTCTGACCAGTGCGATTGCGATTACATTTATTATTCATTAGTATTAATACGTGGATTCTGTTCAAATTCACATTTTAAACACAATTTTGTCACTTTTAGCTGCGTTTTGTCCCGTTTGTCCCGTTTTGGTGCATTGAGTCGCGTTTGTTGTTTGTTGGCACGTTTTTGATACTTTTGAACGCATTTTTATCGCTTTTGGTCACGCTTTTGTTGTTTGTTTCAGAACATGTTTGTACAAATCCACATTACAGGGTTAGCAGTTTTTATTCAAATCAAAGCAAGACACTTGTTTGTGGATGAAGTTATTGCACTTCAAAGATTGCAGCCTTTGCGATTGCTAATTGCATCCATTAAAATTGCAATTTTGTGTCAATTTCGTTTAATTGTGCAGCTCTGGTCTTTAAGAGATAAATAAAGTCTTCTGCTCAGAGGCTTCAAAGGCTAAACAACAGGAGAAAAAGTGTGTTTAAACAAACAGCTGCATGAAAGAGACAAACAGTGAATCACGATACCACAAAAATAGCAGATTGTCACAGGGACGAGCTCACGATTCCATTTTTATCACCGAATCGCCCAGCCATAGCTGCAACTAACAACTAACTATTCTGCTTAACAATTAATCTAGCCGGTATTATTTTGATTAATAGTATTTTTGTTCCAATTACCAAAGGCCTGTGAACCAGAAAAAGTTAAAGTATTTACCGACAGAAGAGGTTGATCGTCCAAAACACAACTTTTATAAAAAAAAATGTTGTTTCATTTTGATGGAAGAACTGCTCTGCCTGAGTCATAAAACCTCTTCTCTCAGGTTATGGCATGAACTGGAGCCTGTTTATAGTCCACGATTATTTCAGCAATCAATTAGTCACGATCAAACAATGAATTTGTCTTGAGTATGGAATAAAATAATAATCACAGTTATTTAAATCATAATTTACACTTTGATTCTTCCAACAATTATTTGCTTATAGAAAAGTATTAGCACCTAAAATGACGAAGACAATAACGAACAAACAGATGAACTGAAATTTGATTAATTGCACAGCTTTATGTCATGATAAATCTCTCCGTTATGTAGCCAAACAGTTTTTCAGATCAAATGGGAGAGCGTTTTTGTGGCGTTAGGCAAGACACTTCTTACTTCTTACCTTCAGCATTTACTAGAAGTGACTTAATACATTCGCAAAGTCTATATGAAGGTTCTCACGATATTCTAATTATGACTTAGATTGGTGAGCGCGCACGTGTGGGGAATATTTATCATAGTTTTACATCTCTGAAGTTGCAGCTGGTGAAGAAATTTTGAAAAATAAAAGTTTAGAATTACAGTTCTACTAATATTTTATTTAGATTTAAAGGATTTATATGGCAAAACAGCGAAAACTAGAAGATATGGAGTGAGTTTGCAGAAGATTTTGGAGTTCAACGTTTAAATAGTCCTTGTACTTATCTGTAAAAATAGTTGTTTTTGCATGAATCCTGTGCAGTTGTGGTCTTTTGAGTGCAGTTTGGGTCAGATAAATGTAAATACTTCATAGTTTTGATATATTTTTGCCATACCACCTTTTAGTTGATTAATAGGGCAATAGTCGATAGGGCAGGTCATTAGTCGACCAAGAATTTCTTTAGTCTTTCTTTAGTTTAAATTTTGTGATTTAATAAATTGTATTGCTGGGTAATAAAAAGCAAAACACTTGTGTGATATTTGTGTGATATAATGAACTATTATTTACAACAGAATCCCTCTGTGATGTCATTAAAAAGTGACGTGACATTGTAAATACAGAGACAATTTAAAGACAATTGACATTTTTCTGAAAGTTTAAACAGTCATTCAACAAAATAAAGGAATTATTATTTTGAATTGTGTAATTTATATGGATTTTGGCCCTTGTTTACAGTATGGTTGCTAGGTAACGGTCACAGAATTACCTCTATGTCATATTTGCTGCTCATGTTCAACCAGGAAGTAACATTATTCACCTTATTCCGGAAGTTGCCGTGCGCGCTGCCGTCTTGTTTCCGTTGTATTAGTTTACATGGAGCAGACGAGCTCAACAGAAAATAAGTTCTACATGGACTAAAAAGCTGTTTTCAGACTGACCAGGAAATCGGTGCATTGTGACTTGTTGTTGCTCGTGTTCATTAAACATTTTACACAAATCAACCTACTTTATGTAACATTTTAGCTGCGAGACTTTTCCCTTGTTCGTCATTAGCTTTAACAGAGTTCTCGTCAAACGGAAGTGTGTTTACAACAAAAGTGCATATCTGTGGCAAAAAGCGGCAAAAGTGGGAGGGGCAGAATAAGGTGAATAAACTTCACAAAAACTGGGGACAAATAGGTAAATGTTCAGTAAAATCTTACATATAATCATGTTCTCTAACCTGTTATAAAGGCTTTAATAAATGTTTTTAATGAAATCTTTCTTGTTTCACTGAACAGAATCCCACAGGTTGAGACTCACCTTGATGTTTGGATGGAGTCGCACCAGAGTCCTCTTGCTGTACCCAGAGTTAATGCCCAGAGCCAGCTCCACCTCTTTGTACAACATCACGAAGATCTTCACGCCTTGTTGCTGTGGAAATGTTTGCAAGTTTAAATTAGTATTATCAGCTGAATACATTTGGTTTAAAAAGAAATGAAACCCTTTTAAACGTACAGCTTTCCGTTTGAGGATACAGTCCAGGCGCCAGCGGTTGCCCTCGACAACCGGCCTCTTCAGGAAAATCTCTGGACTCAACCTGTGTCATGAACAAAGACAAATTATGTTATTATTTCTTAATATAGAAATCAATGTGCATCCTCTTCTCTCACACCCAATAACTTAATGTCGTCTTTCAAAACATCCATAAATGTTTTGCAGAAAAATTCAATTAAAAATAGACGCTGGCTGTTGTAATCTTACTTATATTTTATTGATATAGTTAGGGCTGTGTACCTTTAGTCCTTTATTCGATTAATCGGTTGATTGTGTCTTAGTCGACCAACATTTTTATTAGTCGACTAATATTTTATTTAGATTTAAAGGATTTATATGACAAAACAACAGATATGGAGTGAGTTTGCAGAAGATTTTGGAGTTCAACGTGTAAATACTCAGTTTCCTTGTACTTATCGGTAAAAATTGTTGTTTTTGCATGAATCCTGTGCAGTTGTGGTGCAGTGCAGTTTGGGTCAGATACATGTAAATACTTCATAGTTTTGATATATTTTTGCCATACCACCTTTTAGTTGATTAATCGGTCGATAGGGCAGGTCATTAGTCGACCAAGAATTTCTTTAGTCGACCACAGCCCTACATATTTCTGCACATATTACTGTAATGTGCTCTTGATCAGGACCTTGGCAGATGCTGCAAAAGCTTCAGTTCATTCAGAAAAGCGCTGCCGGGTCCTGGTGAGGGTGTGGAAGTATGACAGAATTACACCAATTCTGCAGTCACTGCATTGGGTTCCAGATCAACAAAGGATCCACTGTAAAATATGCCTCCTCACTCATCAGTGCGTTCACGGGGACTGCACCGCTGAATCTAAAAGAACTGCTGACTATTCACACTCCAACACGACATCTATACAGCGCCTTCTTAAGCGCTCCACGACCAAACTGTGAACCGTGGGAGACAGAGCCTTCAGGACACAGCTCCACAGCGGTGGAGAATGCAGAATTCTCTGCCTCAACAACTCAGGGCTTCACAGTTTTCAAAAAGCAACTAAAAACTTTGTGATTTAATAAATTGTATTGCTGGGTGATAAAAAAAGGAACACTTGTGTGATATTTGTGTGATATAATGAACTATTATTTATTATCATTTCAGTTGCAAAAGTATCTCGTGATTATTGCCACTGACATTAGAATATTGATATATTTGTGTCAATATCATCCACCTCTTAGTCAAACGGTGCAGATTGTAAGCCTTGTTTTGTCAGTCTACTCAAGGGCTGCTGTGGTCACAAAAAAATACCACCACAGTGTGAAGTGAATAAATAATGCAACGTAAAGTGTCATTATATCATTAGAACTAGGGCTGGACAAATGATCCAATCATCAGTTTTTGTTTTTTTTTATTGAGTGGTCTACAGTCAATTCTCTTTAAAAGCATGTGGTTTGGAACAGAGTTCAGACTTTGAACGAAGAAAATTAACAATTTCTTGTCTGCCTGCGTCTGGAAATATTCGGGAAATTTATATTCACAGGCATTTAATTACTTATAATAACCAAAAATAAACATTTTGATTAATCATTATTAACAAAAAAGCTCCAACAAGAACTTGACAGGTACAGTTGCTCTGGGGCTGAATGACAGACATGTGGCTGCTTTTCTGCTTTTCCAGCTTCTCCAAATCCACTATGAAACAATCCCACTGGAACAGAGCCCAAACGGCTGATCAAGATACAACAGACTTCTCCGATTACTGATATAAACTCATTGACTCCTGTTTGTCTTATCACTGAATCTAATTGTGTCTTTACTCTGTGGTCGAGTCTCAAGCGGACACTCAGCTCGTCGTAGTAGAGCTCAGTCTGCTCTTGTATAACCGTAGTTTGAGCCCGAGTCTGTAACTGATCCATTTGACCAGAAAACTCCCCTTGAACTCACCGCAGTCACTCACAGAGACAGAGACACGGAGTAAACCTCTGGAGTCCATTTTCCTGTGGTCACCTACAGTATCTGACGTCCAGCCCCAGTGTAGTGAAAAGAAATATGGAAGATCATTTGTTTCCATAGATTTTGAATTTTATATCCTGGCGAATTTCTAGCTGATTTTTTAACCTTGAAAAAAAAGGTTGTTGAGGAAAAACAGCTGAATTTTGTAGTGTTCATTGTGTAGAAATTCAAAATGAAAAATCCCCCTTTAAAAAATTGAATGCATATATGTTCAATTCTTCAAATTCAACTGTTTAAATACCAGTGTTAGATTTTTATTTACCAAAGATCAAAGATGCAAAGATTCACTCACTTAGATCAATTGCTAAATACATTTTACACTTTTAATATAAAGTGTTGGATGTGAAGGCTTGAAAATCTATGCATTGAATATTTAAAAGGTGGAATGTAAAATTCAGGATTTAAAAATTCTAGGTGAGAAACTTGCCATTATTTAAAACGAAGAATCTGAAACAAATTATCTTCCATAACTCTCTAAACTCTATAACTTTGTAAAACTCTAATACTCTTTGCGTTCTGTACTCACCACCAGTCAGTGATGAAGATCTCCTCTTTGGCCTCCTCCATGGCGTCAGCGACATCCTCCATGTACGATTTACCGTTCACATACCTGCGAAGACAAAACAATACAACTGATCAGGGAAATGCCTGTAGATGTGAGTACTGACATTTAAAATTAACTGATGTTTGCCAAAAGAAACATTTAATTTATTTGGTGGGTTTATTTAAAATGATAAAAATGCATGTGAAAAATAAATTATCAGACCTAGACCACTGATAAAACAAATTTTATTTTGCACATTTTTGCAGGAGGAACGGTTCGTTGTTATGCTGCCTCCAGTTGGACCTCTATTGTCTTTGACGCTCTGGACGCACTTTGACACAATCCACATCTCACTTCCTTGTGCAATGACTGCTATTTGGATGAACGACTGCTGCTCTGGAGGAAGCTTCTGACTGATTGATGTGACGCAAATTTTGCCAAAAGTTACGATTTTTTCAACTCTTGTGCCAGGACCTGAACATGCGTCCACACAGACTTCACATGTAAACTCGACACCTTGACGCCTCGGTACGAACCTACGTGACAGTCAATGGGTGTGTTCAGACTTCCTGTTCTGGTTCTAGTTACTATTGAGGCCCAGGTGGACACTCTTTGCATTAAGGCCCACCAACACGTACTTTTTTCACAAGCTGAGGAATTTTAATGTTGACAGGATTTTCATGAGAATGTTTTATTATGTTTTATCATGTTTATTGATTATCTGTTCTCACTTTCTTTTTCATTTGTTGGTTTAGAGCTGTCATTAACAAATAATAAGCACTTGCAGGGCATTGTGCGCTCATGCAGAAAAAGAGCAGGGGTCCCATTTACTGTCCTCCAGGACATCTACAGGGCACAGATCCTTAAATAGATCTCCTCAGACTCAAGCCACCCTCTTTGGGCCGAGTTCAAGATGATTCCGTCCGGCTGCAGATATAGTGCACCCAAATCCAGAACTAATAGATACAGGAACTCTCTTATTCTTAATGGCATTCGAATTCTGAAACCAGTTGTGACAACCATTGTGACATTGCATTGTTCTTTTTTTGTCTGTTTTTTACTCTGTGAGCTGCATGTGTGGATGTCCTGCTGCTGCAAACAAATTGCCCCTTGGGGCTAATAGAGATAACCTTCAACCTTCAACCTCTGGTTTGAGCCCAGTTTAGTGCTGATGTAGATTTGGTTTAGTGTGTCTTGGTTTATTTCTGGGTTTAATTCCAGGTAGGTCCTAATTTTGTGTCTGTGTAACTCCCAAATAATCCAGCATCCCACTCCGAAATTAAATTATAATATACATGTTTAAATTAAAATGTGTTGATTTAATGGCCCTAATCACCTAATGGCACTAAAATAGAGTAAATATTCCATTATTACGTCACCAATCTGTGAAATTTAACTTTTGACAAATTACATAGGCAATTATTGATAAAGTGTGAACCAGTTTATATCGTAAGTTTTGATGTCGCACACATACAGTAGCCTTCATGTAGCCTGTCCAGGGCATTGTAAATTCACAGGCGAACACCCCCAGCGTCTGTCTGCCCGGGGTCACATTTCGGAGCAGGTGAGGAGCAGAACAGGTTCACTTTCACTCTGTTTGTGTCAGGTTACTCCAGCGAGACACAGATGCACTGCCCTGTACTCACAGACAGGTCAGGCCAGACAACAACGACTATTTATCACGTCTTTTTCAAAGAGCTCAAAGCATGAGAAATGGCAGACCTTCTACCTCGAGATGATTCTGATGCAATGCATTTTATAAATATATTATATTATCAATCGAAACAAAAAATAGCAATTTTTATCCAACAATAACTTTGTTCTTGCCATGTGGTGATAGGGCCTATATAATTATTGTTATATTGTGTTTGCTATCTTTCTATTATTCTGTCGTGCATTTGTCTGGCTATTTAAGTATTGTTATTCATTGTTCCTTTGTTTGCTTTATTTCAGACCACACAACTCAATCTGTTATCAATAAATGCCTAAAAGTAATCCCTTCTCCAAAGTCTGATTCTCTGACAGGAATCATTCCATACTGTTACCGCCTCAAACCAATTAAACTTCCATAGTGGGCCAATCAAAGCTTGTGCCTCCACTTCAAACTAATACAGCACTTTTCTAAATCCCATCTCAATTAAAGTGCATATGAAAGGTTTTTATGATGTATTAATACCTGATGTGAATATAAATTATAGTTTTACCCCACTCAGGTAGTTCTTTATGAAGAAAATTTGAAAAATCTGTTGAAAATAACAAGAAGTAAACAAACTGATGACATCGCAGTAAGGAGACAATAGTGCTCATCAGTCCACAGCCCACATGTAAGCTGCAGTTTCGGAAGTAAATGTCTCATTCATTTTTGCCAAAGGGATTTAGAAAAATTCAGACATAATGAGTTTAATGTCATGACGGAGACTAACCAGCTCTGTGGTAACTAATGTCCGAAACGCGGTTGTTATCAGCCCAAAAAACATTTAATACTTTTAATACAGCATAACGTTTGAATAACTTAGTGGTTTATAAAGTCTCAGAAACAGATTTAAGGTCCTTAAGACCTTGGGGCCAGGGACAATTGATCCCTTTGTTCCTTCTGGTCTACTCCCTGCCAACGATGTATTGTTAGGCGTATTATTTTGTGACAGCGCTACAGTTTTGTTTGTCAGGGACCATGTACAAAGTCATTAATCTCACAAAAGAAAAGATGATTTGTGCCAGATTTAGCTACTGCTCCTTTCTATCTGCAGCAGGTGCACAGAACAATAGAAAGTATACATTATAATTACAACTAACTTAGCTTGTTGTTAGCATTAGCTCGATAGAACGCAACATTTTTTTAGTGAAAATTACAAATACAGTTAATATAGTTTAGCTTGACTGATGTTGACACAGTTGATTTACTAAGATGTGCTTTTTCAAGTTTTATATGAAATTATTAAGATCCAAAGACAATTTCAGACTGTCTGGAAGTTGGTTCCACTGTTTGTTGTTTAAAGAAAAGAAACTTGTGTAGGTAATACATTTGACATATTCAAAGTTTTTATGATTCAAATGTGTGTATTCTATGTTTGTGGGGTTAGGGTTTGTGCAGGTAGTGGTGTAACAAAGAAATACTGCTGTTGAAATTTAAAAATACTGATAAAACGCAGAATATCATGTGCAACATATTGATTATTGTATACATACATCTCAAAACCGTGAGCCACGTATCGTTTGAAAGTTTAAGGGACTGTGTGATTCTCAGCTCTTCTGTTCTTCAACTACTACTCTCTGCGACTGTACATGCTCTTAAGAATAGTTTAGAGGTGAAGCAAAAAGGGTAAAACGTTGTGCAATAGTTACCATTTGGCAGGGATGTTCTCCTCTTCTCGGGCGAACGAGCCAAACCTGTGATCTGTGAGAAAAGCGGAGCCGTGTTTTTTGATGAAGCCCTCGATGGCCTGACCCCACCAGCGAGCGTGGCGGTAATTATTGCACTTCAGCACCAGGTTCCTGCCACAGACACAACACACAAAACTTACACAAGCGAAATAGAGATAATGCAGTATGAAAATAACATTGAATCGTGATCTGATTCCAATAAAGATAATGGTGAAATCGTCAATCGTGATTCCTTTTTATGTGCTAAATGCAGTCCTTTGCTTAAAAACTGACACTTTTCCCTCAAACTCAGCCTATTGGTGAGATTAGTTAGTCAGTGACAGGTGGATTAGCCAATCACAGTAAAGGGTGAACTCTTAGAAGTAGCAGACCACTTTAGTTACCTACAAAAGTCATTACAACGGTACAAAAATATAAAAGTATTGTGATAATTTTTTTAGCATATTCCCCATTCCTAAAGGGAAATCGGAAGAGAATGTGGTCTAATATTGCTAAAAGTATTGCAAACACACTATGACAAAAAGTACATTCCCAAGATCTAGAGTACTATACCCTGTCAAAAGTTGCGTTTTAAATACTAAATAAATGTTCAATTTTCAATAATTTATTTAGATTAACTGGGATTTGTGGCAATAAAATATCCTACATTTATTTCCCACTGGAAATAAAAATGCAAAAACATGTATAAATCTATCTATCCAGAAGAAAGGAAGTACTTCTGTTGTTCTGACCTGTGGTGTGCCCCAAGGGTCAATCCTGGGGCCCATTCTATTTAATCTCTAAAACGCTCCACAAACTTGCCATATTATTCGAATGACATTAAGTCCTTTCGGCTGACAAAAATGATGTCTTTGATGTTGAATAATGGCATAACATTCTCAAACTACTGTGAAATAACAATGAAAGCGCAGCAATAGAAGCAGCTCTGACCTGGAGAGGCTGTCGATGCGGACTCCGTGTCTGGTCTCTGTATCTTTGGAGTCCATTTTGATGTTGAACTCTTTGTCGACGAGCATCACGAACGAGATCGCCCCCGAATCAGGCTTCATGTACAGCAGGAATGAGTCTTTCACCACCAGCCACCTGATACAAGACCAGTCAACAGATTAAAATGAACCATGGGATGTTCATAGTTAGGGCCGTGCATTCAATCTAATTTGAATCAAGATTTCAAAATGATCCGGTCTTTTTTATTTAGAGTTTACAGCTAATCCTGTGTGAGTAAAAGAATAAGGTAGAGCTGGATGATTTGGGAAAAATATCTAATTGCAATTTTTCTGACCAGTATTGTGATGGATGGATTAGATTTGCAATTTATGTTTTAATAATGAGATTCTGTTCAAAGTTCACATTTTAAAAACAACCACGAGAAATGACTCCTGAAAGGACTGAAATATAAACTGACAAATTATAGTCACTTTTAGTCATGTTTTTGTCACTTTTAGTCATGTTTTTGTCGGTCTCTTTAAGAACATGTTTTAAATTTTCATCTCAACCACGGGTTTAAATCTCACCCATGCAGATTAAAACTGTATATTTTGATATTTGTGGAGTAAATTATGACACTTTAAAAAATTGCAGCGTTTGTGATTTGCTACTTGCGTCCATTAAAATTGCAATTTCGATTAATTGTGCTGCCCTAGCACAGTGGTTTCCAAAGTGGGGGTCGGGACCCCCCAGGGGGTCACAAGGGTTGAGCGCGAGATGATTTCAAGCTCTAATATGAATAAATATGACATTGTATTAGCTCTATTTTTCGAATTAAAAACAGTATAGCTTAGTGAAATAGGGTCGAATAAGAGGATAAACTTTTAAAATAATCAATATTAAACCTGATTTAATATGCTTTGACATTTAAAATTATTTTTCATTTCGCTTTGGGGGTCCCGAGTCAGTTGCATGGCTATTTTGGGGGTCCTGGCCAGAAAAGTTTGGGAACCCTTGCCCTAGCAGATGGTTTGACCAGAAAGTTGACAATGGTTTGTGATAAATGACACTGGTTATAGGTCTGTCTTTTTTATGTTAAGGGCATGAATACTGAAAGTATTGATGGGCGTTACCACTGATTTTTTTATCTCTATTATTTATTATTTTTGTCATATTACCCAGCATTACTAGTCTTTCTTAGATTTATTCATTTATTTCTATGTAAAAAGTTTGAAGGCGGATTACTTTCCTAGCATGTATTTGACAGATGGATGAGTTATAGTCTACACACCCTGAAAAAGGCGGTTTGTGGGACTAAAATAACCAACTCCCTTCAATACAGGAAAATCACTAAACTAATCTTTCTGAGTATTTTGGATTTGGAACTTTACATGATTTCCTAGCTTAGGTAAAAGAAAAGGCCGTCCTGATTTTTTTCTTTAGTTCAGGTGTAGTGCAGATTTATTATTAGTCCTTGTCTCTTCTTTAGACCTGGTTTAGTTCTGGTTTAGTCTTTACATTAGGGCTGCATGATTTGGGAAAAACATCAAATTCAGGGTTTATGCAGGTCAATCAAATGTAATGTTTTTTAACGCTGTATTTTAAGATTTTTAATGCCATTATCAATGTCAAATCACGGTGATTTACACTTTTATCATGTGATTCTGCTGCCCAGTGGTTACAAGCCAGTAGTTTTGACAAGAATATAATAAACTACTTCATAATGTTAATTCAAAATTTTATATAAAGCTAATTCATATGAAAGTTAAACCATGGGAAAGTATGTTGCTTTTAACATCTAGATTTAATAAATCCAGTACATCTGGGATTTAAAATATATTTGAATGTTAAATTTCAAAGTAAAAACTACTGTCCTGAACCCACACTTCTGCTTTATTATATTTATAGTTCGATTTAATGACTGTGCGGGTTGAATTTAATGCTTTCTAATGCTTTTTAAGGCCTTATTTTGCCAAAATTACTTTAATGCCCCATTGAGAACCCTGTAATTGTAAATTTAAAAATTGTCTTTTGATAGTGATTAGATTTGTAATTTACGTTTTAATAATATTAATCATTCAAAGCTCACATTTTAAACCCCAGAATGCTCTGGAGAATTGACAAAAAGACTGAAATAGGTCAATGGGCAGACAAATTAATAATGTATTTCAGAACATGTTTTAACAAATCTAAACTACAGGGTTATCAATTTGTGCAGAATAAAACTGGATATTTTGTTGTTTGTGGAGGAAATTACTCAACTTAAAAAATTGCAGCCCTTGCTATTTGCAAATTGCTTCCATAAAAATTGCGATTCGATTTCAATTAATTGTGCAGCCCTGCTTTACATTGTTTAAATATTCGAAAAATACTGACCGTTTGGACCAGCGGTAGCAGATTTGACTGCGACCACAGCAGTTCAGTCCCGGGATCCGATGTCCTCCAGATCTCTTCGACACCATGCCTTCACTAAACCAGAAACACTTACATTTATCTTTGCATTTGTGTTATATTTTCATCATATTGTCTCGTTTGTGAGGACGTCTCTTACAGGCCCTTGGGTCCAAGGTCGTGGATGAATGAAAGCTGGCTCACTTCAATAAACTCCATCTGAAACAACGATAACAACATATTTGATTAGAATGAACCCAGTTTGAGAAAATAATTGTCGAAATATGAGAATAATTGACTTTCGAAAGGTTCTCACTGTGACGTGGTAGTTTCTGTACGTGGACATCTTCAGCAGGTTGTTCAAGTAATCTTCCAGTTGTTTCTAAAGAGAGAGAGAAAGTATTTGAGTAACTTCAACTCTCAATAGACAAAGCAGTTCGATTAAAGGACAAGTATTATGCATTGTTTTTTTTGTTACTGGCCTTTAAACATGCTTATGAGTACCTTTGCTTTGACATCTTTTAGAACTAAAAATGAAATGTTTTTACACAGAACATTATAACTTTATCTCAGCCTTGGGAGACGCCAGAGTAACTTTGCTTTGGCTCCATCTACTGGCTGCTGGGGGAATTACACAAATTTGTATGAACACGTTTTGTAATGCGAGCAGTCCTGAGCTGTGACACAGTTGTAATGATTGTGATTAGACGGTAGAAATGCTACAAGCGTGTCTGATGTTGATTTATGGAATTAAAACGGAGCAGAAGATTCTCTGAGCCACGTCACACATCGAGAAAATTCAGAATGGAGTGTTTTTGACGTCGACGGAAGAGGATTTTCTAACCACGATTCATCAAACTAGTGTGAATGACGCTAAATGCAACTCCAGGTGTGTTTTTGATGACGGAACAATGTTAGAACATGGTTAAAAGCTCAAACAAGTACATTTTGCATAATAGTTGTCCTTTAGTGTGTTTTTGTTTATATTTGGTTGTGTGTCTGTTACCCTTCGGCTGGAGACCTGCTCCTCTCTCCCGAGCTCGTCTCCTCCTCGAGGTAGCACAGGCATCCGCTGCACCTCACTCCGCGTCATTGGGTTTCTCACTGTGTGACTGAAGAGGGAAAATTTTAAAAAACACATGGTTTTATTAATTTATTGTTGATTAGAAATGTTGATTGGACCAGATTTGAAGCCACATTTCAGCTCAGACAAAATTGCTAACCAACTTTTTGCAAAAAAGAAGGTATGCAATGAAATAGTCTTCTTTCACTCGCATTGTTTAGTAGATCACCATTCCTCAAGTATGTGACCAGCTTTATGAAATCAAACTTTCTGAATCATAAAGTAATTTACTTTTTTGTATAAAAGATTGAAATAAAATGGCTTATTGTACCTTCAAAAAATGTAAAAAATAATGATTATTATTTTCAGTTCTTGCGATTATAGTGTGACCTGAATAATCATGATTATCGATTAACTGAATGATCTCGACATCCTTACCTCCGAGTGGGCAGAGGGATCCTCATGAAGGTCTTGTACGTTCGGAGATCTCGGTGCAGGTCCATAAAGTGCTTCTCTTTCTTTTTGATGGTCCACGTGAACTCTCCGTGTTTCAGTTCGATCTTGTACACCGCCGGCATCGTCTGCACACAAGAAACAGACAAAAAGTTACACATGAAGTTTGAGGAGGTCATTTTGCCAAAAGATGGAAGCATAAGTTGTGTTGACAGGCTAGAATTTTATGATTATTTCAGAAGGAGCGCTCAGGTAACACTTCATAATACCCACACTTTTCTGGCCTTAATATAACATGAACAAAGACTTTATTCATAATGAACAAATAGTTAAGAATGATTCACGCTTAGTAATTACTTAATTAATACTTTTAATTCCACTTTCGATGGAATGACGCTGTTTTAGAACTCAGCACTACTTCCTGTAATTTTAAACTTTTATTTTTTAAATTTCTTCACAAATTGTAACTTGACCAATGTAAAACTATGATAAATATTCACAACAGATACTGCCCCACCAAAACAAGTATTAATTATAAAACATGAGAACCTGTCATCTGCACTTTAAGCCGGTGACTCACCAGGTATCTGTCAGATGAATCGAGGAAGCGATTCGAATGATTCACTCTGAAAAACTTTTGCCCAGCTGACAGAATGCAACTTTCTTTCAGTGTTTATGTTTTTATCTGCTTGTATTGTGATTTTAACGCATCTGCAAATTACTTCAGATTACCTGCCTGCTTTTTAACAGCCGTATTTGAAACAATCGCAGTAAAAGTGAAATCCGCAGTCGTAGTAGAAGAGTACCTTGTTGACGCTCCTCTGGCTCGTCACATTGAAGCGGTCTTGAGCTGAGGTGAAGCGCTCCACTTCCAGGATCTTGGCCGTGATGGGCGGAGTCAGGAACACTTTGGCCTCTGGCTCCTTAAACCCCACAGTGTGATACACCGCAGTGAACGGCAGGTGTTCAGCTACAGACGGGAAATAAAACGTCATTTAAGTAGTGAGAGATATGTAGACAAATGGGTAACATCCCAATTTATGTTTTGGAAATATACTAAATTAGAATATTGAGCGTATTGTATATAATTGAAATTATTCAAAATGACAACAAAAAGAGACTGAGTAATAGTGTCTCTCCCAAACAAGGATATAAAGTGACGATTATCCACTTTTATGGTCCATTTATGTTTTGTTTTCTTGCGAAACAAAATACCTGAGGATCCACAACCTTCTTTGACCGAAATGTTCCACAGTGTGACATTCAATTTATCTCCATATAGGATAAGCCAATTACATACAGGTCAGATCTGTGGAAAGGCTATCCTGCTCAAGAATGTATGTTATTTTGTATTTTTGGGCAATAAATATACCTAGACCTAGAATCTAGGTCACTCTAAATTAGGGTGACCAAATTTTCAAAATTAAAAACTGGGACACGCCCAGGTTGGAGTGGGGAGTAATTGTAAAACTGTAAAAAGAGTGGGTAATTATGAACATTATTATGCACTCGGTCCATTCATGGCTCATTCACATCTCATGAATTTCATAATTTCAGATTATAATGTGACAAAATGTGTGCATTTTTGTCTTCTGGTCATTTCAAAGAACAGTTTTCTCTATTTTGGCGAAAGAAATGATATATTTTTTGTCTCTTTATTGTTCGTAGGTATCAAATTGGTCAAAAACTAGAACAACTGGGACCTGTCTTGTGTAAAACTGGGACAAATCAATGGTTTTGGACACATCTTTTGGGACATGGGACACAGGGCTCAAAACTGGGACTGTCCTGGGTAAATAGGGACGTCTGGTCACCCTACTCTACAACACAAGCTTGAGTGTGTGTAAAAAATAATTAAGATATAATATTAATGTCTAATTTGCAAAAACTAGACTCTGCAAACTACGTTAATGTCAATATGAAATAACATCCATAAATTCATGCTCAGTAAGTAGAAGTAAGTATGATTCATTGTATATTTGTGTATTCTGTCTCCTGGAGTCTGCACCTGCGTCTGTGGAGTCGTACTCTCCGTCGCCGAGGTCCAGCTCACGAGTGTCCAGTCTCTCCATGATGTCTGTCATGTCGTTGGCCACCAGCTGCAGAGTGCTGGCCCCTTCAGTCTGATGCAACATGGCTGCAGCGAGCGCCCCCCACTGGGCTCAACTGAAACAACAAAAACAGATGAACGTTAAAGTTTTGTGTACAAAGATTATGCATTTATGATCCTACGCATTGTCCAATATGTGTGCGTTTGTTCACCAAAATATCGACGCTAAATATCAAGCAACTTTACGATATCGGATGATAAACAAAACAAAAAATTCCCAATATCAACTATGCCAATATTAGCATCACAATACTGTCCTTGCCATCTCTAAATTCAACCACTGTATTGTAAAAAGTACAAGTTTTCAAATGAGGCATAATATAAAAGGTAGAGAAGCTCAATTATGGAAAAAAAAATCATAATTGAAATCACAATAATTCAATCAAGATTGGCAGTACAAAGGCAAATCATTTTAATTGTATTGAATTTGATTAATTACACAACCCTATATTGAGCTATTACATTTGGCAAAACTATATTTCGTTTAGAGCGTATCAAAACTTTCTTAGACATGCACGTTCTCAATGCCATATTAACTGATAAAAGACCAAATCTCCTGCCCTCATGCGAGAAAATAGCACATGCTCCAATCATAAAATATAATATAAGGGGAGAGATGTCTTGGAAGAGGTGGAACATATATTAAGAAAATGCTTTTCTTTTGGCGATATCTTCACGTGTTGTCACGGTATTAAAATTTCAAAATTTCGATTTGATACTAGGAAATATAGTTGATTCTCAATAGCATTTTTGATACCAGAAGGATAATTACAATAGCTCTTTTTTAGGTCAAGACTCAATATTATATTTTTTCTTAAACAGTGTGGTCTTATACTGGTTCTGATAAACCTCAAGATCATTCTAAAACTGTTCACAAAAGGTCAAATTTAGTCGTGTAAAGGGATTTTTTAGTATCAATACTTGCTCAAATGAGTATCTACCTTCAATACTAGTTTTAGTATCGATTAATGTCTGATTTTTTATACTTTTGACAACTCTATTTCCTCCTCTGCCAAGAGAGCAAATCAATCAATCAATTTAACTTTATTTGCTTTACAACAGCTAGGGCTGGACGATTATGGTAAAATTAATAATCACGGGGAAAAAAAATCTGTTTTTGTAGCATTTTTGTAATTGTTTAGAGTAATAATTGAAACCACAATTATACATAAGATAAACTGCACAGCCCTAGAACAACCAATTTAAAGTGCTTTCAATAAAAACAGGATTCTATACAAAGCAAAAGCAAAATGCAAATACAATAACAGAGAAGAGCAGTTGTCCACTTGGTGATAGCAGATGGGGATGCAAATAAATTAACAATAAACAGAATAGTAATACGTTGCAAGACATGAGTATACAGTGATATTTTTGCACTTTTGTGGTTCATTTTATAATCCATTCACATTTCGCTTGATACTTGAACCTCAACCAAAACATTTACAGACAAATTCCTGGTGCAAAGATATTATTTTTGGTAGGGGTGTGCCAAAAATATCAATATATTGTAATACTAAAGTTGGTGATACAGGATTGATATTGTGGACTGCTGTATCGATATATCGCCATGGGTAATTTTTGGTATAATTTACCGCTTTATTTTGTGGCAGAGCTACAGTTTTGTTGCTTGTTAAGAGGAAGTAAACTTTCTAATGCAAAATATTTGACATATTCAGTGTTTTTGGTGATAAAACAGGCGTATTTTCTTTTACGTTTGTGCAGGTCATCACTTAACAAAAAAAAACCTTTGACATCTATTTGGCTCTCGAAAAACAGTGATATATCATAGAATATCATGAGCAATAGTTGATTATCGCATGTATTGTGATAACGTTGTATCGTGAGCATTGACCCTGTGATTCCCAGCCTTAATTTTTGGTCAGTAATGTCCAGTTGTAGGTCTTGGTGTGTCCCATGTGATGGCGCGGTCTGTGGAGTCTGAATGTGGGTTACAGACACTCTATCCGTCTCTGTACAGTGAGAGATAATTAGGCTAATAGTAACAGAAGCAGGAAGTCGATGCACTGTAGTTTAACCTGATAATGCACGAGAGGGTTTGCTGTGCCCCGAACTGTTGACATGCTGTTTGACATGTTTTTATCGACTTGTGGTTAATTGTAGGTAGTAAAGCTGTACAGAATCACCAGCTGCATAATATAAGATAAGATAAGATAATCCTTTATTGTCTCCCATGAGAGAAATTTGTCCTGGGACAGGGGACCACATGCTTCAGCTCAGACACAAGACATCACCAACAGTGCAAGCAAAACAATCAGCATCACCACTGAACACAAAATACAACACCAACAGAAGCTACGAGTGACACGACATCAGGGGCCTGTCAGTCACAACATCATAAAACAATCACAGTCTGAAATACATTTAATTACTCAAGTGCACATACCCTGGGCCTTTTGCACATATGACACATATGAATAAAACATAACTAATGATACAGCTAGAGACTAAATTGCATATTAAAATTGCAGACAGTACTTAATTATTTTCAGTATTTAAATAAGGAAATATTATTTTTAACTGTTTCTAAAGTCACAGAAATTACCGTTTGGGTGACGTCACGGTAATGCCACGTTGGACGACAGAAACAGAAGTTGTATTTTATTTCATTTCAGACGCTTTCACGTATGATATTCACCGTATTCTGCCCCGCCCACTTTTGCCGTTTTTTTGCCATAGATTCGCACTTTTGTTGTAAATGCACTTCCGTTTGACGAGAACTCCGTTAAAGCTAATGACGAACGAGGGAAAAGTCTCACCGCTAAAATGTTACATAAAGTAGGTTGATTTGTGTAAAATGTTTAATGAACACAAGCAACAACAAGTCAACAACGCACCGATTTCCTGGGCGTCTGAAAACGGCTTTTTAGTCCGAGCAGAACTTATTTTCTGTTGAGCTCATCTGCTCCATGTAAACGAATACAACGGAAACAAGACGGCAGCGCGTACGGCAACTTCCGGAATAAGGTGAATAATTTGACACATAAACTTGCAAGCTGCGTGGTTGCTCCTGTCGCTCAAAGCATCATGGAGTATTGATGTCACGTGGCGCCCCTTCAGTCGTACACTGCACTTAACTGCGATAACTGTTTCAGAGCCTTGAGTCTGTGATGATCGGGGGACGTTTTATCAGTAGGATGTAACGATGTGCAAATCTCACGATATGATATTATCTCGATATAAACCTCATGGTACGGTATGTTTTGCGATATCATGGAGAAGCTCACGATATTGTAGAAGAGCTCAAAATGATGTATCCATGTTCATAATAACAAGAGGTATTAATACACTGAATAAAGTCAAAATTTGAAAATCAGAAAAACCTGCCATACACACTTTAAAGTTAACGTCTGTCACAAAAATCAAATGTTTGGTGGCGATTGTTGTGAAAAGATCACGATTTTACAATTATTCACAATAATTAAGACTGCGACCAAACATTCTCAGTTTCTAAAAACCTTAACATTCTTCAAGTCCGTGACCAGTTTATGTAAAGATAAAGTAAAGTTAGTGTGACATAAACAAGTGTTCTGTTCATGCCTTTGCTGTTTTTATTCGTAAACAGAAGAGAGAATTTGTATAAAAACAAAGGGTTATCACACCACGTTATAACAAAACCTTTAAAACATCAGTAATTTAGCCCATAATTATTCACATTGTAATTTGTTATTTCTATATTTTTAATAATGTGTCTTGATGTAAAAACAAGCCAATTTAATTTACTTGAGTTCATCTGATATATAATTTGCAAGTAAACCACCCAAAAAACGATAACAAAGACTTTCTTAAAGGTTTCTTACCCACCATGTAATATGCTCCTGCCATTCATAATTAGGCCCGAGCGCCACAAGCTGGCGAGAGGCCTATTAGTTTCGCAGTGCCGTGCGAAGCGCGGCTTTGCGAAAATCTTGCACAGTCTTAAAATCGAGCGAGGCGCTCGCCCGCTTCAAACACTCACTAACGCATTCCCAACTCATGCACGTTCCGTGCATACCAATTAGTAGTGGGAAAATTGAACATTATCGTGTATGCTTGGCGAAGCCCGTGCGAAAGTGCGCACGAAGTAAAGTAAAGAAGTAAAGTAAAGCGCTCGTGTGCGCTGAGTCGCCCTCTAATGCGTTGCCCAACTCATGCACGTTCCGTGCATATAACAATGTAATGCAAAAACTGAACATTACTATTGTAAATAGGGCCAATAACAGAAAGTGGGCGGAGCCCACTAAAAAATCTCGAAAGTGTCTGCCAGTGACCAGGGACCCATACCAAAACGTAGGAAAGCGTGCGCTTTCGAAAATGTATAGTTTGTGAACTAAAAAAAAGCGGAAACATTGTTTTCGTATCGGAATATTATTCTTCTTTCTTCTTTCTTCTTCTTGGGACCAACCCCCCTATTTTTCACCCAGTGAACATTGACGAAAAGTCAGGAAAATTTGCACACCTCTAAAAATCGTGCCTCTCTACATTCTGGCTATTTCCAATTTCCAAAATTAAAAATATGGCGCGTCAGCGCCCCAAGTGTACAAAAAATGCATTACGGGATAGGAAAGTGCCAAAAAAATTTGATCGTAGAATCATGAAATTTGGAAGAGAGGTAGATAGTGACAAGAGAAGCAAAAAATATAATTACGGCAACGCCGTCCGCCCAACCAATTGTCGGCCATATTGGATCAAAATTCGCTAAACCTGATTCAGCGGTTTTTTTAAACTTAGTACTTTTACGAACTCCTCCTAGGGCGTTTGCCCGAACGAGCTGAAATTTGGTGAAAATGAAGTTGAGGAGTGTGGCATTAATAGTTATCCAAATCAGGAACCTCGTTTCTACGGTCTTTGTCTTGTGGCTTACACAAAATTTGCCCACAATTCCTGAAATTTTAAAATTTTTAATTTTGCTCCCATTTCCACATATAAAGTCTGAATTGCATCAAATTTGAATCAGTTGTTAAACTCCCTGCCTGAAACCTACTAGAAGTGAAATAATTAAATTCCACGCGTTAGCGCCCTACAGATTAAAGCAAACTTTTATATGAGCAAAAATTTAGTTTTTAGATTTTTTGAAATTTTGCACAAAATTCCATTTTGGCCTTACCGATCAAAAAG